>JAQBSW010000582.1:0-188654 GCA_029291075.1 Eudiplozoon nipponicum
CTGTCATTACTGAACAGACACCAAACTACATGGGGAAGTGGTATTGAAGTGAACATTTATATATTTAACCGAACATTGGTAGCGCGGGCGGTGATAGCATTTAATATAATTGAGGTAGCGAACTTGAAATAAGCACCTGACTCATTAAGTACTTCCATTCTACATGACAAATGTAAGTACTTAATGGGTTAGGTGTTTATTTGAAGTTCGCAAAATTGATTATAGTAAATGTTATCACCGCCCGCGCAATTAATGTTCGTTTAAATATTTTAAAATTGGTTGCAATGTCTACGGCGAATGAAAGATATACTCTAAATATCCAACGTGATGTGAATGATGATAACATTGATGTTCAAAACTCTAATTAGGGAAATTAAGAAATAAGTTAATAATTATGTATTAAACTACGTTATTGACAACAAGGAAGAGAATAACAATAATATAAAATAATATTTTTAGGAAAATAACATCAAATGCTTATGACAATCAAGACGGGCACGCTTCTATAGTTACCCTTAAACAACCTGAAAATAGGAAAACGACGATTTAGGCAATAGTTTCTATTCGTTTGATTACTTAACGTCACTGCTGACCGTTTAAACACAAGTCAGAGTATTAGTATGCTCTGTAATTAGTGTTTTCGTTTAGAGCAAGAGATTTGGTGAACAGTTGACAGCATAACAACTGTCCATCGCTAAATTTCGAGCTTATCACGCAACAACCGTTTAGTATGCAAATTAAGTGTGAAAATGCGATGACTTGAAACGGATGCTTTTCCAAAAAATTTAACAAAATGATGTATCTTGGTGCACGCCCTTTTAAAGCATAGAAAACACGAATTACATTTTAAATCGGCTAATAGACCTCAGCAAAAATTTTAAATTCCATTTAACTTTTCGAGCTGTTTAGCATTAAACCAACTGAATGGTTAAAAGGATGAATCTTTGCTTTGCAGAATCGCGTGAAATGTCAGAATAATCGATTTTCAACTTCTTATGCTTGCTTTCATCCGCGTTATGCTTGCATTTCTAATGAGAGTTCATAATAATGTCACATGCACGCTTGACATGATCGAGAAACGAAACGAAATTTCGTTTATTTCGTTTTTCAACTACAGCAGAATATATTGTGAAGGACAAATAATGCTATTTCCATTAACGGTGATAAACCTGGAATGTTAAGAAGCGTGAAACACCTTATAACAACATTTACTACATACATTTATCTATTAAATCTAAGATTGGTTGCACGGGCGGTGATAATAATTACTATAATCAAGGTTGCGATCTTGATATAAATAACTGACCCATTAAGTAATTACATTTGTTCAGTATAAACGAAGAATTATATCGCGTAGAAAAAGCAATTTATCCAGTAGACCGGTTTCGTTCTCATTGGGAACTCATCACGTACTGGCCATAATTTTTCGTGGATAGGTCTCGAACCTGGGCACGTCTGCTTCGGAATCTGGTGCTTTAACCACTGAGCCACCCTGCCGCACACTACATTACAAAAAATATTAAGCCATATACTAACTAAGGTAACTCGGTTAGTCTATTTTTCCTTTAGGTAGAGCTCATATGGCATCCCTCTAGACTAAAAGTTCCAACTAGCCGTCCCCAATCTGTCATTATTGAACAGACACCACACTACATGGGGAAGTGGTATTGAACAAGTGTGTAACCCTAAATAACACTCGTAGTTTAGCTGCATTAAATGTGCGTGTTAAAATGGAATATAAACAATATAATAGGATAAGTAATTATATAATATAATATAATATAATATAATATAATATAATATAATATATATATATAATATAATAAAATATAATATAATATAATATAATATAATATAATATAATATAATATAATATAATATAATATAATATAATATAATATAATATAATATAATATAATATAATATAATATAATATAATATAATATAATATAATATAATATAATATAATATAATATAATATAATATAATATAATATAATATAATATAATATAATATAATATAATATAATATAATATAATATAATATAATATAATATAATATAATATAATATAATATAATATAATATAATATAATATAATATAATATAATATAATATAATATAATATAATATAATATAATATAATATAATATAATATAATATAATATAATATAATATAATATAATATAATATAATATAATATAATATAATATAATATAATATAATATAATATAATATAATATAATATAATATAATATAATATAATATAATATAATATAATATAATATAATAAAGTGTTAATATAATATAATAAAATATAATATTATATAATATATTATTAATTAATATAATGTAATAAAATAAAATACAATGTAATTTAACAAAATATAATATCACATAATACCGTATAATATAATATAATAAAAAATAATGTGATATCGTATAATATAAAATTATATTTTATAAAAGAAATATACTATAATATCATGTTAGGAAATATGTTAAAATATAATAATAAATATATTGTAGGATATATATGTTTAATAATGTTCTCAAGACTGGATTGTGATGCATACGTTGTGAGTATAAGCGAAATATTGCTTAAAGTATTAAAGGTAATTCATCAAATATATCCATTTCGGCCTTATAGATTACTCGTATAAAATCTGTGAAAATTGTCGCGACTAGGCCTCAAAACAGTGTGCATTTACTTATGAGTCTTACATTCAAGCCTCTGTTTTTGCATTATAAGCTATTTTTTTTCTATATATATATATATATATATATATATATATATATATATATAATGATTCATAAATTTGTTTCAACTTGTTGCATTAATGTCCAAGTCCATATACTCACTAAGTTTTGACTAATGTCAATCAACTAGCAAATCCAAATTAGTGGTAAAACAGCGAGATAAATAAATTTTATCTTTTTAAATTTACTATCGACATGCGGTGGGTTACAACAAGTTAAAAATATTTTTTTCGAAACATTTCCCATGAGCTAGGTAAAAAAGGAAGATTTTGGATCACTTCTAATTTTTATTAATGATTAAGAAGGACAGTTAATGATCCCTATTTATAAAACATGTTTTATAAAATTTATTCAAGTTTAGAAAGCGCAGAATAGTAAAGGCATGGTAATAAATATAAATGCCAAAATAATTTGTCTTCCGTTAATCTTAGTTTAAACTGAAAAATTTAAGTAATTAATGGGTCAGGTGTCTATATCAAGATCGCAACCTTTATTACGAGACTCAACTCGAGATATATAACAAAATATAGCTACTGTACTGCACAGATTTCAACTCATGTAACAAAAGAAAAGATATGCCTCAGAATGAAGCAGTTATAGCTACGCAACTGGAATACCCAAATCATTTAAAAGACAGAAGCCGAAACATTGAAATACCTTCCTTGTTTCCATCTTGCAATAACGCGTATCATTATGGTTTGCTAATGAAAGCTTGCTCAAACAAAAAACAGCTTTAGGAAGGAATATAAATGGTAAAATTTCGAAATTATATTTCAATCGATTTAAATATTTTAATGTAAATTTTATTTTATACTTGAAGGAAAAATCATGTACAATTTTTAGTTAATTATTACTAAGATCCCGAACGCGTTCAATTTTAACGATTCGAAATTTATACTTCAGTATAGCAAGAAAAAATTTAATAAATTTGACTAGAATTTTGCACATATTCCAACAGCAAAAGTCTAATGTCAGAGAAGCGGTCAAATCCTGTATTAGGTTTAATTATGTGGGAGTATAATTTGGAATATTAGAAGTTGACTTTCGATCTCCTTTACATATAATTAATGAACGATTTGAACTATAATTCTCACGACTCAATTGTTTTCACGAAAAAAATCAATATTACGTGTTAAAGAATATAAATAATAAGAAAAATCGATATACTAAGTCAGGTAAAACTTCAGGTTGCTTCATAATAAATGAAATTAGCTATTTTAATTAAATAAGCTTCCTTTATTTTGAGAAGCTTTCTTGATATTCTTAACTAAATATAAAGTATTTTTCGTGTATCCTTAAAGTTTAAATTTTTAAAACTGATTGTTTGTCAAATACCGCTTGCACAATATTTAGTCATAAATTATGCAACATACCTGCATCAAGGCGACTTCATCAACACTCAGTGGTTTACAGACTCGTGGCCGTTTTTCGACTAAAATGTTTGAAAAATCGATTAATTAATTCAGCTGAACACAATAACAAAGGTAAATTGTACTCTGTTAATTTGAAAGGATTGCGTAACCTATTATTTTATTAATATCTACAATAAATATAAATAGCAATATTAATTATAAAAATTGAAAATAAACGTTGGATCAAAAATAGTTTTTATATTATGTCATCTTTAACCAACAAATGCTGGTATAAAGTGTAATAAATTTAACAAAAAGGATATCAGTAAATAATAAAATCAAGGTAAAATTTCTGGTTTGGAATAAGACGGTGTTTTACAAATGTAATGATAACGTTTTAACTATAGACACCTTAGAAACGCAAATGATTGGCAAAAGGTAAGAACATATAATATAATATAAAAACATGTGATATTGTATAATACAAAATAATATTATATGATAAAAATACTAAGTATAAACTAAATATTGCTTAAACTATTAGAGGAAATTCATAAAATAAATAGGTTTGTTACAGGATGAGTGGTAACAGTATCGTCTGTAGTAAGTAAGGGGGGTCGTTCAGTAATTGGCAACAACATATCATCTATACATCCAAAGGCACAATTTTTTCAAATTTCATAGAGAAAAATGAAAAGCAAAAAACTTTTCATATTGTAACTGACATGCTATAGTGACACGGGAAACGTGGCAGTGGCTCCATTTTACACAATTTTAAAACAAAAACAGGCAGTTTTGGCGCCTAGTTCGAAATAGAAACTAAACAAATTGAGTATGAAAATGGTAGGTGTGCTCCGATTGAAAAGTTAATGATGTGTGTGAATGCTACTTGAGTAAATACATTAAAATTTGACAAAATAGTGATAAAATTTATTGGAAAAATTAGAAAAATGTGAAATAAGATTAATAGTTGCAAAATTGATGAACTTATTTCTACGAAAAGCATCATTCATGAGACTAAGACTGACTGATTTGTGCAAAATATAAACCTATCGAATATCGCATAAATGGCCAATGACAAAATGTTTGAAAACTGTGACGCTTAATGACTAAATGAGGGAGGCAAACTTTTAAAACAATCAAACTTCATGTGCGACCTTGATACATACCTTATGCACACACACGTATTATCAAGTCTGAGCTTAAATACGGCGGGGCTGGTTTAATGGAGCAGTTGATAACAATAATTGGAATGGTGTCTCAGCAGCGTAGGCCAATTGGCAAGACAAAAGGTTGTCGGAACAAACGTAACCAAACTTACTACACCAAAACAATAAAGTTTTATGCTCCTCTTCTTGTTGAAACTGTTGACATATTTTCTAAAAAAAAACACCTCAGCGAATCTTTATCCAATGGCATAGCGGTTGCCTCAGAGACATTGAGAGAACCATGTCGCGGTAAGTGAGTTGTCGTTTAAATTCAGGTTTGTTAAACGGACTACGTCCGCAGCATTACCGGCAAAGTGAGTCAGCTTAAAGCAGTTTTTTGATTCTGTATCATTCCATTTTCGATATCCAGGTCACCTTGGACCAACTATTGCGTATCGATTTTTTAGAGGATAAGAAAGCATGCGCTACACATCGCATATACAAACACGATGAATTGCATAGTAAATGGCGCGCTTTCCCACTTGCACTGGCCTAATGCCTACGTTATCCGCACCCGATTTGACGATTAGGCGGAATTTCACTGTCGACTAGAATCGTCTCTCACGCTGTATTACCGCGCACGTTTCACCTGCAGAAACATTTTTAGCCGACAGGTATTTTCGTTAGTCACAACATGCCTATAGGGCTAAATGACTAATAGACGCGAATATGAGCGGCAGAATATATTTGACTCTGATCAAGCAGGGCAAAGGCAACGGGCTAGCGTAACAAAAACTGGCTGGGCGACAGGACTTAGAACAAAGCTGGCCGGATTTCACGACAACCGCCAGAGCTGCGGTTCTCGAAAACACACAGCCTCAAACAGGCGCATCTGATACTCACAGTTTTAAGGGCCCACATATGTCGCTACTCTCAGTGTCACGTAGCGTCTAATTATTGCACGTGAGCGTTACAATTGGTGACCAAGCGAGGGAACACTTTTCAGCTTTTATATATAAGCAGCGTTACAATTTTAAGAAAAATATTTTCCATATATATATATATATATATATATATATATACTAAAATTAGATAGATAGAACTTCTTCCAATGAGATTAAAACTAAAATAAATAAAATAAATCGAATTTTGAACGAGAAGACGGACACTTTAAAAATAATTGAATGCGCGGGTTGTGGTAACAATTTTTCAAATCAAGATTGCGAGCTTGAGGTAAACTCCAATCTCATCGTATTTAACCAGTCGTCGAACAACATAACTGCGTGTGACTGGCGGTAGTTTTGTTATTTTGTTCAAAGACTGGTTGAATACAATGGGATTGGGGTTTACTCCAAGCTCGCTAACTTGATTTAAAGAATTGTAAATACCACCCAAACAATCAATTATTCTTTAATTGTATGGTTTATATTTATGTGTGTGGCGAAAGCTACAAACAGCTAATGTTCGTGACTGCATAGAAAGTTTGCAGCCGAAATTTCGTGTCAAGTAAAAATTATGCAAGACTACTAGACGTGAGAGCCGCATATCTAGTTTTGCTTTACATATATATGCAATGTGGTTCGATCCTCGATAATCAGTTTGCCGACGTACTCTGATAATGATCATGGAAGGACGAAACATGTCAGTGCATGGGACTGAACGGTAGTTTTGCTATGCTGTTCGACGACTGGTTAAATAAAATGGGATTAGTGTTTACTTCAAGCTCGCAAACTTGATTTTATGAATTACTAATACCACACGCGCAATCAATTATTGTTTAATTTTTTTGTCTATATATATATATATGACAAAAGCTAAAAGTAGTTAATGATCGTGACAGCATAGGAATTGTGCAGCCGACATTTGCCTTCACTTAAAATGTACTCAAGACTACTAGAGGTCAGAGCCGCATATCTAATTTTGCTTTCCATTTATATGCCATGCGGTTTGATCCTCGCTATGCAATTGACCGTCGTGCTCTGATGATGATCATGGAAGGTCTAAACGCGTCAGTGCGTTGCGACGGGCGGTAGTTTTGCTATGTCGTTCAACGACTGGTTAAATACAATGGGATTGGTGTTTACTTCAAGCTCGCAAACTTGATTTAAAAAATGGTGAAATAATTGTTCACAATTGAATCTTTTATGTTTACTGCAACTGACATCATAATTCATACAGTTCCTGTTTTCCTAGAGTCCAAGAACTGCCATTGCATTGGATGGGCGCCAGGAGTAACCTATTTTTTGTTGCATGCATCTGCAACAGCGGCTAACAACCACAGCCAAACTCTTGGCCTGAACGTACACGATTTCAATCTTTAGCAGTAAAACGCAAATCATCTGATAGAAAAGATTCTGAATCTAAAACTCCAAAACAAGACGCCAAAGGGTTTTGGGAATGCCATTAACTTAAGTGCCAGCAAGGTTTGTCCTTGCTCAATGTAGACTGTACTATACCTCGGCTAATGCTTTTGGTCGTTACTCTACCACCCAATCATAAATTTCTGCTTAGTTAGCCATTAAAAAATTGTTAAATCTGTGAAAAATCTCCCAACACATGTGTGTGTGTTGTGCTAGACATTAAACCGCCGGATTCAGTTCGGTTGCGTATAAGCAAGATTTGAGCGCGTAAGCGGAGTGTTAAAAATTATTAAACACAAGCACAATTTAATCTTTGAAAGAAAAGTGTTGCACGACGGGGAATCAATTAATTACCTTCTCCTCGTGGCTACCCACAAGGAAAAGGCCAAGAGTTAGCCTTCTTATAATCAATTGACTAACAAAAGAATTAGAATAATCAAAAATGATTTCAATCTTTAGTTTCTAGCTTCTTCTTCCTTCTATTTTATATTACCAAATACTGACTTTGAATTAAACTCATCTGATGGATTTCGATAAAAAAACTTATATAACTAAATTTCTGTCCAACTTTAAACACCTCATTACAGTTGGCAATATTTTATCGTCACTGATGTACACACTATTGCAATAATAAACTTACTTTCGATTAAATTGATATCGAATTCGACGTTTTTGATGCCTTGCTTATTTTGGCAAATAAGTTTACTACCATGGCTAATATATACAAAAGGTGGTCTTGATCTCGATAACTTTACAAAAACTTAAAATTATATTATCTCAGAACTATAAAATTTTTAATGGTGGCCTTATTCTCCTCGTTTTTACGTGCTGATGAAAGAAAAAAATTATATATATATAAAGATATGTTCATTATTAGATATTTGAGGAGATTATGCGAAAGAAATTTTACTTGTATCTGATAAAATTTATTTTCTTTTTTTGCACACAGGAAGGGTACAATGTAAAAAAATAGTATTCTAATTCCTAATTAAATTCTCTACCATATGCCAAATTTTGTCGATTTCTTCAACGTGTCCAGATCTTTTGATGTTCTAAGCGACATATAATTTCTAAAACAGGTGTATTAATTTTTTCAAATACGCAAAAGCTGGCTTTATATGTACAATGGGCAATATTATATATATATATATATATATATATATATATATATATATATATATATATATATATATTTATGCTGCCAGTATAAAATAGACATTGCATAAAAGAGAAAGTAAATTTTATAAAAAGACTGGTTTATTGCTTAGAGGGCACTTATCAAGTAGTTACAAAAATTTCAGCATCACTAACTTGAATCGAAATGTATTTTTTTCAGATTCTTATAGGTGATCTCTTATACCAACGAAGCCGTGCCTCATATATGTGTTTTTCGATTCCGGTGGATCCGATATTGTATCACTTACGACCTAATTCTACTACTAGTCAATCTAGATTTCTCATTTAAAACGCATAACGTGCCACACGTGAAGCGAAATCGAATTAAAATTTATTTAAAAAAATGCACCCAACATATAAAACAACATAAATCTATTTAAATATTGTTATTCTACTTTGGTTTTACCAGAAATCGTTAATGTCGTCCGCTAATATTATTTACTAAAATAGACGCGCAAGTTGTCGATTAACTTACGTTTGCTCATCAACCAGACGGATAATTGCTCGAATGAGAAAACATTGCAACTTAAACAACTATTATAAATCAAATGGTGAATAAACGTTTGAAAGTGCGCGAAACATCGTTCAGAACTCACACCTACGCTCTCCAGACGCAGAATTTAAGGTGTAACGACACAAATTAATGGCCGACATATTGCGTAAATTAAATTCAATTTTATTTACGTTGCACCAATGAGAAAAAAGCGAAACTTGCCGTTTAACCAATAGTGTGCAAGTAGGCATGGCATGCTATTTAAGCACGGCAATTTACCATGCAAGTGAGTTGTTGCAATTGCATTCTGCCTTGCGTCACGCGTGTGCGTTCTGTCGGCTGTCAATACCTACGCTGTTGATTTGATAGTTCCACCAACAATTGGCTACATCCGTGACTCATCTTGTTGCGGTATAACCAGCGAGACGAGCCAATTAATTGCAGAACCTGAACGACGTTATCCACATCGTGATTACAACTCAACCACGGGAGCAACAACAACCAGAGTCCACCCAAGGCTCTAGGACATCTTCACACTCTGAATAATTCAGGAGAACGCACGACCAGGCCCTCTTAAGGGCCCCCATATCAGTAACAAATCTCTATTCAGAGCACCTTAACCGAGTTTGTAACGTCGTACGGCATTTACTTGAAGCCGGGGCGTTTACAAAGGTAATTACTAAATGCAGTAACAGAAAGGAGTTAGCAACATACGAGGCTTTATCGATAAGCAGACTGCAGCCGGACTGATGCAAGCAGAAGAAGCATTTTGGGACATTGAGATTGAACTAGACATTATGCACGCAATTGATTGGTTCTTTCTTAATTAAACTCACTCCACGTTTACATTTTTATATTGTTTGGCTTTTCAGTATATATATATATATATATATATATATATATATATATATATAAAGGGATGTTCATTTATAGATACATAAGAAGAATAGGAGAACGAAACAGTTCTTGTATCTGTTAACATTTCTTTTCCATTTTGCACACAAGAATGTTACTGTGTATTACTCTTTAATTCGCTGTACCGGTTTTATAATTACAGATCTGACATGGAAAGATGGAATTTTTTTTGGAAATCCATACCGAATTGGATCCACCTCAGACTGAGAATTATTAAAAGCACAGTTGATACATATAGTTTACAATCGCATACATTGTGCGGCTTCTGTGATTATTGGGACGGTAGGCAGGTCGCTGAAGGAAACGCGCGGCGGTTGAAGCTTTGGATGAGGCATTCCTCTCAACGGATTTGTTAACAGCCAATAGGGCAACAAATGGCTTAACTGATAGATTGCATTTTATGTCTTATGCGGTATTCTTTCATAAAAAATAAATGTATATATGAATAGGGTAAGATAATAAAAGACATAAAGGTAAATAAATACTTTCATGAACTAGCCATCAAACGTAAACGTACACTGTCCAATTACCGAAATTCAGTTTGTATGACTATTTTGGAATCAAAATCATGGCTAACAATTAAGAAATGTTATAAACCCTCAATCATAATAACTTTGGCACAGTTTGCATTACGTTTTGAGATAAGATATCCAGCTCCTACTGATGAGTCGCCAGTAAGCACGAAACGCATGTATACATGCGATTGCATCTTTCGTACATGCCGAATTTGGTCTATCCTTCTGGTCTAAAATGAACTAATTTGTTAAAAGGAATATTATTAGTTATCTAAATCAAGTTTGCGGACTAGACGCACATACAAATAATCTAATTTCTAACGAGTTAGATCAAATAGCAAAACTGCCGTCAGTCTTATGTGCTCACGCGTTTCAACATTCGTTGCTATACATAAATGAACGGCAACACAATTTGTTACACTTTTCAGGCTTCCTATATAGTATATATTGAATTAGCTTTGAAGTCGCATTATTGAAGACTTTGAATGAAGTTAACATCACTACTGCTTGTAGACATATTCGTAAAGGAGATTTTACCGTCCTATTTGCCCCCATTCCTTCCCCAAATATATAGTGAGTATAGGGCGTAATACCGGCTCCTACTGATAAGTCGCCAGTAAGCACGAAACGAATGTGCATGAGATTATACTTTCCGTTCATGCTGCCTTTGGTTTATCCTTCTGGTCACAATTGAACTAATTTGTTACTAGGTTCGCAAAAACATAATACATATTGAATATATATATATATATATATATATATATATATATATGTGTGTGTGCGATGTAAGTGTGTGTGTTGGTATGTATTGGGTGTGCAGACCTGATAACAAATTAGTTCAGTTGTGACCAGAAGGATAAACCAAAGGCAGAATAAACGGAAAGTAAAATCTCATGTGCCATTCGATTCGTGCTTACTGGCGACTCATCAGTAGGAGCCGGTATTACGCCCTTTAACCACTATACATTTGGGTAAAGAATGTGGGATAATAGGACGGTACAATCTCCTAGACGAGTGTAAACCTGCAATAGTGAAGCTAACATCATATAGTCTACGACAATGCGATTTAAACGCTAACTCACACTATATAATATATATACCGAGCCTGTAAAGGATACTAACACTATGGATATTGTGTTAGTAACCGATACCAACATTATTGTACCGAAACGGTACATGGTACTAACACCATGGTTTCCGAGTCGATATATGGTACCAAAATGATGGATATCAATTTATGCTATAGTTCACCGAAATTAAGAATTACAACAATTTCTGAACACCTTTTACTCTGGCCTTGATCGATATCAGTTATCACATTTCGCGGTGTTAGTAACATGTACCTTTTCGGTAAAATAATTTTGGTAGCGGTTACTAACACAATAGCCATAGTGTTAGTATCCTTTACAGACTCGGTATATATATTATATATAGTGTGAGTTAGCGTTGAAGTCGCATTGTCGTAGACTTTATATGATGTTAGCTTCACTAATGCAGGTTTACATATTCGTCTAGGAGATTGTACCGTCCTATTATCACACATTCCTCACCCAAATATATAGTGGTTAAAGAGCACAATACCGGCTCCTACTGATGAGTCGCCAGTAAGCACGAAATGAATGTGCATGAGATTATACTTTCCGTTCATGCTGACTTTGGTTTGTCGTAGTTTCCCAATTTGAACAAATTTGTTACTAGGTTTGCAATACCTAATACACAACTGCAGATATATTAGGTCTCCGCAACAAACAGAATATAAACATTAAAGGATGCTTACAACTTTCAGTTTTAGATGATTTTGACGGCTTTATAGAATTAGTGAATGTTTATGTTACATTCCACATACAATACTTGACTAGATATAAGATTTTGAACTCAATATTTTGCGGTGTGTAAGCATTCAGGTTATCAATGCCGCGTTTTGCGTACGCGGGTAATAGCTGTACACGGGCAGTTACACAAAGATCCGATTTGTCACTATTTCCAATTTTGTTTTGTCTTTGATCGGGTTGACTCATTTTTACTTCAATTGGAAATGCGGTTCTATCACATCTTTGTTTACTGGCACCGATGCGGTCGCCAGTAAACAAAGATGTGATAGAACCGCATTTCCAATTGAAGTAAAAATGAGTCAGCCCGATCAAAGACAAAACAAAATTGGAAATAGTGACAAATCGGATCTTTGTGTAACTGCCCGTGTATAGATATAAGATTTCCGCACATTCGGTTTCGATAGATCCTTAAATTATATGACTTACTGTAAATCGATTCCAGCGGGCTTTCCATGGCTTAAAAGAATAGCCACGAGTCCAGTTTGTGTTTAATGGCGAGTATTTTGTTTCGCTACTGAGCAGATGGCGTCGTTCGTCATAAATAATGAAAACTAAAAGAAAAATCTATTGTGCATAGCAAATCGGTTTCGAGCGAGAGAGGGAGAGAGTCTTTGTTCCCCTATCACTTGCTATATGCGATACAACGATGCGATTGGGGCTGGTTAGAATCAATTGATTAATAAGCTGGCCGTCAGCCACGATTAAAACTCGCAGACCTTCCGGCCTTATTTTATATTTTGAATTTTTCCCGTTTAACCATGTGGTTTTGACCTTCAACAAAAAGATAATGAATTGTGAGGTTTAGTGTTAATGAATAGGGGCAGTTCAGTTCTGCAGGTATAGATGAAAGTTAGAACGCAATTCATACAATGAATAATTAGTCTATTACATAAAACTAGTTTGGCTAAGAAGTCAGCAGTGACAGAAACGGCTTTCAGTTGTAGACAAGGCGAAACTTTGTACGCCTCTTCAAGTATTTGAAGAGTTTCGAAAAAGTACAAAACCGATCTACTAGATGAACTATCTTTGCTAACTGATGCAATGCGGAGTTTGTACTGACGGAATATACATATATTTGTCAGCATAAACTAAGCATTGTATAGTGTGGCAAAGTCAATTCATCCAGTAGACCGGTTTCGTCCTTATTGGGAGCTCATCACTTATTGGCCAGAATTTGCCGCGGACAGGGCTCGAACCTGGGCACGTCTGCTTCGGAATCTTGGTGCTCTAACCACTGAGCCACCCTGCCACACAAAAAAATGAATTAGGCTGTACAAAGATAAAAGTAAATCTTTTGCATTGAAAGGTAAAAACCACGTAGCACACTCGATGGGTATAAGAAGCAAAACGTTAGAACTTGTGGATGACGTTCATAATGTGAAAGCGGTCGATACAAATCCTGCGAGGTGACTTGAAATACCAAAGTCAAACGAGACTCAAACAAGACTTTCAATCCCATTTAGGCGCCTACAGGTGTCAATGTTCAACGCTCTGCAGCAACTACACACCAAGATTGTATCATCAACACGTGGAAAGTTAAAAATTCCATTTAATATAAAACCGACGCAGATGTGACAATGCTTTGTTAGGAAATTACATCGCAGCTGACAATTATTTCATCATCCGATACAACGCAACTCTTCAGCAACTTAGACTAGACAGAAAGTACGAAGTGCATGATTTGACATTGCGTACACACCAGGTATTCGGTTTCTATTAGGAGTGAGTTTTTTTCTCCGTAAATTCATTGAAAAAGCCATGGTAGGTAGTTTAGCACAGCTTCTAGCTGATGCATACGTATATAATTTTGAAAAAAACTGACTTGAAGAATGAAATTTATCAATTCTCATTTCAGAGCATATATGTTAACGATATACTGAGATTTAATCCACATTTATTTGTTCAACGATCAAGTTATTTGATGCACATTAATGGTTACAAGAAAGTGAACATGGTTCCGCATTTAAACGTTCAGCTACTAGGAAGGACGGACAGAAACTTGACAGGATCAGCACATCGTTATTCGATGTTCAAAGGACAAAATATTCATTACAACAGCAGCATCTCACTATCTGAGAAGAGAAGGTTAGGAGAATTACAATGACTACTGAGTAGGAAAGATGTTTTCTGAACAAGTGGACGAGAAATAGTTAGGCAGCTTGTAGAAGAGGCGGCAAATGAAAAAACTATTCGGATAAATTTATTACGGTAAATAGTAGAACCCGCTCAGTCCACATAGGTAATCGTGGCGGCAGAAATGTCCCGTATGAACCTACCTTAACGGGGAACTTTTCAACGGCAATTGTCACCAGAAGAATAAGCTGGCTCACGTTAATAAACTTTTCGCAAATACAACTAGTGTCGTGTTTTAGGCGCTTAAGTTTAGTTGGCTTCTATTTCCGAGCGTTTTATTGTTCCCAATTTCTTAATATTTCTGTGCAATGATTATAGTACGTCAATAGACAATTTTCACGAATAGAATATATACAAAACACGTCTGCACAAATAGGTCAAAAAGAGAGTGCAAATATTCGCCGAAATAATATATAATCCAAACAGGGTACCACTTGGGTTCTGAAAACATTTTCGTTTGACAAATACTGGAAGAGAAAAAGCCTTTTGAAGATTCATAACACGCTACACATGAAGACAAAAACAAATTGAAAACTACATCAACACGGTATAGTGTCGACTGGCGGTGAATGGGTAGGAGTAACAGCTACTCATAGCAAGAAAAGCCAACTGGTCTGAACAGACATCACTAAATGACCTGAGAGCATAACCATTAGCAACACATGTACCAGATTGGTAGAACAAAAGTACACATAATATACACCACGGCAGATTTGATTTGAATGAGCTATGCGCAGTGCGAGCGTGGCATGTTGACTCTCCGCGATATGCGTTCGCGGGTTGCCGCTTTTCCCTATCCGTTTCGCAAAGATCCGATAGATCCCCATTTTACAAGTACGCATTGACTTTTCCTTCGTTTTGGCTGGGTGCGGATTCGTCCCTTTCTTACGAAGGCTTCAACATCGTCCATACCAACTACTGGAAATGAGGTATGATCTAATCTACGTTGACTGGCGACGTTTCGGATTAGTCTTTCTCAAACCATCCTGAGGCGTCTAGTCTAGATTCTCATAATAGTAGATTTAAGCAAATAAGCCCCACATTCAAATTTGACTCGGAAGGATGCAATTTTGAGGATAGACTAGCAACTTATTTATACAGAACAAATAACAATATGAAATTCACAGAGAAAACGACAAACTTCAGCAGAAATTCGGAATAAATCCACTCCCGTAAGATTAAAACCGCTAAGCAGTTTGTCACTTATTGTTCGAAAATAAAGAAAAGTTAAATTTTTGTCGTTTGTATAAATCGAAACATTATTTTTGATAGAAATTATCAAAAGTTAATTGTCTTTCATAAGTTTCATGAATATGCCTTTTCCTATTTGAGAATTACGTATTTTCCCAACGGTAACTTGTGTTAGATGGGGAGTGCCTCAGTTAAGAGCAGATCATGAAATTAAGGTACGCATCTGATCAGTTACAGGCAAAAAGCAGACTAAAATCTAATAACTAAATCATGCAATTACGATGAAAAATATGTTTTCAAATCGCTTTATGAAGATATTATTATTATTATTTATAATTTCAAAATTTAATCGATAAAGAATATAGCAGGTGTAGCTACAGTATATATTTAAGGCTTCAATGTAATACTATGTTATGCGTGTCAGTAGAGCGTTGTGATTGGAGCATAACTGACCAATAGGAATTCAGTTTCCGTTTTATAACAAAAATTTGTCTTGAAATACTGAACAATGTTTAAACAGTCAATGACTGCGTGGACGGTGATAATTATTTAAATCAAGGTTGCGTGTTTGATATAAACAGCAATCCAATTACGTACATACAATTTTTAGTACAAAATACGCATCGTATAATGTAGAAATGACAATTCATCCAGTAGAACAGTTTTGTCCTTGGGACCTCTTCAATTATTATGCAGAAATTGCCGTCGGCATGGCTCAATCCTGGGCACTTTTTCTTCTTCGGAGAGTGTGATTCTAGTTGGAAATTTAGGTCTAAAAATATGCCATATAGGCTGCATCTTAATGAAATGCTACACTAAAATCTTGAATTTGTATATGACTCAACATGGTGTGTAGAGTGGAACAGTGTGTCTCAGTGGTTCGAATGACAAACTGAGTAGCAGTCGTGCCCAGGTTCAAGCACTGTTCGCGGCAAATTCTTGACAGTACGCGATGAGTTTTCAATAGGTACGAAATCGGTTTACTAGGTGAATTGTCTTTTCTACACTATTCGATGCTTAGTTTATACTGACAAATGTATGTGCATAATGGGTCAGGTGTTTATATCTAGCTCGCAACCTCGATTTAAGTAGATAATTGTAAAATGTTTGCCATTTAAAGAATCTCAGCTTTATGATGACTATGCTAGCCAATGAGAATTGTTGCCTTGACGAGTAGTACGATTGACTTTTAAACTGATACGATAATCAATATTTATTTAAAAAAAAACATAATATCGATTTTTAACTCAGCATCAAATTGTTATCTGTTAGGAATTGTGTGGCAGGAGTAGTCTAAAATAGAAATTCACAGCCAGGCAGAGTAACGCATTGTTTGGCAAAGAAAGGAGACATCACGGACGAGTCGGCTAGAGAATGAGATTATAAATAGGCTCTGTGGGTTTATCCATCCAAGTCAGTTTTAAATCATGCTCTAAAGTTTATTTTAATTGTTAAAATGCCCCTTTCTTCGGAGCTTATCGGAACCAATCCCAATATACGTGTTGAAACATATTCTTGCCTTTCTATCAGGAGAAGTGATTAAGGAGTCTCTGCGACAGAGCAAACACAGTTATAAAGCATGAGCTTGGGTGATGAGCTCGGAACGACTAAACACGTCAGTAAGTGCCAGTTTATTCGATTGTGGGAACAAAGTGGGGTTGTCTCTGATTTAATTAATACATTTTATCACACCTCGCGTAATCAATACTCGCATAACTTAAAGAAGGGTGAATTTGCACAAACTTGTGATAACCTACGTTTTAATGCTTTATTGCGCTTCTCCAGGTCGCCTTCAGTTGCCCAGTGAGGCGTGCCCTCTCGATCACATTTGAAGCTGTTTCGATGTCTGGTAAACGACGCCAGTTTGCTTCCCCTTTTACTCGTTGCCAGTTTCTCGTAATCAGCACAGTTGCAAATCCGCCTGAATGACTTCCGCGCACTTCCCGCCGTCATGACGGTGTCTCTCTTCGGCTTATAGTCAGAGGTGCTGTGATATGTAGCGTCGACATGGTTACTTTCCCCAGCCTCGTTAGTGTACCGCAGGTAGCAGCTCCTGTTGCCGAAGCAACGTGAGCGTGGACTGGTTTGAAACAATTTCGATGTAAGTTTGCCTACATGCGTCTTGATGGCTGTTGTCCTGTTGTTCTCTAAGTCGTTAGACGCGTTACTTTTGTCTGCACGACCAAAATTCATGCACGAATCTTTCGAGAGGATTTCCTCAACTGGCCGAGGAAGTAAACACGTATTCAGACTGCCTTCCACAGGAGGTGATGCACTGCATTCCTCGACGGCCAAGCGATAATTTTCTGCCTTTTTCCTTCTCTTTCTGTTCAGTACATGACTTGCATTTTTGCCTTGCATATCCTCCAACGAACGTCTATTTTTTGTCACACCATTGGTCTGTTTGGTACGGAAAAATTTTTGTATCAATGCAAAGTGAGTAAAAATGTAATCGGAGTATGAACAAAGCCAGGCTTCTGTTGATGATAATCGTTCAAAAAAAATTAAAATTAATGAAATTTTTACAAAAATGTAAAAGAAATATGCTGTCTAGTAATTTGAAGAAAAAAATTGACAACAGTAAGGCGTCAACGGATAGAATAGAAAAAATATTATCTGCATCACAGATTTATGAAGATATGAGAATTTATTTGTTTGATTTCAACTTGCCAAAATGCATAAAATTTAAAATTTCCATCGTAAATAGCAATAATGACTATGGTCACAAAAAGAAAAGCATTAGCATTGCAAAACCGACGAATCACTTTTACTTTAAAAAAATAAATTCTAACAAACATATTGTAAAATAATGATAATAGCAATAGTAATATCAATATTAGTAATAATAATAATAATAATTAAAAATATACTAAAAATAAAGAGGAAGTCAACAGAAACAGGCGTATTTCGGACCAAAAAAGAAAGCAGTCTACCTGAACATTCCACTTAAGGGAGATACGGTTTCCCGAGTAGCGCAAAAGAAAGTTGAAGCGACACTAACACGCAAATTTAACGCAGCTAAACTACGGGTGTTATTTAAGGTAACACAGAAGAAATCAAAGATAAACAGCTGTTAATGTCGACATCGTATATTATTTACCAATATGCATGCGCAAGTAGTCGATCAATTTGCGAAGGTCGATCGATCAGACGGTTAATCACTCGAATGAGAGAACATTGTAACTTAAACGCCTGTTTCAAATCAAATGTTGAATACATGTCAGCAACTGCGCAACACATCGTTTGAACCTCCCACGAAAATGACATAACGAGGTAATAATAATAATAATAATAATAATAATAATAATAAAAGTAATAATAATAATAAGATTAAGAATAATAATAATAAGAATAACAATAATAATAATAATAATAATAATGAATAATAATAATAAGAATAATAATAATAAGAATAATAATAATAATAATAATAATAATAATAATAATAATAATAATAATAATAATAATAATAATAATAATAACAATGTGAAAATCCGGTTTAAATAAGGGAAGGAGGAATTTAGGCTAGATGGTAATACCGTTCATAAAATCACATGGACGTAAACGGTTACTGAAAATATAATTGTAATGGCGATGTATATATCAGTGGTTGATTGATAATTTTGAATTTAATTTGGAGTAATTGTTTCCGAATACCCATCCGAAGATTATTTTATTCATTTCTATTCTTTGAACGATATTTTCATCTACTTTTATGGTTGATTTCATCTTGATCAATGCTCGTCATTTATAAAGAACACCAACATGTTAGTTGATATTTGTGGTATGAGTGCTCCCTTAGAAAAAGAGAATCAGATGGTTAGATTCAAATATCATCTAAAGGGTGTAAAAAGGAAAAAAAAATTAAATTTACTTGTTTAAATCAAAGGCTCAAAATAGTTAATATCAATATCAATGCATATATATATTGCGGTTTGAATCTCGTTAGTCAGTTTGCCCTCGTACTCTGATGATGATCACGGAAAGTCGAAATGCGACATTACGTGTGACTGATGGTAGTTTTGCTGTGTTGTTCGACGACTGGTTAAATGAAATGTAATTGGTGTTGACTTCAAGCTCGCCAAACATGATTTGAATAATTTTTTACCACCACCAATTATTGATTGATTAGTTATGTAACATACGCTTTTGTATCCTTTGTATATCAATCTTGCCTACCATAAATCGCAATAACTATAAAGTTACACGAAAGTCATTTCGTTTACTTTGGCCAAAATTGGATTGTTAAGTTATAAAAATCAAGGCACGTTTGCCTGAACTAGACGAAATACATATTTTTGCATGATGATCGAAAGTACACATATGATCATTTAAGCGAATGTTCCCTACGTACCTCTCTTTCACTCTCTCACTCCAGGTCATTCTAGTTATTTATGAGACGTAAATGACCATAATTAATTAGGTTTTTAAACGCTATATATATATATATATATATATATATATATATATATATATATATATATATATATATATATATATATATAGTCCAAAGTTCAAACGGGAAGCTTAATTATACACTTTTTCATACTTATATTATGATGGTTTAAATGAAGCAATAACATTACTAGCCAGTTTCTAGACTATCAAATCAAAAAGCACAAAAATGATTTCTTAATTTATTACATAATAAACTTAAAGCTTAAAAAGTGTGCACGATTTATCGCAGAGTTTAGAGAGAAAAACGTATATAAAACATTTACAATTCAGTTTATGGCCTTAATTGACCCACCAACTCATGAATTATTTTCAATTAAATACCAAAATATTCACATCTTATATGATCTTGATAATTTTATCAGAAATTCAGCATTGCTCATCACTAACATAATTATTTTTTGCAACTAAGAATGAACACAACGAGCACTCACACTTTCAATAATCTTCTATTCCTCGGCCTATAGGCTAAGGTAACGTTTTTTAAAAATTTCTATTTGCCAATTTTTCACTCCTCCGCTGGTCTAGTCTTGTCGCCTTCTCCGTCAGCATTGGGCCTTCGCAACAATTAGGCCAGGTATAAAGACGTATCCAGCATTCACAGAGTTGAGAACGTCTGGATAATTTAAAGGCGTCCGCCAATCTAATGACAGTATTAACGTCCATGTAATTAGCTCACTCGTAAATTGGATTTTATTTTAATAAAATGCTGCTGTATTTGGATGTTGGATAATTACCTTAACAATGTAGTGATGGGATTGGTGTTTACTTGAAGCTCGCAAATTTGATTCAAATAATTATTACCAACACTCGCGCAATCAATTATTGTTAAATTGTATTGACTGACACAAGATTATTCCCAGATCCACTTTTCAGCTGATAACTTTCGATATCCTCTTCCCGGTTTCTTCACTAGTGCTCTACTCATCAAACCAATATGGAAAAACGAATAATGTAAGTGTAAATTTTAATTTAAATTTCTCCAATCTTACTTATAACTAGCTAATCTCATTGTATATGACAACACTTTACTTGATTTGAGCATGTCACATACGTTCATGTAAGTGTGTATATGTGTGCGTTTATAACTCAAAAGCATTCAGTTAGATAGCATTGAATACACTATTACATCCAACTATGCGAAACTGCAATGCATGGAAGTTAATTTAGGCTTTACACGCATCAAACAACTATTTTATCACTTATAATTAAGGTTGCGATCTTAAGATAAACTGCTGACCAGTTATGTACACACATTTTTCTGTATAAACTATGTATTTTATAGTCCAGAAAGGCAATTAGCCGATGACTTTATTTGGATTGCAAATTGGATTTCAATTATCTGATTAGTTAAGTTTAAGATATTTGCCATACCTCCATCGCCATCATTCCAGATAACTAATATGTCATCCAAGAACCGCAGGTGCAAGTCGGGCAATTTTTAATTCGCACAAATCTTAATTTTTATTAAAATTAAATCCTAATTATAAAATAAGCAGAAGTACATGTACTCATCAACTATAGAACGTGCAAAATTGTCATTTTACTTCATTCCAATATTAATGGCTGATAAATTAAAAACGTCGAAAACACTCCTGGTGCTTTCGGTACCGGTATATTTTGTGAACATCGCTATCACAGCTAAGGTCGCCCACGTATCCCCTAATCTAGTATGCCTTTATCAACAATTGTAACCAACTGATATGATTTCATTTACATACTATCTAAGAAATAGGAGTACATGCTTATTTTATCACAAAGAAACTTAGATATGTAATATGTCTGTGAGATTTTGACGTCAACAATAATTTTGAATTGGTTACCAGTTTCATGCATTTCATCGAAACCCTACACTCGCGGTGCAACTGTATCTACTTTTACGGGCATGTTAGAATGCGTCAATCATAGTATTGGTCATTAGTTTTGCTTTTCCGTCTAATCAATCAGGGGTGTTTCACTTCCATTATAATCCGTCCAACTTTCCAGTCACGCTGCTCTGCTGTGCGCCTGTAATTATATAACCTAGCTCAGCAAAATTTCATTTCTGAGACGTTTACCTTCATAATGTGGCATATAATGATGATCTTAGTATGTGAAATACACTGTGTCAATGCCTCATTTATATTTAGCCTCTCATTTAATTACAAGCTGTTATATCGTTTTAACGGTCTCTCAAATTGCCTTATTTCTTGGTGATCTTTCGTTTGTTATTTTAAAACTCAAAGCATGGTGAAGAAATTGAAGTTGACACACCTCAAGATGCATTGTTGACTGATTAAATACACGATTAGCTACGATTGAACTATAAATTTCCTAAATTTGCTGTGGACTGTAAAACGGAAAATGGTATCGAGAAGTATCTAAATCTTGTTTAGAACGATTGGTCAATTATATACGCCTCTGTCTGTTTGTATACTTGTTTGTGAAGGCCCTACAAAAAAGCATACACTTACAGAAACAAACGCATGAACACATAGTAATCGACCTAAGCAGGATATAGAAGTAAAACCGAGTCAGACTAGTTTCCACCCACATAATCAAATGACAACAAAAGATGTATAAAAATGAAGATTGGAAGGTAAAATTTAGTAGTCTCGAAATAAATGTCCATTATCCAAAATGCTCTTAATTTGTTTTTCTTCCTAATACGAGATATATATATATATATTATATATATATATATATATATATATATATATATATATATATATATATATATATATATATATTGAATACAGTTGTTGTGGATTTGACCGCATTTTTCTTGTGCGGGACAATTGATAGCACACTTAGGTCGGTAAAATCTTGAATATTGTACATTTTCAGGTGCTCTGATTGTTGGTCTTAATTGATGGGTTCTTACTTGTCCCTTCTTTTTTAAGCCTTCCATTAGCTGAGCTTGTCTGAAAATGACGTCATTTTACTAGTTTACTATATCTAGAATTGAGGTAGGACACATCATTTTCAGATATGTGCAAAATTAAGTTTATCGTTTTAGACGTTTCTTTCGATGAAGCCTTTCCCGCATTTACAAAGACCTGACTTTTAAAGAAGGTTACATCAAATTTTTGCCAAACAAAATAGATAGGTAGTGTAGAGGATGTTGAATCCTCCGCCTTTTATAAAATGACCTTGAATGATAAATTTAAACCACCATAGCTGATTGTAACAACTTTATTTAAAAAGAATTTTTTCTTTTTATTTTCCAGAACATTCTTGTTTAAAGACTTGATTTTTATAATTGTGCGCTATTTTCAGTTTTTGAGTATCGTGCTTCCGAGCTGGTTGTAGATTTTCGTTTGCTGCATTTTTAACATTTCTCTCCATAATAAACGATTACAACATTACACAATAAACATCTTTCGACACTTGCCTTGTGTTCTGATATAATAAAACACTGAGGAGGAGTCTTGGAACAGGTAATTTATTTATTATTGTGGGTCACGTACACATCAAAGCAGATTATTGCTGAAGATATAGCTTTCCAACTTTCACCTTCCAAACGGATAAAATAATTGTCAATTTGAGTACCATAATTCTTGATCATGAATGCCGATATTAAATTAGAAGATGTATTTCATTTAGGGCAGGACCTAATGGATTTAAATCTTATTAACACAGATAACAATGTAGGCAAAACAGACTCTACTGTGAATGTTAGGACTTCTAGCGAACTGGCATCTATGGGGCTTACTAACACCAATAGGTTAGGGGCCTCAACAAAATTTGGCGACCGCGCCAGTCCAAGTATATTTAGTCTACCACAGTATAAGTCAGAGAAACATGCAAGTTGGGTAGGAGATGCCCAAATGATATTTGAGGCTTATTGTATTGTGAACCCTATGGAGAAATTTGTTGCAGCATGGATGGCATTGCCTGAGAATTTCCGAAATGCTTTGGAAAATTTCAGAGACAGAACTGTGAAAGAAAAGCCGTACAACGCATTTGAGTTATTAATGGCTGAAATTCAACAGAGATATCAGCCTGGAAGAACAGCGCAAATGTGCGAATTATTACGCTTAGGAAAAATGGGACGTCAGTTACCGTCCGAATTTTATGAACGCCTTTGCACGAAAGCTTCCAGGTTGAATATATCTAGTGATGTAGTCAACTCCATTTTTACAGCTGAGTTACCAGTTAGGCTCAGAACAACAATGGAAGTGTTTGACACAATGAACATAGATTGGCCGACAAAACTCAGAGGGTTAGACGGCGTGTATAAACAGCAAGAACCACAAGTACATGCTGTAATGGCAGATTCTGTAACGATGCAGCCAGTCAGGGCAGATACCGAAAACCACCTGACCACACAAGAAAGTTTGCGTTTCTTATGTAGGGAAGTTGCTATTTTGCGTAGTGATGTCGCACAACTTCAGAGTCAGGTCCAGGATATTAGACGCCGAAGGAGTCACTCGCGTCAACGCTTTGAAGGGCCACGCGGATGGGGTAAGGCACAGGGCGAATATGGACGCAGTGCGAAGTGCCAAGATGAAAATTATAATTACCCGCGATTAGGTGGACCCAAATGGAAAGGAAGCACAAAACCGGTTGAGAGAAATCCGTCACCGGGAAAAGGGAAAAACCCCCACTAGTAGGAGCCGTAGGGGGGGGTCCATTGCAAAGGCTCCCAGATATGCCTTTAAAAGGCATACTCAAAGCAAAAGAGGCGACTAGTATAAATAGCACCCAGATAAAAGGCAAGAGAGTCCGATTCTCACTAAGCGGGGATCTTGAAAACATTGCCGGAGTGTCCAGCAACAAGTTCATTATTAAGGATGAATTATCTGGATTAGAATTTCTCATAGACACGGGTGCGGAGGTAAGCATAGTTAGGTCAGACGTGGTGGAAGCAGATTGCCCCACATTTGATTATCAACTATGGGCCGCGAATGGTAGTCCAATTGAAGTAAAAGGGATGAAAGAAATGTCTTTAAAATTAGGCCAGAAATCTTCTTTCCTATGGAATTTTCTAGTAGCCGATGTCAAGGACCATATCATTGGCATGGATTTCTTGACACATTTCAAGCTGGCATTAGACCCCAAGGCTAGGACTATCACAGAAGGCGTAGGGACATCAATAAATAATGAGTCTCACGTGTCGGCAGTTAGAACAGTCCTCTTACCTCGTCCAACAGTCGCACATGACTTTGCTGATATAATCGAGAAGCACCTAGCAGCGTTTCAACCTTTTAGTGCCAAAAGAATAGGTTTGAAAATAGGAGTAGAACACCAGATAGAATTGGTAGCTCCGTTACTTTGTTCACCAAAGGCTCAACCATTGGCACAACACAAGCAACAAGTAGCTGTGTCAGAATTTCATCAATTGCGCGAAGAGGGGATTTGTAGAAGGTCAAATTCCAATTTTGCTTCCCCAATAGTGGTAGTTCCCAAACCTGAACCGGGTCAATGGAGGGTTTGTGGGAATTATCGTCTATTAAACTCAGTGACAAGGGGTGATTCTTATCCTCTCCCTAACCAGAGTACTTTGCTCCGAGATATAATGGGATATGAGGTTTATTCAACTTTAGATCTCCAGAAAGCGTACTATCAGTTACCAATGGAAGAAAGTTCGATACCACTCACCGCAGTCAGATTTCCAGGAGGGGGATCGCATGAATTTCTTCGAATGCCTTTTGGTTTGAAAAACGCCAGTCAGACATTCCAGCGTTTGGCTGAAGAAATCCTTCAGAATTGTCCATTTGCGAGAGTATATATTGATGACATAATAATTTTTAGTAGTTCACGAGACGAACATCGTACGCATTTGGAAACGGTTTTGACCAGGCTGGAACAATATGGATTAGTGGTCAAACCTAATAAGAGTAATATTGGTTGCTCTTCAGTTAAATACCTTGGTCATATACTTTCCAAAGACGGAATTAAGCCTTTGGAAGATAAGGTCCAAGCCATTAAGGACGTAACTGAACCCAGAACAGTACGCCAGTTACGAAGGTTCTTGGGCATGATCAGCTATTATCGTCGATTCATTCCAGGTCTAGCCGGAATTCTTGGATCGTTAACAAGACATCTCACACTTGAAAAGAGCACGATCAAGAAGTCTTGGCCTATCATCTTGAGTCAAGAAGACCGAGAAAAATTCCAAAAGGCCAAGGATATGTTAAGTGACGTAACCACATTAGCACCTGTAGATTGGGAAAAACCTTTCGAACTAATCACTGATGCATCAGATGTTGCATTAGGAGCAGTGCTACAGCAAAGAGATCGGGACGTAGTAAAACCGATTGGGTTTTATAGCCGTAAGCTTACTGATCGAGAAAAACGGTATGATACGTTTGGCAAAGAGCTTCTAGCCGTGTATGCCGCAGTGTTACACTTCGAGCATTACTTAGATGGTCACAAATTTAAGTTATTGACCGATCATAAGCCATTGATCAGCATACTTGGTAAGACAGCTAGGCTTAATTACTCTCGTAGAGTAAATTCCCAAGTAACACGTTTAGCAGAGTTTGATTTCACTGTGTCTCATATTGCTGGTAAAGAGAATGTGGTTGCAGATGCACTAAGCCGACCGAATGAAGCTGATGTCGATACGATATTTCAAGGTCCTTTGAAAAGTTTAGAAGAATCAATGCACGATTTCGTTAGTCAAATCGAAGAAGCGCAAGGACTGGATCCCTTTACATTGGTATTGTCCAAAAGACCAGGATATGTGCGTAAGCTCATAAATGGCAAGTGGTTGTTATGCGAAACATCTAGAAGTCAACCACGACCATATGTGCCATTGGAGTTACGGGCCAAGATTATCCAAGTATTGCATAACATGGGTCATCCATCCATTAAAGCCACCATACGATTAATCAACGACAGATACGTATGGCCACATATGTCTAAAGATATACGGGTATGGGTAAGAGCCTGTACCAAGTGTCAAACGTGTAAGGTGTGGAGACATACCAGGACCGATATAAAGAACATTGGAATACCAAATGGACGGTTCAGACACGTACACATAGACATTGTTGAGATGCCTGAAATAAACGGAAACAAATACTTACTGACTATGGTAGATAGATTTAGTCGTCAATTTGAAGTGGCGATTTTAAAAGACATGACAGCGCAAGAAGTTTTGTTCGCGTTTCTACATAATTGAATATCGCGTTATGGTGTTCCGGAAAAGGTCACTAGTGATCGCGGTAGTCAATTTATGTCAGAGCTTTTCGTAAGATCTCTCAACGTCATGGGAATCACTATAATTCATACTAGCGCGTATAACCCACGAGCAAATGGGATGGTAGAAAGGTTACATCGTGAACTGAAAGCTGCATTAAGGTGTACTAGTGGAACAAGCTGGATACACGATCTTCCTATAGTACTACTCGCCATGCGCAACAGATATAGGGCACAATTAGGAACTTCCATTGCAGAATTAGTTTATGGAGAACCATTAAGGTTGCCTGGAGATCTTCTAATTGAAACTCCAAGTAGTCTTGATTGGGCTTCTAGTTATGTAGATTGGTTTGTAGAAACACTTAGAGACAAGATGTGTCGTTTGGCCCCAACCAAAACTAGAAAACCTAAAACTAAATGCTATGTGTCCTCTGATTTAAAATCAGCATCGCATGTTTATATTACTAATGAGAATAGGAAGAATTGCCTAACACCATTTTACAAAGGACCATACAAGGTCAAGAGGATGACTGATAAGAATGTCATCAGAGAAATAAATGGCATTGAGGATTGTGTTACGTTGGATCGCTGTATTCCCCAGTTTATCTGGATTGATGGTGTGACCGAATTAAAAGATGAGTTGAATGACCGTTCCATGGGCGAATCTGAGGTGTGCAATCCCATCTTGCAGACACATAATGAAATGCAGCAATTTGAAAACCCGTTGTCTAACTTATCAAAATCTTATTCTACTGAATCACAACATGAAAATTATTTGTCGACACCAGATGACATTGAAGAACCAGCGAATGTTATATCGGGCGAGATGACGACGTCAGGGGCGCCAGTATGCACAAAACGATCTGGAAGAATACTACGTCAGCCGAAGAACGATGATTACATCTACTATTAGTCGTTCCTCTCTTTTTTGAGAAGGTGGTGTGTGTAGAGGATGTTGAATCCTCCGCCTTTTATAAAATGACCTTGAATGATAAATTTAAACCACCATAGCTGATTGTAACAACTTTATTTAAAAAGAATTTTTTCTTTTTATTTTCCAGAACATTCTTTGTTTAAAGACTTGATTTTTATAATTGTGCGCTATTTTCAGTTTTTGAGTATCGTGCTTCCGAGCTGGTTGTAGATTTTCGTTTGCTGCATTTTTAACATTTCTCTCCATAATAAACGATTACAACATTGCACAATAAACATCTTTCGACACTTGCCTTGTGTTCTGATATAATAAAACACTGAGGAGGAGTCTTGGAACAGGTAATTTATTTATTATTGTGGGTCACGTACACATCAAAGCAGATTATTGCTGAAGATATAGCTTTCCAACTTTCACCTTCCAAACGGATAAAATAATTGTCAATTTGAGTACCATAATTCTTGATCATGAATGCCGATATTAAATTAGAAGATGTATTTCATTTAGGGCAGGACCTAATGGATTTAAATCTTATTGACACAGATAACAATGTAGGCAAAACAGACTCTACTGTGAATGTTAGGACTTCTAGCGAACTGGCATCTATGGGGCTTACAAATACCAATAGGTTTGGGGCCTCAACAGGGCCTGTAGAGGATGTTGAATCCTCCGCCTTTTATAAAATGACCTTGAATGATAAATTTAAACCACCATAGCTGATTGTAACAACTTTATTTAAAAAGAATTTTTTCTTTTTATTTTCCAGAACATTCGTTGTTTAAAGACTTGATTTTTATAATTGTGCGCTATTTTCAGTTTTTGAGTATCGTGCTTCCGAGCTGGTTGTAGATTTTCGTTTGCTGCATTTTTAACATTTCTCTCCATAATAAACGATTACAACATTGCACAATAAACATCTTTCGACACTTGCCTTGTGTTCTGATATAATAAAACACTGAGGAGGAGTCTTAGAACAGGTAATTTATTTATTATTGTGGGTCACGTACACATCAAAGCAGATTATTGCTGAAGATATAGCCTTCCAACTTTCACCTTCCAAACGGATAAAATAATTGTCAATTTGAGTACCATAATTCTTGATCATGAATGCCGATATTAAATTAGAAGATGTATTTCATTTAGGGCAGGACCTAATTGATTTAAATCTTATTGACACAGATAACAATGTAGGCAAAACAGACTCTACTGTGAATGTTAGGACTTCTAGCGAACTGGCATCAATGGGGCTTACAAATACCAATAGGTTTGGGGCCTCAACAGGCCTCAACACGGAGAACGCACGACCAGGCCCTGTTAAGGGCCTACATATCATAACAATATCTATATCCAGAGCACCTTAACCAAACTTGTAATGTTGTACGGCATTAACTTGAAGCCGGGGCGTTTAGAATTAATTTGACTTGTTCCTCATTTACTGAAGCACTATTCTAAATTTGTGGTGTCGGATGTGGGCTTATATTTTAACTAAATAAAAGCAAAATTAAATATTTTACGCGCTTTTATTTCTCAGAATAACTCAATTTACTTTGTGAGTAAAGCTATTACGAATATGTCTTTGGGTTATTGTGGAAATGTTATTTATTTATATATTTAATATCACCATTTTATTTTAGTGGTAATAGTATTTTATTCATTGATCACTGTTTTGGCGTGGTTTGATGGAATCCGTTATACAGAATAACCTAGAAAAGGCAATTCATGAATTCAATTTTCTTAAAAAGACGAAACTCTTTACATCAATTGAAATATCGTAAGCTTTTTATTCATTTTCTACATATTTATCATGTTGTTCCTATAATTAACTATTTATTATCTTTGCCTCGATGTTGCAACCAGATACTGTGTATGCTAATTAGCGAATAATTTAACTTTATATTTGTTTTAATGTGTGCTACTCTACTAGTGTCCAGGTTCTTTTGACATCTTTAGTTGAAAATATCAAATTTGTTCAATAGACTTACATATTAGTTATTTCCCTCATGTCTGCCGTCTTTGGTATAACTTGTGTTTTCTTACGTTTTGCATCCAACAGTTTGTACTCAGTTTCTTTCAGTTTTGTTTAAGAAATTGAGAGGAATTTGACCAATTGTCTTTTGGATTTTGCAATTTGTGATATTCTAAAACTGTCATCTAAAAATGTAACTTTCCATTAATATGTGATCGTGATAGTAATGCTTCGTCGCTTAGACAACCAGTTGCGTTAAGCAATGGCGTAGGAGTATATTGATAGGCAAGTGGTATTAACATGTTATGTCGCAAGTAGTCCAGTATACGTTACTTTGGTATTTATATGTAATTCTATCTGCTCTGAAATTTGCGTGAAATTATTTCAAATAATTAATGGTGTTTATGCCTAGATTAGAAATATATACATTTTTTACTTGTGGACAGTTTTTTTATTCTGCGATGATGCTTTCTTGAAAGATCAGCACGTAACAAAAGATGCAGTTTCGCCACTTAATTAGGTACTCGAATTTTCTTAATATAAACCATTTAAGTCAATCAATATCGAATACACAAATCTGATTTTAATGTTCGCACTTATAAGATATTTCCCGTAAAGCTGAATTTGGCAGTCGTAAGTGGTTGTTTCAAAATTGTCAAAATGTTGGTTATGTGGATTTTTTGTAATTTACAGTTATGAAAAATTGCTTTGGTAACACAAACATGCATCATAATACCTGGTCTGCGTTTTGACTAACGCAGCTTTTTGTTCCAGTAATTTGCTTTCTTTAACAAAATATTTCAGCTGCCTTTATCGGCACCTTTCTGCAGTTGGTCCATCCTCACGAGTTTTACAGATCAAACTAATGAAGCAAGCGCGTTATTTACTTTATTGGTTTGATCTGTAAAACTCGTGAGGATGGACCAACTGAAGAAGACTGTCGAAATGTTTTTCTAAAGAAAGAAAACTACTTGAACAAAAACCTGCATTAGTCAAAACGCAGATCACGTAATTTTAATTAATCCAGTTTTGAAAAAAAAATTTTCATTTATGCATCATAATAATCTGGGTGCATGTGGAACATTAATTGTATACTCGTCCATTCTGGTTTCTGTGGAGATGCAATTTGTGTTGAAGTCAATTTGCTTAATTTACTTATTTAATTTTTATCAGGAAATAAGAAAATTTTGAGTATGACAAAATTTATGTATTCTAGAAATCCTGCTTATTCGAAAATTTGTCTTTTATAATTCTTTAATAGGATAGGCCTGATCTCAAGTGTCGTAATATTAGGCTGAGCTATCACGTGGCTCAGAGAATATTGATTAAATAAATAACTTCAGTACTGGCTCACCCGCATGGTATGTTCCAGATTAGCCTGTCTTTAAGGCATACTTTACCACACCTCGTCCAACCATCCTCTTTTAGAGAGAGTGCGGTGTAGGTGACCAAGTCTCCGATATCGCGAATAATAGTATCGCGTCACGTTATTGTTGGACTTTTCTTTCTGTAAATCCGGTCTTCCACTTTGAGTTTCCTCGAAAGCCCAGTGAGCAGATTTTATATGTGCCCTTATCTAATAGTGCTCTAATTAACGCAGTCGGTGCTTTATAGTTAGTTTCTTTCATAGTAGTACATCAATTTGCGGCCAAATTTAACTGATAAGCTTACTAATTTTTATCGCGACTAACGTCATCAAAAGCTAGACAGGTAATTGCCTAAGACGAATTGAGTAACTGTAACGATTTATTAAACTGTTTGGTCGCTAGTGACCCTAAGTGATCATCTCGTAAGTTTTTGCAACATAATGGAAGAAAGGCTGTGTCTTAGGTTTAAAATTTTGCAAATGGTGTTAGTTAATTATCGGGCAATGCCGTTATGAATTGCATAATATAGCACAGCATCTGCAGCCAGGCTTAGAAATTTGTAAATATCTGCAGAATCTGATCTATCTGGTTTCATCTTCAGTTTTAAAGAAGTGATTTCAGTGATGATTTACAGCAATGCTTCCGAATGAAACTTGGTCACTACATGCTTTTTACAGGCGTTTAGTAATATTGTATCGGATAAACATTTATTGGTGCTCCGGAACATCCATTTACATCGTCAGGTCCGCGTTTTCTGCGTATCCGAGGTTATCAAGTTGACCACTACCACTATAAACGGAGTGTTTGGATGACGTCAACAAAGAGATCATCGACAACGTAATTAAAAATGTTGGGAAACAGCATACCCTCTAAGAATCGCAATGGATTCACAAGGAAAAGAATGTGAATAGAGACCAATTTGTCATGATTGGTTTCAAGTAATTATGCAGTTTGTGCCAGAGTTACAGTATTGAAAAAGCTCGCCACAACATCGCGCGCGATGACGTCAACAAAGAGATCATCGACAACGTAATTAAAAATGTTGGGAAACAGCATATCCTCTAAGAATCGCAATGGATTCACAAGGAAAAGAATGTGAATAGAGACCAATTTGTCATGATTGGTTTCAAGTAATTATGCAGTTTGTGCCAGAGTTACAGTATTGAAAAAGCTCGCCACAACATCGCGCGCGACCCCAGATTGACTCAGTTAAGTCTAGGGAAGCAAGAATGGTTAGTTTCTGATACAGATGGCGCAGACTCGAGGGTGCTACAGAGTAAATATATATTATCCACACATCTCATTCGTGGTTGGAATCCTGCCTAGGCTAGTCAAGTTCGCTTTCAGTCTTTACGAATCCTAGCATTGGCAATTTTTATGCATCGTAGGGTAAAAAAATACAACGTTGGATTTGGCTACTGAAGGAAATCGGTTACTGGATAGAATTATCTGAGTTAGATTCATTGTATGTTTAGATTTCATCATAGAGGTGTTAATTATGAAAGTGTAGTCTTTGCTCATATTCTTTAGAAATTTATAAATCTTAATATAGATATGCGGGTGAATATATCCACGTTTACCACCAGTGACAATTCAATCACAGCTGTAATTTTATACATTGCCATTATAAATGTTTGTTTTTGTATATTTTAAACGTTTGTGTACAGCTACGCCAATTACTTCTATTTTGGAAAAAAACAATGCTTAAGGCACAATGAGCTATGAACGGTAACATTGGCGGCAAAATTCATTTACGTATAAAACTACACTTAAATACTGTTTCATAAACACTAATGGTGAACTATCGAAATTGACGAGAGCTTGCAGGGAATGACCCAGACGCATACTAAATTAATTAAAAATAGTGTTCACTTGGATGTCCCATTCAAAGACAGACAGTTATCTTTGTCAGTTTCCACATGATGATTGTACGGTTTAAGTTTACCGTTACGGCATATTTCGTTTCTTCTTGAATCGTTACGTATTTATTGTCTGATTTATGAAATATTATTTCTAATTCGAACGATATTTGTGTATTGTTATTCTGTCATTTAACAAATATATGTTCTGAATCACAGTAAAAGCACAGCAAACGGGCAGAGTGAGTCGAAAAATCAGAAGAAAGAGTTGCCTAAAATATTAGGCTTTATTCATCATATAATGCAGATATACATGCTAAAAGACAAAGCAAAACATGTTAGTTTACGAACGGTGTTAATATAAATGTGTGTACAAATAAACAAACATATCATTCTCCTCCACTGCGCTTTGTAGCGTAGCGTCAGAGTCGGAACAAGAATGTTATAGTAACAATTCAAAGAGGATTGAGAAAACATAGTATTTAAACATTTCCACTTCATAAGTTATAAGGATGAACACGTTGTTGTTGATTGATAAGGTTTTCGAGATTCTCTGATAGGTCACGAGCATGTAAGTTATCCGTAGATTCACCATTTGCCTTAACATTATCATTATCGGTATCGTCATTATAGGAGGTTTGTTCATCAGCAACAACTGGTTCATTTTCACGGAGTCCCATATTAGTTCCAGCTTCATTCATCAGTGCGTCGGAGCCTTTCGGGGCTAATTGAGGGATAGATACTGTATCTTCTCTTCCATCAGGAAAACGAACATGCGCATAGTTAGGATTGCAATGAATTAGTTCAACTTCTTCCACAGAGGGGTCATATTTAGAAACTCTAGCATTCTTCTTGAGTAAAACTTTGCCAGGAACAGTAAGCCAGGTTGGGAGTGTGGTACCAAAAGTCGACCTTCTATTGTGTCGAAAAAGACGCTCGTGAGGGGTTTCGTTGGTAGATGTGCACAATAATGAACGGATTGAATGTAATGCGTCCAGCAGCACGCATTCCCAGTTTTCAACTGAAAGCCTTTTGATCTGAGAGCGAGAAGGATCGATTTCCATAAGGTACCATTCATTCTTTCTACCTGTCCATTTCCTTTGGGATTATAAGGAGTCGTTCTACTCGAAGCTATACCTTTTTCCCGAAGAAAATTTTGTACCTCGGTCGACATGAAGGAAGAACCTCTGTCTGAGTGAATGTACGAAGGCATCCCAAACATTGCGAATATTTGACACAGGTGAAGTATGACGGTGTGACTGCTAAGGTCAGGACAAGCAAATGCAAAGGGAAATCGAGAATATTCATCGATGACCGTCAGTAGATAACGATTACGAGTTGATGAAGGAAGAGGTCCTTTAAAATCCATAGATAACCGCTCAAACGGTTGGGTAGCTTTGATTAATTGGCCTTGAATTGCCGAAGGAAATCTGGGCTTTGATTTCAGAGCACACTTCACAACTCAAGGTCATTTTTCGAATTTCATCAATAGAATATGGTAAATTACGAGATTTCACAAAGTGGAGCATACGAGAAATTCCAGGATGACAAAGATGATCATGTATTTGTTTTAAATCCAGTCCATTTAGAAGCGCACCACAACAGGATCGACTTAGTGCATCTGCTGCTTTATTATCTTTTCCGGGTCTATAGACAACATCGAAGCTGTAAGGTGATAATTCCATTTTCCAGCGCAAAATTTTATCGTTCTTCACACTTTCTCGATTTTAATTGCCAAAAATAAAGGAAACAGATCTTTGATCAGTGACAAGTTTGAAATGATTACCCAAAAGCAAATGCCTCCATTTTCGAATAGCTTCAACCACAGCATAGGCTTCTTTTTCAACAGCTGAGTGATGTTTTTCAGATGGCGTCAACGTCCGAGAGAAAAACGCCACAGGTCTTCCATCTTGGTTCAAAGTGGCAGCAATAGCTACGCCCGAAGCATCAGTTTCGACGACAAACGGAATATCACAACGAATAGAAGCTAGAGTTGCTACGGCTAATTCTTTTTTAAGATCATCGAAATTTTGCTTCACAGAGACGGGCAAAGGAAAAGTTCGATTATGAACGAGTGAGTGAATTTTATCGGAGAAGTTGGAGATCCACGGCGAATAATAAGCGAAAAATCCCACAAGTCTTTGTTGCGATTGCACATTCGACGGTGGTGGGAGATCTTGTAAAGGCTTTAATCGGTCAGGATCAGGTTTAATTTTTCCATTTGATATTTGAAAACCAAGGAGAGTAATTTCTTTAGCTGCGAAAATGCTCTTTGATTCATTTAAGGTCAATCCATATTTTTAGCGGCATTAAGAAATTTGTTGAGATTTGTTTCGTGTTCAAGCGTATCTCTCCCGCAAAATGTCACATTGTCCACATAGACAAATGTATCTGTGAGATGTTCCTGTGCGATTATATGATCCATAGTTCTTTGGAAACATGAGACACCATTCGTCACTCCGAAGGGAATGCGACAGAATTGAAACAAGCGTCCACACGCTTCGAAAGCAGTAAATACCTTTTCATGTTCTTGGATAGGTATTTGGTTGTAAGCGCTTTTGAGATCCAAAGTGCTGAATATATGATATTTTGAAATGGTTTCAGCCATTTGGTCTATTTTCGGCAAAGGATAGGCGTCTAAGAGTGTGAATTTGTTGACTGTTTGGCTGTAGTCCACAACCATACGTTTCTTGTGATTCTCATTCGAAACCACGAGAACTTGTGCTCTCCACGGGGATGTTGAAGGTTCGATAATGCCATCAGAAACTAATCTGTTTATTTCATCCATTCGATTGTACCTTCTTGATTTCGTAGCAATAGGCCTCCAGTTAGCAGTTAAATGGTGGAAAAGAGGCTGGGACGTAACAGATGCAGGTTTCAGTAAACAGACGGTGAATGACGATTTATGATCACCAAAAGAGATATTTACACTTTTATGCAATCCAAGGAAGTCATGACCGAGGAGTACGTCAGTACAAAGATCAGAAAGTATAGATAGCTTGATATTTTTATAAAAACATGATTTGTATTGAATCGACACAAAACAATGGCTTTTGGTATGACTCGATAATGAGCTAGACGCCATGGTTATTGTTTCTCGTGAGGAGTGAATTTTCCAATTATATTTCAAAACGAAGGCTTCTGAAACATAACTACAGGAACTGCCTGTATAAACGAGAGCATGACAATTTATGTTATTGACTTCTAGATTTATTACACATTTGGTGAGACAATCAGGAGCAGCAGCTAATACAGTTACAGATATGGTAGAATGAAGCATCGAAACCACTTGGCGGTGATTCTTAGAGCGGCATACCTTTTGAAAATGTCCTCAGTTTCCCCAACTTTTACAGAAAGCGTTTCTGGCCGGACATTTCCATCTTAAATGATAATCGTACCCACAAAAGTCACATTTTTGTTTAACAGCAGCAACAAGATTATCTGTATATACCTTTTGAAAATGTCCTCAGTTTCCCCAACTTTTACAGAAAGCGTTTCTGGCCGGACATTTCCATCTTAAATGATAATCGTACCCACAAAAGTCACATTTTTGTTTAACAGCAGCAACAAGATTATCTGTAGATTTATTGGAGGTTGATGAAGGACTGAGTGGCTGAACCGTTGCAGTGTGTGCAGAATTCAAACAGTTTTGATATGATAATGATTGCTTTTCCGCCATTTCGAGACCACGTGCTTGATCAAAAGCCGCTTGAAAATTAAGTGAGTTGTGTTCTAAGAGACGTTGTCTGATTGAATTGGACTGGATTCCGTTAATGAAGGCATCGCGCAGAGCATCTTCTCGATTTTCCTCGACCGTAGTTGGTTTGAAATTGCACTCTCTAGCTAACGATTTCAGAATCTGAACAAATTGATCCAATGTTTGTCCATTTTCTTGTTTAGTAGTCGCGAGTATATGACGAACAAAGACTTCATTTTTTGGTCTGACATAGAGATTCATTAGAGTTTTGATAGCATGATCATAAGTATCACAGTCAACGATGTGTTCATAGGAGAGACGTAGGAAATAAGAGTGTCTAATTTATCCGGATTCATGGATTCGACTGATTTCAGGAGACCAAAGAATGTACGATACCAATGATTCCATTGTTTTGCTGCATCTGGTGCACTAGGTTCAACATCAAATCTTTCTGGTCTGAGTAGGCGTTCCATGATTGGGTTATATGATGAATAAATTGTTCTGAATCACAGTAACAAGCACAGCAAACGGGGAGAGTGAGTCGAAAAATCAGAAGAAAGAGTTGCCTAAAATATTAGGCTTTATTCATCATATAATGCAGATATACATGTTAAAAGACAAAGCACAACATGTTAGTATACGAACGGTGTGAATATAAATGTGTGTACAAATAAACAATCATATCAATATATAAAGGATGATCCATATTATCGTTTTATCTATATAATGAACAATATAATACGCAATACCTTTTATCAACATTTTATTTTATTTCATCATGGTTGTATTGTAATTAATCATTTTCTTATATAAATTTTGTTTTCGGTTACGTACTATATTTATTAAAAGTTTTGAATTAATGTAAATATTTTGTAAAGAAGCGCTCTTGTTCGATCCTATCATATGATTTACTAGTTAAAATTAAAACGAGTTAATTTGGTTGAATTTTCTTAAAACGATCTACATATGCAGTACACAAAACATGTATTGATTCAGGAACCTGGCATCGAAGGAAGCTCTAATCACCGTTTCGTATGTGGCTTCGATGGCCCGACGGTAATGCTGTTGCATGAATTTATTATTTTTGACTCCAGAAGCTGAATTTCCAAAACATTATGAAGGTTAGAATCCTATCTGTCTTTTGGCTCGCCTCTCTATGTCTTTAGTAGTTCTCTTGAGAATAACAGGTGATAATTTTTGATAGAAGACGGATAACTGGCTGACGAACAGAAAATATTGAGTAGGAGAAATTTATGCTAACTGATAAGGTCTGCTTTATATATATATATATATATATATATATATATATCATACGCCGCAGAATCTGGGTGAATTTAAACTATGAGTAAATAATGGGGATATGGAATGAGCGACTTTAATTAGACATTCATTTTGCCACCTTATCTCAAAAATAAAATTCGTTATCGACCTGCATTGACATTTCGGTAATGACAAGGAGTGGTTGCGGGTGGTATATTTAGTCGATCGCTTGGCTACTCATGACGAGAGGTCTAGTAAGGAAAGAACATTGTCTAGAAAATGGATTTACTTCCACACTTTAGTTCTTTGAAATTTGAGTTCTGTTAACGATTTTATTCACTCAGTCAATCAGTTCAACGTCTGACGTGGTATCCAAATTTTATACAGAAAATACAGTATTTAATTTAATATTATTTTATTTCCAAAATGGGCTTTCTATTGAAATCAAATATATACAATCACTTTATTTATCATACGTTTAATTTGTTATTACTATTTTCTTTAGAGAACTCGTCCGAAACAGAAGACGATTTGAGTATGCTCTTCAGAAAAGAACGAAGCGCTTGCATGATTATGATGCGTTTATTGCGGCAGAACTTATCCTCTTGAAGCTTATTAGAATAAGGCGCCAGGTACATTACAATATTGTTATTTGTAGCGTCTGATGGAATTTCGTTTTAAAGATGAAATTGAAAAGTCCATTATTTCGCGCCTCTTTTACTTGCATAGAGTAAGTTTCAACTACAGTTATAAATAAAAATTTTTCTATATTTATATGATTAGATATAGAGCAATCTGTGACGGCTAGTGAACCATTGACGTAACCGCATCGAATATTGTGATGAGTAAAAGTGCAGTTTCACAAAAGATGCAGTTTTGCATCATTTGGACGGTGCTTTCCAATTGTTATGTATCACGAATCTTTATGACTAAATACTGTCTTAATTCTTATAGATAGCCAAACTCCGCATGATCCAATTAAAAATAGTAGTGCCACACGACAAATCATTCAACGAATAGATATTCGTGGCACTTGATACCCACTTGTGATTTAATCTATGGACACATTAATAATTAATTCACAATATTTTATTAGTTAAAATTAGAATATTTAATGTGGTCTTAAGGTGATCTTCTAGCTGAAAAGACAAGGAAGACTTAAGAATGAGGAGTCCCAGAGAAAAAAATTAGTAAAGAATTCGCTAGAGATTATACTGAAACACTCCATTAGCTTTTTTAAGAGTTAGTGATTTTCCGGTTATAAGTTTTAATTAAGAATAAGAACCATCCAATTAGCGTTGTTAAGATCGTAAACACCATCAATTGTGTTTTGTGTTCAGTTTCCATCTCTCTTGGATGGAAGTTGAATTTGGCCTTCAGCATCAGGTTAATTTTTATGTTTCTAGTATCTTGCAATCCTGCTAGATATACAAACGAATCTGATCTATATATTGAGTAATAAAGTAATTAAATAATTTCTGACATGTAGCATAGTAGAAGATATTTCCGAATTACTTTTCACGAAAATGATAATTGTTGTTAAACATTATTTGATTGCGCAGGTGGTAGTAACAAATATTTAAATTAAATTTGCGAGCTTGAAGTAAACACCAACCCCATTGTATTTAACCAATCTTCGAACAACATAGTGCTTGTGACTGGTGGTAGTTTTGCTAATTTATTCATCGACTGGTTAAATACTGTTGGATTGGTATTTACTTCAAGCTCGCAAACCTTATTTAAAGAAATGGTAATTGTTAGAGAAGAATTATTTTAGTTATTTTAATGAACACGTGTCTTATAAGACAAGCGAAAAGATGTTTAATCCTTTTTTGATGCCGCCTATCATGGTAAAAAAATTAAACGCTTAGATAAAAATTGTGTACATTTATTCAACGATTTGGGTACATTTACGTTATTTAATATCGCTACGGAGATATTGCACACGCTTACAAGTGAATGTCGTCTACTAGACCATTTTCGTCCTTACGTTATTGCATTAACGAAAATGCATGCAGAGCGTTTAGATTTAAAATATGTTAAACAATTACTGTAGGAAATGGATTTAATAACGCAATTTTATTCTATACGAAGACGCTTGCGCTCTGTCTTATCTACCGATTTTCTGAAGAAGTAAATTATGTATTAATTTTTATATAATTCACTGAACATTGGATGCGCGGACAATAGTAACATATTTAAATCAAGGTTGCAATCTTGCTGTATTCACCAGTATCATTATATACATACATTTGTCAGTATAAATTAGCATTTTATAACGTAGAATGGGAAATTCATCCGTTTAATTATATAAAATTTCATTTGACTACCAATTCCACAGGTAGTTTGGTGTCTGTTCTATAATGACAAAGTTGGGGTGTCTAGTTGGATGGTCTAGTTACTATAAGTAAGTGTACTTAGATAACTCAGAATTAAAGCAAACTGAAACTCAGCACATCATCATTATGACAAAGTTAGCATTATGACAATTTCGGCAATATATCTTCCTTGCATTTTCCACTGTACCACATTAATAAAACAGAAACCTCGTAGCTTACACTGTCCGACGAAAAAATCTGCTACAAGATCGTCACTGAGTTCGATTCGATGTCATATTGCACAGGGTTTCCAACTTAGAATTATAATGCGCACGTGAAACCCACACAAGAAGATTATTGGGTTCCATATTACTCAATTTAAATGTTGTCGACTAGCTGTTTCTGACATGTCGAAATCCGTCTATGTTGTTTTTTTACGCCAGTAAGTGAGATTATATTGCTCTGCTGGGAAATCTAATGAACGGCTTCTCAAGCAATAATGCTCGAATGCCTTTAAGCGTCTAAAATAATCAATTCGGACGGGCTAAGTTGCACTAACGTATACTAAAACAGCGCGTGTAGATGTATTGTAGACACGTATTTTAAGGCAGAGTGAAGTATTCGTAGTTCTACATAAATGGGAAGGTTAGAGAAAGCTACTATAGCTTTCGCGATTCGCATACTTAATTCGTCAAACATATCGGCTAAGTTACTGATGGAACTGCGAAAGTATGTAAACGTGTCAATTACGTGCAGATCTTCACTTTGCAGCCGCAGAGGGGGAGTGAGTGGCGTGTGATACTGTGTGTGTATATTACATTAAAATTTTATGAATGTTCGTTAAATTATACCTTAATTTTGGCACTGCTTAGTAAGGAATTTATGCCAGAGTAAAAAGCGTCCTTAATGTCGTTTGTGATGCAATCGATGGCATCAGATAAGAATACCACACAAAATCAACTTTGCTTAAGATTTTGTAGCTATAGAAATTTCCGGTCTGACGACTGGCGGGCACTAGATAGTCGACCCGAAAATTGTAACATAAACCTTGCCGTTTCTAATATGATACAGCCATTTTACCGTTTTATGTGAAGCCTCTAGTTTGGTTTAACTACGCAGTGATGAAATGAGAGCAAGCGCACCAAGGCACGAAGGGCAGGTTTTGCGCTTAAAGGAACTTTGGCGACCGGCACCCGGGCAGTTTGTTCTCCTTAGCTTCGTTTGGAATATTATCTAAGAGAAGGAAACCTAAAATCAAACCATTCTCATTAAAAGTCTGCAAGCTAATGTTTTTTACAGCTTACATATAACCATGAGCAATGCATCGTTTATTAATTATATTTAATTAAATGTTTTCATTTATGTACACGCACACATGCATATATGTGACGTGCGCCTATCTAATGATATGAAGAAAGTTGTTATTAAATAAGTCAGTCCTAGGTACAACCCGAGTGGTTTGAGTGAAATTTCACACGTGTATGGTTCGTCTGTTTTCTAATTTGTATTACTTAACTTGATATGATGTATAAGGATTATTTCATTTATTTGGGTGGTTACTCCATAATGTGCGAGTGACCCCATTTGCGCCATTTCACAAGACGGGTATAAAACAAATTGTTTAAAGTATTTGAACGGTAAATTAATATTCAGCCACTTTTGTTTCACTTTGTTAGTTGTACATAGCACTTATGGACACACATACACATGTGACAGTCAGAGATATAAATGATATGACTAGAATAAATATTGAATTTGCTTCATTAGTTTGTTTTCAAAATTTTGATGTACTGTAGACCAAAGAATGATGCCGCCACTGACATTCTAAATATCTCCAACTGGAATTCAATCTGTTAGCCACAACCCAGAACAGCCTTTTTTAACAATCCAGTTTCATAATGGTTTCATTCTTCAAGTATGTCCAGAATTTCCCGCAACCGTGATCTGTAAAGGGGCATATTTATGTCGGTTTCTAACGATTTTCGGTTTTTTCTTCAGCTGGAGTCCAATCTGTAGAAGTTATTGGATTACAGTATTAATGTCTCAGATGTGGTAATTCTGGTGTATACTTTATTAGCACCCCTTAAGTAGACATTGGTAAGGTTTGAAAATTGCATTTAATATCTTATGCAGTGTTCAATTAATACTGAAACCAAAACAATCAACTTCTGTCATTATACTCTAATTATTTATTTACTTTACTTTACTTTACTGCGGCTGGCTCCTTTTAGAGGATAAGCCGGCTCCATTGATATCCCGGATTAAACCTCTCCATGCCGGGCGGTTGGCAGCCATTTCGGAACATAAAGAGGGCCAATGACGCTCCCAGTGACGCGGACCATAAACATTGCGTAAACCTAGGAGTTCCATGTCCGATTTGATTGTTGCAAGCCATGTCTTCAGTTGTCCACCTCGGCGGCGGCGCCAGTTTGCACATTGACCTGGGTTCATCACCTGCCGTACCATTTCGTCTTCGGGTTTGCGTAGTACGTGCCCGAACCATTGAAGTCGACGATGTTGGATCCAGACGGATAGTTGCATGATGTCACCGCATTGGTGACGAACAGATGCGTTCGACACTCGGTCCATCCATTTTGTCTTTGTGATGTACCTAAGGCACCAATGGTCGAATACTTCGAGCTTTTTGGAGTCCTCAGAACGTAATGGCCAAGTCTCACAGCCATACAGTAGCACAGGGCGAACAGTAGCCTGGTAGACTCGGATTTTCGTTTTGAGGCTGATTTCACTTCTTCTCCAAAGTGAGTTCTTCAATTGTAAGAAAGCAAGTCTGGCACGGTCGATGCGTGTTCGGACTTCATTCTTTGCTTGACCAGTTGGAAGTATTTTTGAGCCAAGGTACGTAAAATCGTCGACTGTTTCGATTGGGCTGTCGTACACCGTGAGCTGCTCATCAGATGAAGATACACCGATAGCGAAGGCTTTCGTTTTGTCGGCATTGATTTCCAGACCAACAGCTGATGAAAACTGGGCCACTTGATCCAAAACGGCTTGCATGCTCCCAAAGCTGTCAGAAAGGAGAACAACATCGTCTGCGTAATCAACATCCGTCAGCCATAGGTTATTTGATACTCAGTTAGCGCGTTGCTCAGAATCCAGTCAACCGCGTAATTGAACAATATGGGTAACAAGGGACACCCTTGTCGAACCCCTGTGTGCAGACTGAATTCATCCGATTCTTCTCCGTAAACACGTACTCTGGCTTTGGTGGCTGCATAGTAGGCCTTGATCAGATTGACGAGTTTTATGGGCATACCGTCGAGCAGCATGATGTTCCATAGGGAGTCGCGATCAACAGAGTCAAAAGCAGCTCGAAAGTCAATAAAACAAGCGACGGTTGGTTGTTGAAATTCGTTGCGATGTTCCAAAACTCGCCGTAATGTAAAGATCTGATCAACACAGCCTTTGCCTGGGCGGAATCCACCCTGATTGGGACGGGTACGGACATGCCGCTCATTACAGAAGCGGTTCAATAGAATCGACGCCAACAGCTTGGATGCGGTGTTGAGAAGACTGATACCACGGTAGTTTTCGCACCTTGATCTATCACCCTTTTTGGGAAACGGTAGCAGGATTGACATTCCGAAGTCTGACGGGCATGCTTCTTGTTCCCAGATAGAAGAGAACAGTCGATGGATTGATGGCAGTAGTGCGCCTATACAGGCCTTGTAGATCTCTGCAGGAATTCCATCTTCACCGGGGGATTTCTTGTTCTTCATGCGCTGGATGGTCGTAGCGATCTCAACCTCAGTTGGGGAAGAGCAGTCCACATCGTAGCTGGGTGTAGATGTTGCAGGTGGTTGCGGTGGGGAGCGGCCACTGTATGGTCGGTTCAATAACTGCGAAAAATGTTCAACCCATCTTGCGATTTTGCCATTGACATCAGAAATCAAGTCTCCTGTTGCGCTGCGTAGAATTGTCTCTGCATTGCGCTTACCGGATGCTTTACGTATAAGACGGAAGAGACCCCCGAAATCACCGACGTTTGCAGCCGATTCCATGGCGGAAGCCATTTCATCCCAGTACTGCTTACGGTCAGCCCGAGCAGACCTCGTGGTTTCACGTCTCAGGTGGCGATAATTAGGCGCGTTATTCATCCGGGCATCTCTTGCTTTTTGTGCCGCCCGCATCGTGCGTTCAGAGATCCAGTCTCTATGGTGACTTGATGGTTCCAAGCGTTTCAAGCGCAGCTTGCTGAGTAGAGAGTTTCAAGTTATTCCATTGATGCTCCACATTGGTTTTATCTACGACATGAGTTCCAGCGTCAGTGGCAGTCAACTTTGCAGTGATTGAGGCAGATAGCGCTGTACAACTGGATGGGTCCGTAAGGGCAGCGACATTCAGGCGTTTCGTAGGTTGACGGCGCCGTCGGGACTTGAGATGAAGCCTCAATTTGGCACGTACTAGAGTGTGGTCGGACCCTCCTCGGTTGCCAGTTTCAGCTCCTCGGTATGACCTGCAATCTTCGACAGAAGACATCCAACGCGACCGTACCAGAATGTAGTCGATCTGATTGGCTGTGTGACCATCGTTTGAATACCAGGTGAGCAAATGCTTCCGAGGGTGTTGGAAACGCGTATTGGTAACGCACATATGGTTGACTTCTGCAAAGCTGATAAGTCGTGCTCCGTTCTCTTGCAATTGGTCGTAGAACTCATCTTTCACATCTGAATCAGCTGCGAGGGTTGGTGCGTAGACGGCTACGACTGTGATGTTAAAAGGTTTCCCTCTCAGTCGGACCGTTGCGATCCTCGGTGATACGGGATTCCAAGCCAGCATGGCTCTCTGCGCTGTAGGACCAAGTAAAATGGCTACACCGTGTTGTCCGGACCCGTCAACTGGTCCGCTGTGATGCATCAAGTATGTTGATTCTGCCGACGGTACTTTTATCTTCGTTGATCCCGTGCCGGGCAATCGGACTTCAGACAGGCATGCAACTTCCATCTGGTAGTCATATAAAGATTTGGCCGTGACTGCTTGGCTGCCGATATCAAGCAATGTTCGAACATTCCAACACCCGAAATAAATAGGTGTTTTCGCGCTGATAAAACCAGATAGCTTTTCACTTGACACCCTAGCCTCTGGGGGAGCACAGGGCGCGTCGCTTGCCGGGGACGCCGTAGCATGAACGGTATTCATAGATTGTGACATTTTCATGGAGTTTCTTGGGAATTTGGTACAAGTGGTGTCCCCTCACCACTCGTTATATTGTATGGATAGGCAATATATCAGCCATAGCATTCTTTCCATTATATTGTATGGAAAGCATGATATGGCTGATATATTGCCTATCCATTATGTAAATACTTAACACCGTTACACGTCCTAGTTTTCCATTTGATTTAATTTTTTCTGTATAAATCTACTATATATTTCTATATATTAATGTTATGTTTGTTTCTATGTAGCAAATCGGTTAACAAAAAATTTCTTAAATAGTAGATCACTTTTTGGCACGATCTGAGACTACACTTAATGCGACATGTTCCGTGAATATATTAGTAATAAGATAATCTTTCCCGCTCATGTACTGTTATTTTTAATTTTCTCAGTTTTGTTTTTCTCTCCCTGAGTGATGTTATCACGTATAATAATTTCCAATTTTGTCCGGCCAGTTATAACTATTTCATGGTTCAGTGAGATTCGTCGTTACCAGAAGTCGACTGAGCTGCTAATCAGAAATCAGTGACCTTTATAATCTTATTGTTTTCTGTTAATATCATTTAGTGTATATTTATACATGTCTGTTTTCTTTTTGATTTCATAGTACGGCTATTGCTAATGCCAAAGCTTTGTGATTGATTTTTGCCAAAATTGTAGGCTTTTTCTGACAACATTGTGTTTTTTTTGTTTATATGTCTTCTTTTACAGCAAATGTGTTTCCGCTTTTCGTCGCGTATTGATGTGTGGCTCAGATTCATTCAGCTCTGCGAACGCCTTGGTCGCCGTCTTTCGGCTGATCGCGTCTGGCAATCTGCACTACGAATCCACGCACGCACACAAGGTGGTGCATTATGGATTGCTGCGGCAGCCAGTAAAATGGGCGCCATTGTTTCGCGTTCATCGTCTACAATTGACAGCACGCAGTCATCCACAAACGATATGACTTTGGATAGAAAGGAAATGGGTGACGATACAAAAGGGGAAATGAAGGACGACGGAGACCAAGCAGTTAAAATGGAAATTGATAGCCAAAATGTTATTGGAAATGGCTCTGTTTCTTCGATGAGTGAGGATGATGAGGATGATGATGGCGATGCTGAAAATGAAGATACTGCTGAATTAGTAAATTTTGATAAGTTAGACAATGATTTGGAGCTAAACAGTTCTGCTCAGAATGCTCAGACTGATCCTATATGTAATGAAGAGGTGTTTGGTGCACGTAAAATGTCACACTCTAGTTGTCGTGGCCCCGTCGGTTTAGCTAATCAACTGATTTCACGTTCGCGCAAAAACTATGCTGTGCTGCGCAACACCAATCGTTTGCTCGGTGCTAGAGGCTTATCAAGCACTGCACGTAAGTCTCATCCTATACGCTATTCTTTGCTAATGCGATATTACATAATTAAAATCCCATTTAACCAACATGTTGTTATTTTATGTGTAGACATTGAACTTTCTCGATAAAATGCATTATTTTAAATAATGATTTAAAGGAGTGATTTTTTCTGTTTATAATCGCATGCAGTGCAAAGTTTTAATCGAAAGTGATGATGGTACTTAAATTCTTTATAATACACATGGACGATAATTTATGCCTGCTATGTAGGCTGGAAATTGGATCATTTAAACGAATATTAGTTGTGGGTTCGGCAGAGTGGTTAGAGAATTGGATTCCGAACCATACATTTCAAGGTTACAACCATGTCCGCGGCACTTTCTGTACGGTACGTGTAGAGTTCCCAATAAGGATGGAACCGGTCTACAGGTTTAATTGCGTTTTTTGCATTATACAATGCTTAGTGTATACTTTTAGATGTATGTTTATAAAGGGCCTGGTCTTTAACTCGAGATCGCAACCTTGATTTGAATAAAGTCTGATCATTTGTTGATTATTTCACATATTGTAGATTAATAGGTTATATAGCTATGATCTGTAGCATTAAAGTATATTTAATTTATCGTGTATATTCTTGGCTACGAAAAAATTTCTGCGAAGCAGTTAGCTTTACACGCTCATAAGTACGTACAACAGTAGCTTACTGGGCAAATGCTGCATGACTGAGCATATTTTATTAAAATGAAATATTAAGGATGCTTAAGCAAAAATAGAAAGGTGCTTGACCAATTTCAAAGTTTGGGCAATAAAATAAGAAATGCGAAGGCTATACATACGACATTTTAATGAAAGCGACTAATTACTCTGCGAGACAGTCATAATCATATAAAGACTACGATTATGCTTCAATAAAGCATTATTACTTTATGCTGATGCTATACTGTATTTTATGATAATGTGGATTAATAAATTAATTTTACGGTTCAATAAAACTGATTATTAATATGCTTTGAAATACTGCATAATATTAATTTTGTGAACTCGTATCTGTCGAACCTATACATTTGACATAAGTTTGACACTTGATTGACGGGTCTTATCCATTCCTACTGACAGAAATTATGTGAATTCTCCAGGAATACAGTTGTAACTCTTGAAATATATTTAGATTTACAGTCGATTCTTACAATGAATAGTATATTTGTACTTGAAACGAAATATGTAGCGCGGCAGGGAATTGATTAATTACCAGGCCCTTGTATCTAACGAGGTGTCTGCATCCACAGTTTTAACTTTAAATTATTTGAAGATTATCTTACAATTTCATCCTTGACCGATTTCGTCTTTATTGGGAACTCATCACGTACTGGTCAGAATTTACCGTGGGCAGGACTCGAACCCTGACACGTCTAATGGACGAATTGTCTTTTCTACACTATAATATTCCTATTTATACTGACAAATGGATATACTTAATGGATCAGGTGTTTATATTAATTTCGCAACCTTGATTATAGTAAATTTTATTACCGCCCGCGCAACTGATGTTCGTTTAATTTTATAAAGTTTCATTTCAATATCACTTCCCAATGTAATGTGGTTTCTGTTCAGTAATGACAGATTTGTGATGGTTAGTTGGAACTATGGGTCTAAATGGATGCCATATGAGCTTCACTTAAAGGAAAAAAGACTAACCGAATTACATTAGTTAGTATATGATTGAAAATTGTATGTGGTGTGCGGCAGGGTGGCTCAGTGGCTAGATCACCAGATTCCAAAACAGACGTTCTCGGGTTCGCGCCCTGTGCGCGGAAAATTCTGGCAAGTACGTGATAAGTTCCCAATAAGGACGAAACCGGTCTACTGGATGAATAGCCGTTTTTACACTACACAATTTTTAGCTTATACTGAACATTGTATGAACTTAATGGGTCAGGTGTTTATTTCAAGTTCGCAACCTTGATTGTATTAAAAGTTATCACCGCCAGCGCAACCAGTGTTCGTTAAATCATTAGTAGATGTTATTAGATCACCGTAATTTAATTTCGCCGAGTATAAACATGCAGACATGCATCCACATACAGAGAACACACTTACCTAGTGAAAAAAACAGTTATGCTTAAGCGATCTAGCAATAAGTATAAATTAAGCAGTGAGCTAAATTTACCATTTGATTTAATGATAGTCGAAATGTATGAGGGATTTAATTTTCGATCAAAAAGGCTTCCGATCTGAGAATTGCCGGTTTTATTCTTTCATTTCGCACAATGCCCTTCTGTTTTGGATCGTGTGTATACATGCATTTATTTACTGTAAATATTGAATAGTTGCCTGTAAAGGTAAATGTTGCCTACTATAGTGTCAATGAATATAGATTATTTGCCGAAGGGTTTTGTTTTGTGATGTTATACTCTGTAAAATGCATGTCTGAATAAACAATTTACACAGTAAATTTTGTGCTCGATATTCTAGAATTTTTAAATCAAAACAGAACTATTCGTTAACGTCGTGAACATTCCAGAAATCAATTGCCTTTTTGTGCCTTAACTAATCTTTAAGTGCTCTAAAACGTTTTTACATTGTTAACTTAACTTAATTTAATATCAGACATTTACATACGAAGGTATCCACGCTTCTATTATTGAGGATGTGAGAAAACTGGGTCATAATCTAAAATAGTTTAAAACCATATAAGTACAACGTATTGTAAAGTTTGTGTTATTGCATGAATTATGCACATTTTATGATGTTGCCGACACTATTCACTTTTATTTATTATTTGCATAATGATCTGACATTAAAGCTTGAAGATATTTAAATTAATGCATATATAAATCCACTCAGTTATAAACAAAGATCATTGTCTGTCACATGGTTAGTCCCTGAAGATTCTGCCAATATCAGACCATTCACCTGGGCTCGACCGAAATATACGGCAATGAAACTTCTTTTCTGGCCCTTCTATGGTTTCAGCCGTCCACTGATTTGCCTTTGTAGATTAGCTAACACGATTTGTAAGTGGTTTTTTAGATAGTTCCCCTATAAAATCGGTTGGCACTCCAAAACATCAGACAGCAATACGACTTCTACCAAGTCACCACGGCATAACGTAGGGTCTAAATTAAATTTGACATCTGAATAGACGGACGTTTCTAAAATCGTTCGCAAATTAAGCCTGAGGATAAAACTGGAAATATTGGCAGAGGCCGATCTGGTTTCTGTCACTAGATATCTAATGCGAAGGAATGCCTCCACGACTGACGACTGGAAGGCGTATCCTGTGGATGTTCATGAGCTGTAGTTTTACTTTCTGGTACTCGTCTTCCTTTCCCACATCAAAACAGCATTGCCAGCATATTCGAGATTCGCAATCGGGCTACCAACACCGATCTCCGCCCCGACGAACGTTGCGATTTTCATATCAAAGTTGGCAACAAGTCGTCTGGAGTACTCTTTCTAAGATCAATTAATCTATTAGTTTTGGCCGGAAATTCATCTGTAGGTATAGCTCGTCATATAATTTCTCAAATACTCATTTGAAAGCAGCGGTACCGATAGGACAGATCGTAAGTGCGGCGCCCTGGAGTACTTTTGAGGGCAATAGCAATATCTAACTTTCATGGAGTATGGGGCAAAATGATAACTACCACTTCATCTTTGACCACGCCGTTTACAATATGTGGCATTTTGAAGAGATTTTGTTAGTGCTTGATGTGCTCTGCTTCAGAAATGAAGGCGCTAATACTCGGCAAAATGACTCCTGGTAAAACGTGGAATCTGTGAATACAATTTTAAGAGGTTGCTCTATTAATTTGTTTTTAAAAGTTGTGATGAACCAAGGTAGGATGCCACCAGCTGCATCCGAAATAAATCTAACGAACAAAACGTCTGGATTTTGTTAGTTTACAACACAGATCAGGTAATTCTAAGAGGTTGTATTGCCTTGATGCTGCTTTCAACTCATTAGCGACATAAAAGCCTCTGCATGGCTCGAAGACTACTTGTATGTCTTCGAGCCATAGTGCCATCGTCCTGTTTCGCAGTAGATTCCGCTAGTTGATTAGATTTGTTTATAGTGCAAAAGATTGATTTTCCTTTGAGGTGATTAAATGATTTTTATGCGTTATTGAATTTAGTTTCAGGTAGCCGAAAAAAATCTTATTATTTTCTAAATAGTTTGTATACATTATAATCTGTTTTGGTTTAAGGCTTTTCGGATGGGCTTTGTACGTCCGCATGAAGCGGAGTTTAAATAGGATTATTGCGGCAAAATAATGGTCAGGTCCATTGTGGAGCACCCCGTAATAAGCTCATCCCGAACAAAGGACAGTCGTCTGATTACCAGAACGCAATCTGTCTTATTGCGACGGTATTAAACATGCCATAACCTCTGTTTCTAATATTGTTTTGAATTACATATGATCTCGCCAAAATTATCAATCTGATGCTGGGCTTATACAGTCTACCAGACACAAAACTGGCTGGTTCGAGAGACAAAGCCTCACATTCATCGTCGTGTACCTGCAAAGGCTCCTAGAAGTTCACTGTGCCACTTTCGGCGCTTATTACGCGAAATTTTAAATTGTGTATTCGCGCTTGTCGCTTTGATCCAACTTGTCTCTCAAACTCATATTCGATCACGGCTTTTGACAACTTCTAATTGGAACAGCGCGGTTCATCAGACACTATCCGACTTCTGCTTGAAGACAATTTGTTAGAACTGTCTATATTTACTCCAACGAGCATGCGACAATGCTGGTTTTTCACTATATTTGCCTAAAAATGTCTTTCAACCTGGGCCTTCAATTTCGGGCTCATTTGCAACTGCTTTTTTAACATACTAGGAATGATCTACCTAGTGTTCTCCTCAGCATACGTACAGTTGCTCCTAAGTTATCTTTTGTGACCTTCTAACGGCCAAGTAGATAGACATCGATTTGAATTTTGTTATGAACATTTGTATAAATGGGATTTTTAAGGATTTGGTACCTATTTTCCATTACGGACTACAGGAGCTTATCATTCGTGCGATGTTATGTACATTACTAGCTGGAGCTTTATTGGTTGCGCTAGTACGCTGTAAGCCTTATACTAGATAGGTCAGTTAGATCAGGTAGACCTAGTTATTCTCTTAAAGCGCTTGGTGTCCAAGAATAACACGCTTGTATCCAATTTATAAAATATTAATTCTTTACTTTCCATTTCAATAGTATTTCTTTAATTGTTAAGTAAAATATAACTAGAGGCCTTACATAAGTTTTGATGGCTATATACTATTAACACTAGCCTGAATCGGCGTCTGTTATGTTTTATTGATTATAACAATTTTAAAATCATAGCTCAAACAAGTGGATCTGGAGACATTGCTCCACAAATAGTCCTAGTAAACTTCATGACAGAATGGCCTGTTATTCGTAGTTCTATTTCTTCTACTGTTCATTCTGAGGATGCGTACTTTATCGTAGAGTCAGGAGGCTGTATAATTCATCAAATCCAACTAATCCCTCCATGGATTAATTCATTAAAATAAAGTTGATCACTTTTATGATTTTAAAAATGAAATTATTTAGACCTTTTTAGGGCCTGCATGTTTAACCTTACTTTGGTTGTGCATTTTCATTTGTTGTTAGTCCCAATTTGATTTCTTCTAAGTTATTTATCCCCTTTCTGTTGTTTTATTTAATTGCGCTAGTAAGCTCCGTCACAAATAGCATGTTCATGCTAGAAATTCAAAATGACTTAACGTTATAAATTGTCATTTGATTTTTTTATATATAATCTGATTGAAATTACATTGTTTTTATTAATTGTGTGATGTTTGATAATTTGACTGTGCAACTGTTTAGAGGCCCGCTTCACTAACAGCCTAATACGCGCCCAAGTTAAAGTTAGACGAGAATCAAAACTGGCGTGGGATCGTGCGTGGATGGCAAGCATTCGTGAGGCGCGTAAACTTCTAACTCAAGGCATTTCTCTGAACTGCACACAATTAACTAATGGCCAACTAGCCAATCCTGCCACTGCGCCGCTAGTTATTCAGTTGGCACGTTTGGAGTTATGCGCAGCGGATTTTTTCACCAGTCGAGTGTTACCCAGACGTGATATCTTGCAAAAATATGCGGCTCGTTACGGCTCGACTGCTACTGATGATCTTCTGGATGCAGATCAGAACAAAATTACTACCAAGATGTGTTACTTGGCAACCGAGAGTAAATCGGCTCAGGTTCAGAAATCGGATGACCCATTGAAGGAGCTGGCTGTGCTTGGCGGAACTTTGGAAGATGAAAATCCTGTTGCGTCTGGAACAGATTTATTGGGCTCTGATGTTCGTGACACCACGGGTCCACCTGGCGAAGTTGATAAGCAAACCAGAATGCAATACGCTGTTATTGATTCGCGTTTTTTTGTAGGTTGCCTTGTTTATGCACAAATAAATAATGTTTTTGGGAAAATGTCTTTGACCGGATCTTGAATCTTTAATATTCTTGTACATGGATCTCTTACCGCTGATTGTATTCTGAAACTACCTTTACAGTAAAGCATAACCAATTCAAATGTTTTGTTTAGTTTGAGATTATGATTTATTTCAATCCATGTTCATGTGAACTTGATTAATATATTATATTTCGTTGTCATATGTTTATGAATCTGTAGATGTTGGACAGGTATTTCAGGCCTGATGGCTGTTGGGCAGCGTTACGATAAAAATCGTCGGATCTGAATGAGTATAATGGCTAATAACTTTTTAAAAAAATGATGGAATTTCAGTCTGTTCAGCCAACTGGTGTAATGTTATGCCGAGTTCACGTTCTCAAGCTCCTTGAAAAATTGAGTAAGACGACTGATGGCCACGTTATAAGACCAGAGGTTTCAACTTATTTGTGTTGGTCTTAGGTCCATAATACTACAATGGATTTCTGCCTAATTGTACATTGCATAAGTCATATTTTGTTTACACAACTGTAAATTAAGATTGTTAGATTTTGCGAACCTAGTAACAAATTAGTTCAGTTGTGACCAGAAGGATAAATCAAAGGCAGCGTGAACGGAAAGTATAATCTCATGCACATTCGTTTCGTGCTTACTGGTGACTCATCAGTCCTTTAACCACTATATATTTGGTCGAAGAATGTGGAATAATATGTCCGTCCTATTATTCCACATTCTTCGACCAAATACATAGTGGTTAAAGGGCGTAATACCGGTTCCTACTGATAAGTCGCCAGTAAGCACGAAACGAATGTGCATGAGATTATACTTTCCCTTCATGCTGCCTTTGGTTTATCCTTCTGGTCACAACTGAACTAATTTGTTACTCGGTTCGCTAAACCTAATACATACTTGCATATATATTAGTTCTTCGCAACAGTATTTAATTAAGATTGTTGTTTGGCTATATTATCAATGCCGCGTTTTGCGTACGCGGGTAATAGCTGTACACGGGCAGTTACACAAAGATCCGATTTGTCACTATTTCCAATTTTGTTTTGTCTTTGATCGGGTTGACTCATTTTTACTATATTGTTCATAACTTTATTATTTAGCCCTAAACGATCCCCTTAGGTTTCAATCGTAAGTATTGCCTTGATTTCAAGATGCTTTCATAGATCCGCATTGAAAGATCTTTGGATCGTATGTGACTAACATTTTCAAGCTAATGTGTAAAATACAAATCCTGGAATGTAGTTGTATGCTACGTTTTGATTTCGCTGAAGACCATAATAATCTGATATAGTCTAAGGAAAGTATTGATTAACTGCAAGTTTGCAACTGCTTACAAAATGGAAAAGTTATTTATCTCAAGACAGAAAAATTTATTTAAATACATAATTGGATATTAATCCATAGACAATTTTTGCGTCTTGACTTATCGACAATACCGATCGAATTAAACAATAATTGATTGCGAGGGTGGTGGTAACAATTGTTTAAATCAATTTTATTTAATCAGATGTTGAACAACATAGCATAACTACCATCAGTCACACGTACTGGCGCGTTTCGAACTTATATGATCAGCAAAATCTTGAATTTTTATTGTTTTCAGTTGCTATGCTTATTGGCTTCGATTGATGGGTTCTCACTTGTCCCTTCTTTTTTGAGCCTTTCATCAGCTGATTGACTGAAAATGACGTTGGATCAAGATTTTCCATTGTTCTTTGCCCAATATTTCGAGACGTCATTTCCAGTCTCATCTTCAGGGTTGACACAATACGCACAGGAGTAAAACACAACTTGTGGAAAATCTTGATCCAACGTCATTTTCAGTCAATCAGCTGATAAAAGGCTTAAAAAATAAGGGACAAGTGAGAACCCATCAATCGAAGCCCATAAGCAGAGCAACTGAAAACGATAAAAAATCAAGATTTTACCGACCTAAGAGTGCTATCTATTGTCCCGCACAAGATAAATGCGGTCAAATCCACAACAGAAAGGACAGCGCTGCGCACGAAAGTTCATCATTCAAATTATATGATCGGCGTCAGTGGACGACGACAAACTGACTAGCAAGGATCAGACCGCACTTTTACGCATAGGGAGAATTTTTAGTATTTATGAAAAATGATACTTTGATAGCAAGCAATAAATTAGGATAAATAAATTTATCTCCAGAGAGCTTTAAAAATAATTAATGCGTTTTAACTTTAATTTACTCTTCTAACGTAAATTCGCTTCAGTCTGTGAAATTATTCCCATCGAATTTGTATGTTCTTATTTGAAATGAAATGCTTAGTAGCACAAATAGAAATAAAATAAAGTAAATAAATAGCATATTAAGTCTGGCTGAGCAAATCTGCCTTTCTATTGCCCTTTTTCCTATTTAAAAGCACAAAAAGCTAATCAAAACACTTTGAAGGAATCATTAAGCATAATCAATTTTAAGTAACTTCAAGAAATAATAAGAAAACTTTTTTAACAATAATTGTTTGCGCGGATGGTGGTAACAATTTTTTAAATGTAGTTTGCGAGCTTGAAGTAAACACCAATCCCATTGTATTTAACCATTCGTCGAACAACATAACAAAACTACCGCCAGCTGCAACGCACTGACGCGTTTCGACCTTCCATGATCATCATCAGAGTACGACGGCAAACTGACTATCGAGGATCAAATCGCATTGAATATATATGGAAATCAAATTTAGATATGCGGCTCACACCTCTAGTAGTCTCGCATAAATTGTATTTGACTGGGAATTTCAGCTGCACAATTTCTATCCAGTCACGAATATTACCTTTTTGCAGCTTTCGCCATATATTTAAAGGTAATACAATTAGGCAATCATTGGTTGCGGGGCTAATAGTAACAATTTTTGAAATCAAGTTTGTAAACTTGAAATAAACATTAATCCACTTCGTCGATTAATGAAAAGAACTTTTTCACCTATGCTACATTTTCAAGCTAAGATGTATAAAATAAAATCCTGCAATGTAATTATAGTTTACTTATTGATTTCGTTTGAGACCATAATAATCCGATAATGTCTAAGGAAAGTCTTGATTATTTGGAAGTTTGCAATTTGATATTAAATGAAATAATTTTTTATCTCAGGTCAAATAATTGGGTAATAATACATAGACACTACAGAAAGAAGTTTTATATTTCGATAATATTTGTCGGTTTTCTTTTTCAGAATCGCAATCATCATGGTTTACTAATATCAAAATTTATTTGAACAAGCTGGTACAGATTCTTGTCATTTGTATATTTTTGTCTGTCAACATTACAATGCGCGCCAATATTGTATGGACCTTTCGCGCAATCAATGCATGTTTAATTTTTTCTGTATTCAGAATGATTTTTATGGCTACCTCAATATGTTCCTTCTTCAATCTTCTAGGCATCATGGATTGTTAGTACCATATTTATGATACGATGTCGCTAAACGCCCATTTATGCGCAAAAAACCTTTTTGTTAATTGCTCCGTTTGTATTTAGAATTCTTCAGTGGTTTTTATATAGATACATATATGCATCACTAAATGAGACCATTTATTAAAACAAATCTTAGCCATGTGACTGCGCGGTGTGGTTGTTTTATAAGATGATATATTGGATAGCACATTGAAGCTGTGTTAATAAATGCACATTGGTCTAATCTAAGTGTCACAAAGCAATCGAGGTTGCCTTGTTGCTGAGTATTGTGCGGGTTATTTTAACTCCTCTCGCCATTATTAATTCCTTCTTTCTAGCCTTGTGTGCCTTCTGACTTTATTTTTCACATAGGTATGCGTCAAGGATGCATGAGCACTCAAATGTTGTCGTAATTTAATTATTAATGGAGATGTCTGAGGGATACGTAGTTCATTTGATGTTTTGAAAAAAGTACGCGTTTTCCTGGAAGTAGCTGCGTCTATTTTGCAAAGTCACTATAGGATTTAGTCGCAGTTATTTAAATTGATTGTAAAGTTTGCAATCAATTATTTGTTGAGAGAGATTTTAAGAAAAATATTGCAATAACGATTTCGCTATTAGTATGATACCGGGTTTTATTGATATAATCATCATCATCATCATCACAAAAAGCCAAACAAATCCGTTGTAATTGATGCTTCACTACAATTTAACCTTGAAAAGAAAAAGGACTAAAATGAAAAATACAAAAAGAAAAATTGAAATCATTTTAAAAATGAGAGTAATTTATGACGGGATATATGTAATATGACTATTTACCTAGATAACCTGGAAAAACTAAACCTCTAAAACACCAGTTTGTCCAAGTCAGCTTTAAGACAAGGCAACATCGGCAATACAACTTCCTTGTGGTTTTTACTGAGATCGATTTGATTTCATATCGGACAAGATTCCAAACCAAGAAATATTATGCGCACGTGGACCCAATCCAGACAGACGATTGGGTCCCACATTACCCAATTTTAATGTAGTTGACTTTAGCTGACGTGATACGGAAAAAACCGCAAGGAAGCTGTATTGCTGACGTTGCCCCGCCTTAATTCTAACTTGTTCATAATGGTGTGGTGTAGATCTTTAATTTGCCTCACTTCTGTACACTAGCCAGGTAAATGTACTAATACTATCTAGGTCCTTCACTACAAAAATGGTGATATGGCAATGAAATATAATTAATAATGGATTCACCCAACTTGTTTTATTTATAGGCAGTTTGTTGTATGAGTCTCACGCTTGTTCGCGTTAGCCTTTATGTAAACATAAGTTCTTAATATGGTATGCTCTTCTATACACATATATATATATATATATATATATATATATATATATATATATATATATATATATATATATATCTTAGTACAGCTCTTCAAACGCGACTTTTCGCTTAAAATAATGTGGGTTAGGGCTAATAATATTCGAACCTAGCGATCATCGCTACAATCTCACATAGTTACATTCGTTGTTAACTTTTTATTGTGCTATGTTCTCTTTTGCGTAAATGATAAAAATGTATTGCTTCGCAAAGGAGGCCTTTGGATTTTATGCTTAGTTCTGAAACTTTATTTATTTCTGCATAATTATGCTTAATATTATTATTTCTAGCTCGCTGATGTGATTGAGGATATTGATACTGTGGCTAGTGGTAAGTTATTTCAAGGTGTTATCACGCGTCTCTTATCCGATTGGCCTACCGACACCGAAGAAATAAATCATAGTTTGTCGCAGATTATGCAAGCTAAGACGCGATCTGGTCGAAATCTGGCTGCGACTTTCTTGGATGATCAAACCTTGGCAAAGATCAATCAAAGGTAGGCAATATATTTCATCTTCGCACGGTATTGTCAATAGTTTCAAAATACGTATCGTTTCTTTAAAAATTAAATCATTCACTGCCAAACAAAAGGTGTGCTTTATTATTCTGTGAATTTTATATGTTAAAATCCAGTATCAAAGCATCCCTTTTGAATTACCTTCGCATTTTACAAAGGCAAAACTTAAACACATTAGCCACAAAGTTCGTAAAATTTTGTGGGCAATCATCACTTCTTATGCGTTATACCTAAACTGTAATTCCAAAGGTCGAGCATATAGTAGGCTGTTATCCTTCGCAACGTTTTTATGTAACCGGATATGCGTGCGTTGTTGATCCATTTGCGATCTCTATTTATATACAAAGAGATGTTCATTTGTAGATACTTCAGAAGAAAATGAGAACGAAACGGTATTTGGTTCTGATGAAATTTCTTTTTCTTTTTGCACATTGAAAAGGCTCGCCTTCCAAAAGTATACTGATATTTATTATATCCCATTCGTAAATCACTATCTCTAACAATTGTAGTTTTTCTGTTTTTTTTTGTTCTCACTCTCCACGTTTAAATTGTTTTTTCTATATATATATATATATGTGTATGTGTGAGAGAGAGAGATTTTTTTTAGGAATTTGAGGAAGAATTTATAAAGCAATGGTTCTCGTATCTGACAAAATTTCGTTTTGTCTTTGCACATGGGAAGGATGCATCAATACCTTTAGTAGTCAGGAATCACGCACGTCGAATTGATGGAAGTAATTTAATTCTGGAATAGTTTTGTTTGATCAACAAAAATATTTGTGTTAGCCTGTCTGCACAAAATAGTATTTTGTACATTGATTATACATAGTTGTAAAGATGAAAAATGATAGTGTAATGGTATTGCATTCGATTTCTTAAGTGTTTTGAGTGGTTTGAGTTTTGGAGAAGATGAGAAAATCCATGTGCTTGTTTGTATACTAATTTTCTAATATTTGAACTGACTTATTACTCGGTGCGCAACACTGAATGTAATATATTCAATTGAATGATGACATGATTATCGCGAAATGTGATAATTTATATCTAATAAGGTCAAAGTGTATGGATTTCCTGGAATAACAAGTCTGCAGAAATAGTTGTAATTTTCAACTTTCGTGAAATTTAGCAGAAATTGAAATCCATGGTGTTGGTACCATATACTGACTCGGCAACCGTGGTTTTAGTACAATGTACCTATTTCGTAACATTAATGTTAAGGAGTATGTACACAATATCCATAGTGTTGGCACCATGTACTATTTAAATTTTTGAAACCATAATGTTGGTATCGGGTACTGAAACAATAGCCATAGTGTTGATACTCTTTATATATACATACTCTTTATATATATATATATATATATATATATATATATATATAGTGAGATGGCTTCTATAGTGCATTTTCGTATATTTTATATAAAGTTTGATTCACAAATGTAGGTTTGCACATTCGCATAAGAGATTGTAGCTTCCAAATGTTCCACATTCCTTACCCATATGTATCGTGGCTAAAGGAAATAATACTGGCTCCTACTGATGAGTCGCCAGTATGCACGAAGCCAATGTGTACGAAATTATATTTTTCGTTCATACTGCTTTTGACTTTTCTTCTGAACTAATTTGTTATTAGGTGCTCAACACTTAATACACAATTGAATACAATTTCTTGTTTGCTTATTCTGGTTCTACAGTACCGTTATTTGGGAATTTGGCAATAATGGCACTACGTATGTTTCACGCCAATCCGATTATATTTCCTTGCTTCTCGGCAAATATTTCTGATGCCTTTAGTTCTGCCTCTGAATATGCTTTTGACAGCGTGCTTCCTCATGCGGAATCTATCCCTATCTTTTCTTGAGGGAAAGAGGGAAGCGCGAATTAATCTGAAGTATAATGCAAAAATGCATCAAGAAACCAGAAACTCTAGCTACAACTAATAACAAGCCAAACGGTGCCTAGAACGCTATGAGAAAAAAGCATGAACTAACTACGTCTAGTTCTTGACCAAAAGCCTTAGGAACCTGCTTTAGTGTCTTTAACGCGAAGCTTAAAGATGATCACATTAGTAACAAGGCGTGTGTGAGAATCGCGAGAGCTAGAGTAATCATCTATAACCATGGCTATTTATGGCGAAACACGAGCATGTTATGAAATATGAATGGTCGTGTGTACAATGCATGTGTACATGCAGTTTTGTTGTACACTAATGAGATTTATCCCCTTCGTGTTGATGCTTTTAGACGTTTGCAGGCATTCGACCACTGTTTTTTTGAGAAATAGCATACATAGTTTACTAAAAACGATTAACCAACGCTAACATTCGTAGACGTATTTTGGATCAGCCAGTAATTGCTCCTCGTTAAACAAAAAATAGGGTTCCATAAACTGCGTTGGATCGGTCGTTTTGGGTATGCCTTCAGTTCGATTGTCGAATAGAGCATTATTTACTCACCCTGCACCAGATTAGCGCAAGAATCATGATGGATAGATTGTGACATTGCAGAAACAAACATAAAATTCAAATTGAATAGTGAGAGTCCCGCTTGTCTGCTACGATAGGACCGCGTGCGCACTGTAGTTCTTGGTTCGAAACACTGTGCGATATGGCATCGAGTCGAGCTCATTGGCGATCTTGTTGGAGATTTATAGTGGAATCATTTTTGTAACTTTCTTTTCTTGGTTGGGTAGAAATAACGGCGAAGTTTGGCTGTGTTTATGACGTGATACAGTGAAAACCGCAAGCTGAATTTCCGTTGGTGCATCGCCTTACATCTGACTTGGCCATAATGATGTAGATGGTTAATTTGCTTTGTCTAGGTAAATTTACTCCTATTGACTGGAACCTCCCTGTCGAAAATCACTCTCCGTTAGAAATTTTTTGTCAATTGTTATTTTTGTTCTCATTATTGCTTCTTATTTATTTGTAATTTTTATGATTTCTTTAGGTTTCTGTTTTTTCCTGCTCGGTTGTATGGCTGTGAAGCATCAGTTACTTACTACTTTTGTATTGCTGACCATGATAATGATGCCGATGGTGATCGTTAATAGAAGTATTTTGCTGATTTTGTTTTTGCCGCTAAAACGCTGAACAGTTCGGTTGAGATTCATGTCTTCTGAATAGAAAGTAGTATCAACTTATAGAATGGCTCTCTAAACGGAAATTACTTTTCGTTCTCTCCTTATTGTTACGACACGTCAATCTTAATAGCACCAATCGTGTTAGTTTTTGGCAATGTTTGAGTAGACCACTATCAAATCATGAGCGACAAGCCATCGGTGCAACTCTTCAGATATTATTACTTACTTTATCGGTCATTAAATCGCACAACAGAATGTCATTACTAACCAAGAGAAACTATAATTGGCAATATTTCGTTAATTATGCCTTCGCATAAGTTTCTGTTAAAGTCATAATGCATGTTTGTCATCCAACGTACTACTGGCACTAGATAGACATACGAACTTGTGAACGTCAAGTGGGAGAAAAATGGTAGCATAACCTGTTTACTACCATAGGTGTATTCTCATTAGCGGGTTTACAACTTCCTCTCAACTGTTATTAGCGGTCAAGTGGATAGATTCATGTGTGTGCCTAGTTTTATATAATTGTGCAGATAGGTTTTCTCTTTCTAAATTCGATATTTATCGAGAATACTCTTTTTAATTTTAATTTTATTCATGATTTGTATTTTTATGGCTCTTTTATGCAGGATTGACTCATTTAAAGCGACAAGTCAAAAGAATAAGGTAAGTGAGAATTATAATGGTATTGTATTCACATTATTTGCATTAATTACACCGTGAACACACACACAACGGAACATTCTTGGCACTGTGTTTGATTTTTCATAAAATTCTATGTAACATAGTAGACTATTTTTAATTATCGTATATTTTCTATCTGTTCTGAAACAATTTGTTAATTTATATTCTGTTAGCAGTGATCAATCAGATCAGTTAACTTATTTAAATGCCTTGTGTTGTGTCGAAAATGTTTTTTTTCGCTTTACAATTTTTGGGCATATACGGAGGCCCGGGTCACGCAATTTTTGTTTCAATGTGGCTTGTTGTCACATGAGATTTAAATCTAGATGTTTCTTTTTGATCGTTAGAGGATCGTCAAAGGTAGCCGAGGGTCAGCTTTGTAGATGATAGCGCGTCGCATCACTTTTCACCCGCCTTGATTTTATTTCAGCGTATACATGTAAGCACATTGCAGTTGACGCCAGTATGATGCTTTTTTCTAAAAGTAAGAAGTTCTACCATTAACTAGTGACAGTGTTCATGCTGATGCTGAAAGTACGTCTCGTCAAGCTCTATCATCATCATAAACACGAGCAACAATACAAAAGTCGTTAGTAATGTTAAAACTGAAATAATAATTTACACAAAAAATCTATTAAGTCAGTGATTTATTAGATGAAGGATCTAGCTAATATGTGTTTGTATTGATATAGATAACAGGCAGAAATTAGGCAACCTAAAACCTTATACAACACCATGATGGCCGAATCAACTTTAACGTGGGGCAACATAGGCAATATAACTTTGAAATAAACAAACGGTTAGCGTCCGCCTCATGGTTGTGCTCTTTTAACGACCAAAGGTGCCTATTCCTTAAGGTACAAATATTGACGCCCCTGCCGTGATTGGTTAGGAACCCTAAACTTTAGGCCAGCGCGAAAATTTAGTAAAGCTGATCTGTTCGACTTTTTGGCGAATCTTGTCTAAATAACCCATAATTAAACAAGATTCGCCAAGTTGTCAAACCAATCAGCTTAAATAAATTTCCGTTCTTCCGTGATTGCGACAGTGGCGTCAATATTTGTACCTTAATGAATAAGCATTTTTAGGCGCTGAAAGAACACTAGACCCTAAAAGTTTGCCCCTCATTATAGCTGACTTGGCCATCATGGTGTTGTGCAGTAACTTTTATTATTAAGTGTGCAGTGACGGAATGAGAGCAAGCGTGCCAGACGCGAAGATTAAGTTTCGGCTGCGGAAGGAAACTATGGCTTTAGTTGGCAATCTATCTAGGAGAAGAAAAACACTGAGTACAAACCATCGTCATTTACTTTCATAGTCCACATATCACCATGATCGACACGAATTACAATGATTGCATACTGCATCGTCCGCCACGCAGTATAAAATGAGTCGCCTTATCTGTTGGGCTGTCCATGGTGGAGAAGCGAAATCGGACTACTGCAGGCATCTTTATCTCCGATTCTACCTCCTTTCCTTCCCTATCTTCTTCTCAATCTAGTAATAACGCTCTTTTAGATACTATAAATATGTTTAAAGTGTAAATTTTGGTTATGTGGCAGTGAAATATATGTCACTTTGGCAGCCACATATTATTTATCGCAGGAACGAATAATAATCTGCTTTATTTACCTTGGCAAAAGAAAGAAACACTTAACATAGGTATGTAATATATTAAATTATATTAATATGGTAAACACTGTCGTTCTAAATGCAACATGAGAACGAAGTCTACAGTAGTTCTATCTGTTAATTGTCAACTACTTGTTATTTCTCCACTAAAATGCATTAAAAAAATAAGTTTTACATGTAGAATATGGCAGGGCTGGCGTAGTTAATAGGATCTCAGACACCTACGGAAATGTGCCGCGTTTCGAGCTCTTTCTGCGGTAATTTCCCGTTGAGTTCCGAATAAGGTCGAAACCGGTCTACAGATTAAACTACATTTGCTAATGCAATGTTTTTTACATACTGGCTATACATATAATCAAGTCCTGTCATTAGTTTTTGAGAATAACTTTTACATGTGACATGATGTCTGTTATATAATGGTAGCTTTTGAGTGGCTAATTAGATCTTCATGTGTTAAGAGAATCGAAATAGGTTTCACCTGAAGGATAGTCTAAACAATAAATGATTGCGCGCTACAATTGTTTAATTTTATTGCCTATATATATATATATATATATATATATATATATATATATATATATATATATATATATATATATATATATATATATATATATATCCTCGCTAGTGGGTTTCCCGCCGTACTCTGATGATGGCCATGGAAAGTAGAAACGCGTCAATGCGTGCGACTGGTGGTAGTTTAGCTATGTTGTTCGACGACTGGTTAAATATAATGGGATTGGTGTTTATTTCAAGCTCGCAAACGTGATTTAAAGAAAGAATTGTTACCACCCGCGCAAACAATTATTGTTTAATATTTGCTACCTATTGCAGAGTTATGTTAATACCGATATATATATAATAGGGTTGGTCTTTACATCAAGCGTGCAACCAAAATTTCACTATAATTCACTTTGTTTTGATCAGTCTTTCCATCAGGTACATTATATATATATATATATATATATATATATATATATATATATATATATATATGAGTTTAACACAGTATATTAAAAGTTTTTGTGCGTAAAAATTGTGTTTACCTTCACTGCCTTTATTCTTATTCCGGATATTTCGGCTTCTTGTTTCAGAAGCTTTTGCCAGCAGCAAGCTCATCCAACCAAGAATTATCACTATTAATTTAAAGTGGCAAATTTAGTTTTTAATGCTTTTGTTATACTTGTAGTATTCCTAACAATAAATGCCTTTTCACGATATAAGCCTACGCCATACTTTGTGTGTGCACGCGTTTAGGACCGAGATTACATCGGTTACATATATTTAACTGCACGTGTGTATTCATATAAGTGAATCTACAGTGATTGGTACCAATATCTCCTCGCACACTTACTTTCTTAAATGAAGTGATTACGCTGATCGCAAATTGTTTCTCGGTAAATAATGAAGAGTTAGTAAAATATTGTTTCATTAAAATAATCGGCTAAAATAAAATTAGGGTTAGTAAAGAAATTCGAAAATTGGCTACTGAAAGACAGATGGGGGGAATATTGTAAAGAAAAGGTGTTTTGTAACGTTCAGGTTTACTTGAAAGTGTTACATTCTATAAGGAATCTAAGTTAATAAAGGCTGTGTGATAACAAGTTATCAAAGATGAAATTATAAACAAATCTTAAAATTAATTAATGATTTTGTGCCATCTGTAAGTTAAAGATAACCCAATATTATTTCTCTTATATTTGAGCGACTTTGCGATTCTTATTCGTTTAATCTTATTGCTGTATTCAAATTCGAGCCTAGTGATTTTAACACGGCTGCCCAATTCATTTTGCCATCTTCGATTTTATTTTTATCGATAATCTAACCAATCTTGTCGATCGAAAACGACCTCATATTCATACGCGTCTCCTACCATCCCAGTTAATTGTATGTGTTGTCTGATCTGCTTACAAGCGAAATATTTGTATGCGGTTCTATGTTCCCCTATTTTTATCTTGATTGGGTGTCTGGTATAATTAAGGCAGCAGAGGCAAACACCTTTTTTACAAAATAATGGACTGGTAATTCAATATATTTTTGGGAAATGAAAGAATTTTATATTGCAGAGTATGTTTAATGTTGATCACTGACCAGTTTATTTCGTGAATACTTAACAAAAATTTATGTACATTTTACATTTCTATTTGATAAAGTGATTGAGTTTTGCATTTATTTGCACCAGTCGTAAGACTTTATCTAGTTGATTGCACGTTGAATTATGAATGTTTATAGGCATTTTTCTACAATAAACAGACAAAACTATTCTACGTATCTTTTATTTTCTATAAAATATACATCACCATATATTTTTGGTATAGTGTATGTGAGTGCAGCCTGTGTAAATTTCATTGTTAGTGGATTTTTTGTGACTCTTTTAGGTATCCACAGATTTAAACGTTGTGCAAACTCAAAGAAAATTTGTCTGCTATAATATGAGTGTGATGTGCGTCATCAATGCTTTTTTTCGTAACTTATCTTTTGACTGCTTTGCAGGAACCAGAGCTCCAAAAGGACACGAGTTCTAAGTTTATTGCCAAAAAAGAAGAGTTTAATACGCAGATGCGTGATCGACTTTATCAGTGTCATGAAGCATACGCGAAATCTGGTCGCCTTGGCATCTTGAAGTTATGGACATCTTGGGGTTGGTATGATAAGACAAGTGAACTATCTGTTGATCTTCAAACAAATAGTTCACCCGTTGAACAAATTGGTGCGTTTGCCTGGCTGAAAATATATTTTTTTTGTTGCTTGAATGAGATACGTTCTTTCTAATTTCTATTGCAGTTTATTGTTGACAGAATTATTTGAATAATCACATTTGTAAACAGCATTGCATCAATTCAAAATGCTGATGCTTCAGTGAAGCGTACGTAAAAATATCGGTAAACGTGGAAAGGTTAATTATGAATGACAGGAGTATGGGGACGTATCCTTAACGGAACTTTTTATCTAAGCTCATACTATTATATCCAACTAGAGGCACAATACCAAAAATACTGTAAAATTCTTTAAATAAACCAATACATTTGTATTTAACCTTTCAACGAGCAATATAGCAAAACTACTGTCAGTCATACGTAGTTGAACTACCATCAGTCCTATTTCTCACATTGTGCTTACATTACGCATTGATCAGATGTTCCGATGATGATCATGGAAAGTCTGAACATTTCAGTAGTATGACTAGCGCTAATTGTGCTGTTTTTAGGTTGGCTAAGTTAAATGGGATTGGTTTTTGTCTCAGGCTCGCAAACTTGATTTGTAGAATTCTCATTAACACCGACGCAATCAATGACGATTTAAACCTATCGGATATTTATCAGAATCGATACCACCTAGACCTCGATAAACCGCATAAACTAGATCATGTGTACTAAAAGGTAGGGCGACATAAACTATGCTTCTGAAACTGTGCCTCGTTAGTAATTTATTCTACACTTCTAATTGCTGTATACTTTGGCTTCAATGATTTAATTGATTTTTTATCAATAATGCCGTGGATTTTCATATGCTGTAATGCATTTTAACTAATTGAAAAAGTACCTCGATAGGATTAAAAGTATGTTATTCACTTTCATTTTCAAATTGGCAACCAACCCAAAATTGTGATTTATAATGTTGAACAAATTATTTTAAGTGAATTATAAATAATTAAATACTATTGAATTTTTTTTCAATTGTATAATCAATATATCCGTGTTCATCAGGAGGAACATTTTATTCTTGTTCATATATGGTAGTAAGAAGTTTGTGCTATGGTTTCCGAAAAAATATTTCGGAGTAATGCTTGATGGTGTTATCCAGCTTTCGGATTGCGAATATGCTGACAATAGTAGCATTGTGGTAGTGGAAAAAGAATAGGTGCTTTGCAGAGTTGTGAACTGTGTTCATGAAGTGTTAAACCGATGTGGTTTACGTGCAAAAGATAGAAATTGATATTCGTCCTTATTGGACACTAAACAATCACAATTTCTGCGACCGAGGTCCGAACTCGAGTGAATTTGCGTAAGTCTTGCGACTCATCCATTTCTGCTATGGCGGATTATATGAATGATCTTATGGCTACTAGACGCCAAATTTAGCACAATCTGAAAATCGATCTCAAATCGTGCTAAACCAGTAAGATCGAAGAGATGGAAGAAGCGTTCGAATCACGTCGAAGCTGATGTTTTACATATTCGCGCAACAGGCTGAGAAACTTAAATTGGCAAAATAATAACTGACTATAACAATAGTCTAAATAATGATAAAATGTGTTATTTGGATAGATGGACTGAACACTTCAAAGATTAATTTTCTCGGTCTCCTGCATCTGTCCGTTCCCAAAAAGTATGTCTGAATCTATTATGTTAATGTTTACCAGGAACAGCCATCTGAATTAAAAACACGGAATACAGTATTATCTATTCAGCATCGAGACGCTGCAGACTCCGGTCATTTGCATCCAATATTGTTCTAGGTTGGTGAGGACATAATATGTGCGGCGTTGACTAACTCTTTCATAATATATTGAATGAGGAGGTTATGCCGATTGCTTAGGGTTAGTCGAACATCATTCCTATCCTTAACGAAGGCAATGTTTATACGTGCGGCAACAATCGTGTTATAAGCTTGACGCCAGTCGTATATAAGTTACACCGTCTCAGCGCTACACACAACTCAAATGCTAGAAAAGGACAAGCTGGATTTCGGCTGGCACGAACTTTCATGGGTAACATTTTCACATTACGGGAAAAAACTTGAACAACAGCATGTATATCGCCAAACCATAATAGCCGTTTTCTAGACAGATTGTGAATTTTCTTTGGTATATCGCAGTGTTATATTCGACATTCTGTTAAAAATTGATATGCTCACTAAATTCGTAAATCTTGTACGTGTTTTCTACATAAATACTTATGGTTGCGTTTGGGTTTATAATTAATTATCGTGAAAAAATTGCTCTAGCATTGGTGTCCGTTAATGATATCCACTTATGTCAATTATTGTTTAATTTAGTACACAGTGACGTTTCCGGTAGTAAATTAGTCTACATTAACTATGCAGACGCTATTGTGTTATTATTCGTGAACTGAGATTCTTCCCTGACTAGACTAGCAGTCGGTATGAAATTTGAACCCTCTATATGTAAGATATTTCTACAAGATCACCAGCCCCTCACTTTAATTTTGCGGCTGCTAGGCGATGATTTGGACATCGTTAAAATGTTTACATATCTTGCTGTCGTTATCAATGTGAGAATAGAGGAAGCTAGAATAACATTCTCCTATCTTCGCTATTTATGGAGAAATGCGAGGTTCTCACTCTAAATTGAAGATCGTGCATGCAGTGCATCGGTATATGCAATTCACCCACTCCTAGTAAAACCGGATCATAGACGCTTACAGATTTTTTACCACCGTTCTTTCAGACTGGAAGCCCATTTAGGTAAAAATCGACGAATGGTCAAGGCTGATATCTTAGTGCTGATATGTGCTTTTGGTGCGGCCAACAAGCACTGCTCGTTTGTGCTGGCTCGGTCACGTTTTACATATGCCTTCAATTCGATTGCCCGCTAGAGAATTGTTTTCTCAGTCAGTGCCAGATTGGCGCAATAATAACGACGGACGAGTACACTGCAAAAATAGCAAAGCTAACTTTTATAAATTGGGTCAAATAGAGCCCGTTAGTCTATCAGGATGAGATTCACGTAGGCATTATGATTCTTGATTGGAAGCCCTGTGCGATGTGACGTAAAATCGGCCATTCATGAACATTTCTAAATATAATAGCAAAAATCAAATTGGATGCAGCATAGAGAAAAATAATATAATTTTAGTTGTCAAGTTGGTTGGGCCTCACATTTATTGTGGATGCACAACACAGTAGCATTCTAATTCTCAATAGAGACATTCTTTCTACCAGATTGTAGTATTGGGTTTGTGTGGATGCTTCTAAATATTTATTCACCGTAAATTTTAAATTGAATGCTGGAACCCATCGATTTTGATGGATTTACGATCCATTATGAAACTGCCAGTCTGATATTCATTTAAAATTAGGAGTTTTGATTTTCATCTCGTAGCAAGTTTGACGGGCCATTTCATCGCTAAACACACCGTGTCAAATTGTCGCGTATTGCGGATATTTTTAATGTATTTACGAGCCTTTATCCAGAATCCGGAGTGCTGTAGTCCATTGTCAGGTTAAACTTACAATTTGAAAAGATTGTAATGTGCCGATACTGCTTGTAATTTATTCACAAAATTATTTCAGCTGATATCTGTTGTAAAAAGGTGTTAGGATCACTTTCCGTTATCCGTAAAGAGGCGTTTATAAAGCAGTAATTTATCGGAATGGGTAATTTTTCTGTTTGCTCTTGTGATGTGTAGTTAACGTTTCATCTCGCAAAGGTACATGGATTTCGCTGGCTAGAACTGTGTCATATATGATCGCTTAGGAAATTCAGGTAAATAACTATAATCACAGTTATGGATGACTCCTTTTGTCCGGACACGATTATTAGAAACAACGGTAATTTAATTGTGTAATACGGTGTCATCACTACCCAGGATATATTAAGGCGAAATAAATGCTTGGGAAATTACGTTTCCAGTGGATAGGACTCGTAGTTAGCCCATGCGATATTAGAAACTCGGCCTGTAGGATCTGGATAGCCGATTAAGATTATTTGTATGTATAAAACTGACGTCTCTTAGTTAAACTTGCGTTTAACGCATTTTTAAATGTTTTTTGACAAGATCGCACTCCACTGCAATGCTTTGATCCAAGTCAATCAGGATTTCTAATCGACCTACTACGTGCTCGACTTCAGGCAGATGGACTTGAAGTTAAGCACTTGTTGAAGTATTCCTCTGCACCAATGTTCCAAACCAATGAGTCTCCGAACACAGTATCTGCAGACCACGATTTGAATAGCTGTGAAGAACGACGTAAAAGGGCACGCATTATTGTGCACGAGACAAGGGAATTGATGGATGTTCTGGCTGCAGCATCTAGATGGGCGTATTCCGGCATAAGTAATTCCATTTTTGTATAATCTATTTCGTACTTTACAACGTTGAAATTCTATATGTGAAACACACGTAGTAAGCCAGGAAAATTAATTATCGACACAAATTCCTTAAAAATGTGCCAACCAAATATGTATAGGACAGGCCTTATAAAAACGACTACGTATATGTAGTACGACTGTGTGTATGGTATATTTATTTTTTATGTACAGAACACTATTTTCAGTTTACCAGTCATGTTTATTGATGATTGTAATGTTAGCGTAAGAAGTCCTCGTTTTCGTAAATAAAGTCATTTTTTTCTAGAGCAGACTTTTTCGTTTGTTTAAATTATTATTAACGATCTAACTGACTTAAGTGAATTAGGGTAGGACTTACTTTACTTTAATGCGGCTGACTCCTTTTGGAGGATAAGCCGGCTCCATAGAAATCCCGGATTATACCTCTCCATGCCGGGCGGTTGGCAGCCATTTCGGAACATCGAACATTCCAACACCCGAAATAAATAGGTGTTTTCACGCTGATACAGAGCGCGTCGCTTGCCGGGGACGCCGTAGCATGAACGGTATTTGTGACATTTCATGGAGTTTCTTGGGAATTTGGTACAAGTGGTGTCCCCTCACCACTCGGCTTTTTGATCGAGGACGCACCTCTGGCCTTTGCACATCCAAGCGCAGTCTGCAAGGCAGCAGTAAGTTGCATGGTTGCCGGTGGCTGTTGAGCTCATTCGCCATTCGGAAGTACGGGGTACTGTCCAGGAGTCCATGTAATCCTGTGGCTGTTGTCCCCTTTTGTGGCGGGGAACACACGCCGAGTCATGGTGCCGTCTTCGGGCTCATGTGGTATTTTATAGGAGATCCGATTGCCGGTCGGAAATTCACCACGCCCTGGTGACACCACAGCCATAGCCCCGTTAGCCCATGTACGATCGGCCATCGAGACATGGTTGACACCGTCGTACCACGTTGAGGGTAGGACGATTGGATGTCATCATGAAAAGTGATTATAACTCGTTGAATATTTATGGTTTATTTCGAATCAGCACAGTTTGTTAACGCCAATCGGTCAGTCAATTTGTCTTTCGCTGAGCACATAGAAAACAACTTGTTGGTTCACAATAAATTATATATTGAAAACCAGTTATTATATGTACATTTATTAAACATGTGCTACTCACTGTTCACGATGACATCTAACCGCTCCACTCGAGTTCACTCAAACCAAATTTTATATTTAGTAAGAATGACATTAATTTAAACCAACTAAAAAGACTGTTTTAGAAAAAATGAGGACTATTCTTAATCTAACATGATGAACTTTAATAAACATGACTGGTAAACTGAAAATTTTAATCTGTACATAGAAGAATAAAATGACCCTAAATATAACTGGGCTTCATATATATGCAAATTATAAGTCGGTTCAAATTGGACTACAAGTATATTCGTAAGTCAGCGTGAGCTAAATGTATAACCTCATGTACACATGCGTTTCGTGCTCATTGGCGAGTGATCAATAGGTAACTGTACTACAAACCAAACCAAGAAATATTCGTTATTAGATGGTGCAATCTTCTTTACGTGCATATATTTATGATTTAAAGGCAAACTCATTATATAATATGTACCATATCTGGAAAGAATGCCAAAACCATAATATCGGAGATATGCTAAATTTTATTAAAGAGGTAAATACCAACAATTTTAATCACTTGCTATTCCAGCAACATTAGTTGTCATAATTTTGGTTGTGGTCATGACATCACTCAATGGCACATAATAGTTATGCATCCTTTGTTGCGGAGAGCATGCTGACTTTGTCATATCATTCTGGCCCTATTTAACCTAACTTGTTGCTAGGTACACGCTTCATAAGAAATAATTTTCTATATTTCATTTCTCCGCCACAAAGAACTAAAGAAATATACATGTAAATCAGAATATTTTAATTATATTTAAATAATCACTGAATAGGTACTAATATCGATATATTAAAAATCAATCATATAAATAGCAATATAGATAAATTAGTACAAGCAAAAAGCATAACTTGATGAAGAACTAGAAAGTGAATTCACTGCTCAGTTTCTATGACGTATTGAATGATTTTTTTTCGTGAAGCAAATGCTACTTAATTCAAATATCTACGAAAGACGTAGCCTGCGCGGCCATTACGTCAAAGTTAAGTTTCACTTACCTACATGATGTGGTGTATGACTTATAATAATAGAGCATGGATAGTTAGTTGAACCTTGAGGGTGAAAACGATTTCCGCGAGGATTCATCTGAAGAACGAACTGACCAAACAAGCAAATTTGTTCTGTAACTGACAATTGCATGCAATGTGTCACTTCGGCGTTTTGCGGATGAGTTCAATACTTTGAAATAAATGCTATGAGTTCAAATCCTGACTGTGGTAATTCTGGCTATCACTATGTTTTACCCAATAAAACGGAACCGGTCTCATAGGTGAGAGTTATTGGCTATCTTGTGTCATTTATTCTATTCCGAAAAAATATATATATAAATGAATATATACTTCCTTAATAGCTCGAGTCGGTATTTCTCTTTTATTTTTCCTGTGAACTTCAACGCAGTATTCATTATGTATAATCAGTTTACCAGTGTTGAATGACTATTTAAATAATTATCTTTGGGCTTACTCAAAATCCGCATAATTGATTCTAAGAAATTGTTTGGTTGAAAAATATGAATTTAAAATCGTTCTTTTCATGGAGCAATTAGAAAAAACCAAGAAATTTGCTAGGCTTTTAATAACATGCTTCTTAGGCTAAATTTAATATACTTTCATATTTATTATGTTTTTTGTGGATAAGATTATTATCCATGTTGTTTTTCACAGTTGAGTAGAGGAAGCGCTTGCTTGAAAGCCTCAAGAAATTTGGTTTCTTTTAATGCGAAACTTATTTAATCTTTCAGGTTTCTGGCTTTTGTACATATGGTTTGAAACCTGTGTCGCAGGTGATATGGCGCGCGTATCATCGATACGCTGGCGTGCGCACAGTGCCTTACAATCAAGTGGCAGTAAAGCGGACTTGAAGAAACTTGTAAACTTCGAGATGGCTGGATCAAGCCAAGGTCTTCTACTTCAAGCCAGTTTAAGAAAAGATACTTTATAAAAGTGTATTTTGTAATATATATTGTCATCATAACAATAATTTGTTTTCTACCCATTCAGTATCGCTTAATTGCACTACATGATTCGATTGAAAACGGTATCAGGTGGGTTGCTATTGTTTAATCAGGCACGTCTTAACCTGTGTTTAAACGGGATTTCATTATCACACGGGATTCCGACTTGTCTGAGGAGTCATTATTAGTAAGCAAGCATACTTAACACTGCGCGTGTAGGCTAGCTCTTGGTAACCGAGAATGTACAACGTTAATATTACGCATTAGTCAGAATTTTATCTTGACTGTCATAGTTTGTTCATAGCATTCGAATTTATTCATCCACCAGCATATGAAAACCAGTAAGAAAATCACAACAAAAAGCATAATCAGCTTGATTATCCGGCATTTTGTTGTATTTATGCTCAGTTTGTGCTAGGCGTTGTTGTTTCAACGAAGAAAAGAGATACTAGCGTCCACGTTCTCTCAAGTAGGAATGAATTAATTACTCGGCACTTGAACTGGACAAGGTGATTGCTTTGAACGGACATTGGTTGTGCGAGCGGTGAGATCCTGATATAAACACTAAAAATAGTATATATACATACTTTCTGTCAGCAAAAATTAAGCATTGTGCAGTGTAAAAAAGGCAATTCATCAAGTAGAAAGGTTTCGTTCCTATTGAGAAGTCTTCACTTAATGTACAAAATTTTCCGCGGACAGGGCTCGAACTTGATCACGCCTGCATCAATTCTGTTGTTCAAACCACTGAGCCACGTGCGCTACAGTAAAATCCGCTATATATTTAAAATCATCTGAGTGCAAAAAAAGGAATTTTAATATATATCATTTTATTTTTTCTCCCTAATCAATTTAAATTTGCGTTTTTATAAATCTTGAACCAACTTATTCGTTATGTTTAAAGTTAGTTTGTGCTTGAAATGTATAACTTTTTCATTTAAATGAAATGGCTGTTTTATTTTTTTAAATTAGTTATTATGAAGCTTTTAAAAAGATTTTAATTAAAAAATTTTTCCCACTTTCCTTACTATTTGCTGGTTGATACGGCGATATCTATTATTGAACTTCTCTGCCTCGACATCGTATTCGGTATCTAAATATGCGTTAAACTAAAAACATTTTTCGCGACAGAGAACATATTAATTACCTGACTCTTGTTATGCGCAACAAGTATTTGCATTCACTGTCTTCATTTTTACTCTGGGTAATTTGTAAGCAAAATGGAGGTGCTCCAATCGGTGAGAAACTCAATTACAATAAGAATTGTCCTCATACATTACGTGCCGCATAGTAACAAATTAGTTCAATTATGACCAGAAGGATAAACCAAAGACAGCATGAACGGAAATTATAATCTCGCGCACATTCGTTTCGTAGTAGCCAGGATTACGCCCTTTACCCAATATAAATTTGTTTGGTATGTGGGGCAATAGGACGGTAGACTAACTTATATAAAATATTAGGAGACCGGTCATACACTTGACTGGGATGGTTGCAGACGCATATTAATTTGTGGTCGTAGTAGATCGTCAAGATTGAATGGAGAACCCATCAAAATTCAATTGATGAATAGAAAAGCCTTAGAAAAATCACTAGATTAGTTTTGGAATACATAACCAAATAATGGTAAGAAGCGAAGTTCTCACGTATCAGAATAGTAAAGTTGGTCAATTAAAAAACCAAGAACGTTTGATTACTATTAACTTGCAGATGGCAGGGAATTATTAATGAACGAGCTTGCTATCGCACAGTATATTTTAACTTAGTTTCTGTATGGATAGCAGTGCTTATAAATAAACCATTTACGTTTGGAAATCACCTTTTCTTTGTTTAATTAGAATATTCCGTAGCCTATTTTCGCATTTCTAGTATAATCTATTTTTATGTTAACTAGTTATCTTATTTAAACCTTTTAATTTTACTGAGGCTTAATTAATTAAATAATAATTGATTTCGCTGGCGGTGGTAATAATTCTTTAAATCATGTTTGCGAGCTTGAAGTAAACACCAATCCCATTGCATTTAACCAGTCATCGAACAACATAACGAAACTACAGCCAGCCGCAACGCACTGACGCGTTTCGACCTTCCATGATCATCATCAGAGTACGACTGAAACTGACTAGCGAAGATCAAACCGCATTGAATATATATGGAAAGCAAAATTAGGTATGCAGCCCTCACCTCTAGTCTTGCATATATTGTACGTGACTGGAAATGTCGGCTGCAAAATTTCTATGCAGTCGCCAACATTATCTGTTTGTTTGATCATTATCAGCGTACGACGGCAATCTGACTATCAAGGATTAAACCGCATTAAATATATATGGAAATCAAATTAGTGAGAGCCGCATATCTAAATTTGATTTCCATATATATTCATTGCGGTTTGATCCTCGATAGTCAGTTTGCCGTTTTACTCTGATAATGATCATGGAAGGTCTTCCGCAGTACACTGGCTATTGTTCAAAACAGTTAAATACACTGAATAGTGTTTACTTCAAGCTAAACAATTTAAAGAATTTTCACCCGCGCAATCAATTATTAAAAATGTATTACTATATATATGTATATGTGGCGAAAGCTGCAAGCGGTTAATGTTCGTGACTGCATAGAAATTTGTGCGGCCGACATTTCCAGCCAAGTTCCGGTATGCGAGGACTGCTAGAGGAGAGAACCGCATATCTAAATTTAAATTCCATATATATTCAATGCGGTTTGATCCTCGATAGTCAATATGACGTCCCTACTCTGATGATGATCATGGAAGGTCGAAACGCGTCAATTGTGTTGCAGTTTGACGGTAGTTTTGTTATGATTTTAGACGACTGGTTAAATACAATGGGATTGGTGCTTACCTCAAGCTCGCAAACTTGATTTTTTTAAAATTGAGCCAAAGTTCAAATATAGTCTTGGTTATGCGTGGCATGCATGCTGAAGTTAAGCACTTACGTGCCGTTAAATTTGATATTCAGCTTAATCTAAATGCGCAATGGTTGTCGGATAGCTGCGTGAAGCAGCCAATATTCTTGGTTAGTAAAAACTTAGTGTAAGGCACTGCGCAACAAGTTGGTATAAGTAAATATTCATAAAAATTTTTGTGTGTGTTTGATCAAAAATGAATTATAGGTGCTTTACTTTATAAATTTCACCGGTTATGTTCACGTATGAGGTAGTTAGTGAACTTGTTTAACATTATCAAGGAAGTCTGAAATGAAAAGAAGTTATTGAATGCCTTCTATTTAGTTTATCCAAAGTTTAGAGGATTGGTGTTAAAATATTTGGCGTAAAATGTTTAAGCGAAATATTGATATTTCCATTTAAACGAGATTAACTAAATTGTGTCTATTTAATGAGTTTGGATGATGCCAGAAAGAAGGGATTGATACATATTTCCATTCAATAACCAATGTGGAGGTAAATGTGCTGAGAGTTGGTCGTTCTCGTAGCGGTTTGTAAGCCAACATTACCATTTAATACATTAAAGGCCAGGAGGAACCGGGACTTTGGTACGTTTTAATGCGCGTATATTGACTCTAACCAGGAACTTAGCTATTGTAGATTTGCACCATTATATTCCGGAGAGGTAAATTCGAATAAACCCAAAATTGATGTAAGTGACCTCGAATTGCCATCTTTTTAACAAAATTATGACGATTACCTTAAGTCGATGCTAACTGGTCTTGGTAGTGACATTTCAAAATTACTGCTATCAAAGTTTAGGTCCACTATGCACAATAAAGATACTACTGTGTGCAGTGTTGTAGGCTCCAGTATAATTATTCATCGAGCCTTTGAAATGTTAATTGAGATTCTAGAAAGTAGGTGCCAAATTGATGGAATAAAATAATACTCTTGGAACTATTAGACGCCAGATTACGCACAGTCTTGAAGTTGATCTAGAATACATTTGGAAAAGAAAAAAATACGATATGGAAGAAGAGTCGTGTTGCCTTAATTGTGCTGTGTAGGTATCTATGTTGCCTCTTTCTGTGTACTTACGAGGTATGTATTTCCATCTGAACTGGATCTCAATGTCATTATTTAAGAAAGTTACTTTTTCAAAAGTTTATATGGTAGTAAGGCATTAGTTATTGCAAACTATGTTTTTAATTGAAGGAAGTTCTTTGTTGCGAACCAGGATTAATTGAAATTACCTGATCTGGAACAATGAAAGCTACGTTAGTCAAAACGCAGATCAGGTAATATGCTTTTAATTGTCTGTCTATTTAATTGACATCTAAGTTGAGATTCGAAATTAAGCTTTCAACGTTGAAGTAACTCGTGCAATATTTGATGCCTATTATTTTTAAATCCTCGCATAACTGAATTAGCAGTGAAGTATCGGTATTTTTAGCTATGCATAATGTTTCTAATATTAATGGCGATAATGATTTTAAGTAGCGTACAATTTATGTAAAAACCTTTGCGTTCTGTCCGTTAATCGTAACTCTTAGCTTATATACTAATCGATGGTACCGAGTTCATTTCCAGGTGCATAGCTTGTCCGTTCCATTGATTGTTGAGTTTTCACTGGTCCCGTCACTCTTAAGCCGTTCACAAATGCGCTGTCCCTCGATAGATAAATATGTAAATATCCATTTATTTAAACGTCTACAGACCATATACTATCCATGTCTAAATGAAAATATCAACAACAAAAAATATTTTTACGTGTATGCACCAACCATATAAACAACTATGTGAATCTTATTTAAATATGTAAACATCCAACCCACATATAACCCAACGGAACAATCTATATAGATAATTACAATCTCCAATTCATAGTCGCGGTCTCTGGGTCATATTTATTTTTTAACTCTGAATATGTGAATATCCATGAATGCCCTAATCTGCACACTGATTAGTTAACGGTTGTAATAAAAGATACTTCGTTGTTAAATTTTATCAATATACAAATTTGCATACTAACTATTTCTGTTCAAAAGGCCACTCTGAGTTAGGCTCCATAGTTGGAATGAAATCTGAATTCTGCACCATATAATTCAGTACCGTCCTATTATTCCACATTCTTCTACCAAATATATAGTGGTTAAAGGGCGTAATACCGGCTCCTACTGATGAGTCGCCAGTAAGCACGAAACGAATGTGCATGAGATTATACTTTCCGTTCATGCTGCCTTTGGTTTATCCTTCTGGTCACAACTGAACTAATTTGTTACTAGGTTCGCAAAACCTAATACATACTTGCATATATATTAGCTCTTCGCAACAAACAGTATTTAACTGTAATATATTGAATTGAATGATGTCATGCTTACCGCGAAATGTGATAACTGATATCGATGAAGGCCAGAGTGTATGGTTTAACTGGAGTAACAGGTGTTCGGAAATTGTTGTAATTCTCAATTTGGGTGAACTTTAGCATAAATTTATATCCATCAGGTTGGTATCATGTACCGACTCGGAAACCATAGTGTTAGTATCCGGTACTCATCGATTTCAAAAAAGGTATCAGTTACTAACACAATAGCCATAGTGTTAGTATCCTTTACAGACTCGGTATATATATTATATAGTGTGAGTTAGCATTGAAGTCGTATTGTCGTTGACTTTAGATTATGTTAGCTTCACTATTACAGGTTTACACATTCGTCTAGGAGATTGTACCGTCCTATTATTCCACATTCTTCTACCAAATATATAGTGGTTAAAGGGCGTAATACCGGCTCCTACTGATGAGTCGCCAGTAAGCACGAAACGAATGTGCATGAGATTATACTTTCCGTTCATGCTGCCTTTGGTTTATCCTTCTGGTCACAACTGAACTAATTTGTTACTAGGTTTGCAAAACCTAATACATACTTGCATATATATTAGGTCTTCGCAACAAACAGTATTTAATTCAGTACTTGCTGTAAAATTCCCATCCTGCATGCATATGGTAGTTTCGTTTTTTGCAATTATGGTTAGCAGCCATACAAATATCCCTTACAGCGTCTGGCGAATACTTATACGGTAGTGCACACTTCGCTAGTACTGTTGCGATACCGTAATTCTTACATCACGCGATGTCTTAAGCTCCATTTGTATGCCAATTTAACAATAGTAAAATTGGTAGTAGCGCAATAAATCATGTACGCCTTTCGCGAATATGGTTCCAGATACTAAAGGTGAATGGCAATTGATGTTCACACCTGACAAGCTCCAGGAGGATGCTGCCAATCAGCCTTAGGCGACAGAGAAAGGAAAACTAGCCCTCTTCCTTGAAATGGACAAGGGCCGGTCTTGCGTTCTCCGGCAAATGCCGAGAAGGTCAGTTAGCGTAGCAGTGTCCAGAAGTACTCCTAGACAATTCAGACCAGCTCTGGTTGACTTGGGTTGTGGTTCCTTCTGTTGTGGCGTTGACCTCCATGGCGAGGGAGTAGTTGATTAATCAAGATTGGCGTGACTGAAATTTCCAATGTGTGTGAAGCAAGCCCAAAAATCAGCGTAGGTGACAATGGAAGACAGCACGTGAAAGTAACGCACAGCAGAAGGCAAACGCGACAACTGACTTGCATGGTAAATTCACCGTGCTTAAATAGCCTTGATTGACTGCTCAGAAACCATTGGTTAACGGCAAATTTCGCCTTTTTCTCATTGGAGCCGCGTAAAATTAATTGAATTTAATTTACGCAATATGTCGGCGAATTGCTCTTTGTCGTTACAGAGAATAGATTTAGTAAAACAAAATTACAAATACTTATTTTATGTTAACTTCTGCTGCTCGAAGTCTGCTTCCATCATTGTGCTGACTGCTTCATAATACGGACGCTTCTGCAAAGACTTTCCGTTGAATTCATGCCAGCCCTATTTAGGCCTCTTGTTACGTACTTAGTCTCAAAGTTGGCTATTGCTACACTAATATATATACAATTATGCATTAGGTATTTGGCACCTAGTAACAGATTAGTTCAAATATGACCAGAAAGATAAACCAAAGACAGCACGAACGGAAATGTATAATCTCGTGCACGTTCGTTTCGTGCTTACTGGCGACTCATCAGTAGGAGCTGGTATTACGCCCTTTACCCACTATATATTTGGGTGAGGAATGTGGGGTAAATAGGACAGTACAGTCTCCTATACGAATGGGTAAACCTGCAGTAGTGAAGCTAACTTCATATAAAGTCTTCGACATTACAACTTAAAAACCAACTCACAATAATATAATATATGTACCAATCCTGTAAAGGGTACCATCACTATGGTTATTGTGTCAGTACCTGATACCAACACTATGGATGCCGAAAGGGTACCTGGTACCAACACCATAGGTGCGGTGTCGGTACATTTTACCAATACAATGAATTTCAATGTATGCTAAAAATCACCTAAACACCTGAGGACTCCAGAACTATATCCGGACAGTCTGGCCTTGATCGATATCAGTTATCAGATTTCGCGGTAATCATGATATCAATTAATTGAAGATATAACTGTTAGAAAATGTTTTTGGCGGAGAACTGATATATATATATATATATATATCTAGAGATATCTATATATATATGCATTCATTTATTAAGTGTTGCGCACCTAGTAAAAAACTGGTTCAAACATGACCAGAAGTATAAAACAAAGTCAGCATGAACGGAAGGTATAATGTCGTGCACATTCGTATCGTGCTTACTGACTACTCATCAGTAGGAGCCGGTATTACGCTCTTTACCCACTATCCAACCTTCGTGGACTGACAACGTTTCGGAACGGTGTTTCCCATTCCATCATCACACACACAGTACAAATGCTCACAATAACTGATTTAAGCAAATTTGGTAAACTCGTTTCAAAACAGATCTATTTATATTTGAATTTTTGACTCAATAATGGTTTGAAACAAAGAATGGTCTCAGTGATTAAACTCTATATATGAATACACATGGAATACATGAAAACACCAATCGACAACCATATATATATATATATATCCTGAAAGTGGCAGTATATATAATTCCCTCATACATAATCTCATTAAGTGTGTATAATGTTAATGGAAGGTGGGAAAAGCGAAGGTATCGAGCATACGTGGCATAACTTTACTTTTACGATGTCATGCAAATTATATTTAAAATTAAAAACTGAAAATACCCAACAAACTTGTGTGCTGACAAAATGATGTGTGTAGGCTTCAATAAAGGTTACCTAGGAAGAGATAGTAAGTTATACAATGATTAATAATATTCATACTCCTAAGTCAACCAAAATATAGAATTAATTATATACATAAATATAAATAAAGAATAATACATAAATATAAATAAAGTGAGCTAACAACTAATACATACTTGCATATATATTAGTTCTTCGCAACAAACAGTATTTAACTCATACAAATATCCATTTATATATTTATATCTATATCTTTAACGCACCTAAAGATTTATAAAATACATGTACATACAAGTACAACTCATTTAGATTTATTCATGTCTATATATATATATATATATATATATATATATATATATATTTGTATATATATATATATATGTGTATATATACATATATATATACATATATATATATATATGAGCAAAAGTTTTAATCAATTGTCACTAATCACAATGCTTATGGTCTATCAACAACTTCACTTATAATATGCTATTACTTTAAATACATACATGTATATATTTAAAAATTAATGTTCCTATTTAATTATTATCATATTTATTTATCCAAGCTTTAAAAAATATTTATTTATATAGCATATATATATATATACGGATATATAAATATATGTATATACACGCACTTTATTTAAATATATAACTTCCTCCATATATGCGTATTTACCATATATATATATATATATATATATATATATATATATATATATATATATATATATATATATATATAAGCATCAGTGTAAGATTAACAAATGTCAACCTTATATAATTCACAATGTATATAGTAGATATATCGCAATATGTATTTAGTTATTTATAATCACATCGTCTATCAGCATCAGAAATCTGTGTACCATCTACTGAATACTGATTTTGAGAATGATAAAGATACAAGGAAATAGGAATTTAATAGGATCGTTCTAGGTTATTCTCAATTAGTTTCTCATAAACGGTGTCTTTTATTGTAGTTTATAATTAACTCCCATTCATCCGCTTCCCGTTTTCGGACCCGAGATAAGGCTTCACTAAATATTGGCCCAATGATTTTTCTACCGATGCTACATTCATTACGTCATTGCCCGATTTTGTTTTAAACAACTCTCTAATTAGCCTAGTTACTCTGGTGCGGTTGCATAACGCGATGCGTTTGCATCCATCCCAGTCTATTTCATGACCTGTTTACCTTGAATGCCTAGCTAGATCTGATCTATGAATCTGTCTGTATTTGCAGGCGTTCTGTTTTCCCATCACGAAACCTATATCGGGTGCATGGTTTCGCCTATACACCTGCGCTTGCAATCTTTGCAAGGTTTCGCATTTACTCCTGATGTCTCGAGGAGTTCTATTTTTCTTTGTGTTAAGTAAGCGATTATCTTAAAACTGTTTTGATATTGTATTTAACTACTATTATTCTGATTTTTCTGCTAAATTTTGAATCAGGTAATGCCATAATTTTGCGCTTATCAAGTTCTGCTGCCTTCTTTACATTGTTTATTATATTACCTTTAAATCTCAGCAACATCTCATTTAGTAACCTGTCTATTATAATTGACGCCTAGCCGTTTATTTCGAACATTTCCTTTAAATTCATCATTTCCTTATCTATATTTTTCAAATCCACTATTTTAAGACTCCTTAATATCACGGATTTTAGAATGCATATTTTCATTCTACATGGGTTGATTTGAATACAAATTGAGGAGGATTCCAGAGTCTGTATATTTCATAAGATATCTCTTTTTAATCAGTTCATTCAGCTTTATATTTATATCAAGAAAGGATAATTCATCATTATTCTCTTTCTCTAATGTAACTTTTAATTCTCCTAGCTTGTTGGCTAACTTTAAAAATTTATCTAAATTATTAACACCATGATTCCCAATTTAAAAAATATCATCCAGGAATTTCAAAAACAAATTTGTCTTGAAAGTAGAATTTAATAACAGATTGTTTTCAAAACAGTGCATAAAAATACACATATGCTCCTCATGGCTCATGTTGCCTAAAATTTTGATAAATTACATCGATGTCACGTTGAAGCCATAGAGTTAAATAGTTTCGCAACACATGATTTACCTAAAACGAATAGCTTTAATATTTCAGGATTCGGTGACTTACAATGCTGCGATATATTTAAAAAAAATAAAGGATCTACCATGCCACGAACACTTTTCCTGAGTTGCTAACAATTAAGAATTTCCTCTAAATGAGAACAATCTCGACTAGCGTTAACAATTATAAACTGTCCATTGTGATGGCGACTAGGTTTGAAATCACTAAATCTAGGTTGCTAATTGCTGAGTCTAACTTTTATCAAAAACAAAAATTTAACTATAAAGTATTTACATTTATTGTACATATACATTTTCCATCAACAAATATGAATTATCTCAAGTTACTAATTTTATTTGTAAGCACTTTGACATTATTTATCATTGAATTATGTTTAAACGTGTGTTAAAGCAAAGTAATAGATTAATGTACAGACAAATTATAGAGTTTTTTGGAAGGGCGCATACATATGAATTTTAAAAAAAGAATGAGCTAATGCCATTCAGCAATTGAATACTACAGCCTGTGAAGTCGACTAAGTTAGACAGTGACAGCATTATGGAGAAGACATCGGTATTCGTGCTAATTCAAAAGAAAAGCATTATGTTAGTTAATATGAATAAAAATATAAGCAACAAGTTTGGGATCAGGCAGATGCGACAAAATTTCTGAAAGTAGCGTTAAAGTAGACGTCATTCGTAAGGTCCATTTAAAAGTCAAGGCACTGTTGTCAGTAGGTTGCCATATCGTTTAAATTTCAATTATCAGAAGCCACGCTTGAAATATATTAATTTAATAATGCCGTCTGTCAGCTATCATCTGCCAAGACTCAAATATTTAGACAAATCAGGCACAGCTGTAATTGCTAAATCTAAATGACCCAGACAGTTAAAAATAACTGGAGTAGACTCGTTGCTTGTTTGATTGGCATTCTGACCGATGACGGATGATCGGGAATTTTTTACATCATCATTTATAAGTACCACATCTGAAGTTTCGTCACGATTCGTTGAACAAAGCAAGTCAAATTTGGCCTCGCCGATTACCAATCGTGCTTGACCGTTATCTAGTAGCTGTATCTTGCCAAAATGACCATCTTTTACAGATTCCAATTCCTTTAAAAAAGTAAACCAAAAAATAGAATGATTTGCCCGAAAATCTGTATAGGATAACTTTAAAACGAGAAGAAATGATTTCTTTATATGAGTAACACAGTAATGTCTTTTTTTATATTTCATAAATTAGTGTTTTTAAGGAAAAAAGCATGCGATGAACAGTTAGCAACCATGATCGGTAAAAATTGAACAATAAACCACACCATTGACAATTAGGCAAACTACATGATTATATCCCAATAGACTTTTAAATAGTCTCGTTTTCAAAGAACATTTCAAGAAAGTTAGCTTTACCAGGAAATAAGCACAAGAAAGGCAGCCTCCCTTCTTTTTCACATTTAAGCATTTCCAGAACTTCGTACAATAAATAGGTTTATGCAATACGTCATTTTAAATACTAAGAGCTTCAACATAAACCTGCCTTTGGATGCTAGAAACACTAGGACATGCCTATCAAATCATCACAGATTTTTAATTTTAAATCGCAAATTGTGCAGGAAACTGCTGGTGTGTGAAAATGAGCATAATGAAAGGAGAGGCGGTAGTCATTTAATTTCCCTTTTTTAAGCCAATAAGTGATGAACCTAAGGAATTTGGTTGCTAAATACTAAATGGCTCTAACAAATATGACAGGAATGACACATAAAACTACTTTATACATATCTTATTTACATTTGGGTTGGTATACCAGTGGCCTACACTACTATTCGACATTTCTAGCTCGAATACAATTGTAGGATCTATCTATTGCCGGCGAACAACACCGAAAGGTAGCTTTGGTGAAGGGTATTTTCTTTCATACGATCTTCCTGCGTAACATTGCGAAACTTTGTACACATATACAAATATTTTGTTGGTAGATATTAAAATGCGAGCCGAAATTCGCCACCAATCTCATAGCTATGGAATGGTAAACTATTTCAGTACAACTGCGACAGCGACAAAGTAGAAAAGTTTGAGAGATTGTGGAAGCGGAAGATTAGATCCGAAAATCAATAGTGGCGGATGGATAACAACGGCTGTAAAGATTGAGAGTGTGACAGAGTAGAAAAGGTTTGAGGCATTAAGGAAGCGAAAGATCAGACCCGAAAATCAATGGTGGCGGACGGCTAACACAGACTTTAAATATTATGAGTGCGACAAATTAAACCAGTTTCATTCATGCGTACGACTTTGATCAAAAATGTACTTGAATTCACAGTCATCACTCTTCAAGAATAATATTGAAGAACGAGCCAGTTACGCATATGGTTGTAGCACAAACTGGCTAATACCACCAATGCTGGCCTATGTTTATATTAAATTGTGTACTAGATGTTGCGCACCTAGTAACAAATTAGTCTATGACCAGTAGGATAAACAAAATTCAGCAGGAACAGAAGGCATAATCCCATGTGCTTACTGACAACTCATCAGTATGAACCGGTATTATGTTCATTATATATATGTGTAAGGAATGCGGGATAATTGGAAGGTACAATCTCCCATACGAATGTGTAAACCTACAGTAGTGAAGCTAACTTCATATAAAATCTTCGACAATGCGACTTCAAAGCCAATTCAATATAAAAAAATTATACCATAACTTGTCCTGACAAGCTATGTTCTGATTATCACTAAAATATTTGGCAATATTACTAAAATACATCAATCATGTTGGCTTTTTGTGTCTTCAATATTGAAATTCGTAGAAAGGAGTTTCCTGAAGGCCTTGAGAGGATCATTCTATTGCAATCGCATTTTGTTTCACAGCTATTAAGATTCTATTTTATACCACGAAACGTTGCTCCACGCGAAAGCAAATCATGTATACGAATAGCTAGTCAATTCAGTTCATAAAAGAAGGAAAACACACCTATTTCATCATTCAATTCAATATATAACAGTTAAATACTGTTTGTTGCGGAGAGCTAATATATATGCAAGTATGTATTAGGTTTTGCGAACCTAGTAACAAATTAGTTCAGTTGTGACCAGAAGGATAAACCAAAGGCAGCATGAACGGAAAGTATAATCTCATGCACATTCGTTTCGTGCTTACTGGCGACTCATCAGTAGGAGCCGGTATTACGCCCTTTAACCACTATATATTTGGTAGAAGAATGTGGAATAATAGGACGGTACAATCTCCTAGACGAATGTGTAAACCTGCAATAGTGAAGCTAACATAATCTAAAGTCAACGACAATGCGACTTCAACGCTAACTCACACTATATAATATATATACCGAGTCTGTAAAGGATACTAACACTATGGCTATTGTGTTAGTAACCGATACCAACATTATTGTACCGAAAAGGTACATGGTACTAACACTATGGTTTCCGAGTCGGTACATGGTACCAACCTGATGGATATCAATTTATGCTAAAGTTCACCGAAATTGAGAATTACAACAATTTCTGAACACCTGTTACTCCAGTAAATCCATACACTCTGGCCTTGATCGATATCAGTTATCACATTTCGCGGTAAGCATGACATCATTCAATTCAATATATTACAGTTAAATACTGTTTGTTGCGAAGAACTAATATATATGCAAGTATGTATTAGGTGTTGCGAACCTAGTAACAAATTAGTTCAGTTGTGACCAGAAGGATAAACCAAAGGCAGCATGAACGGAAAGTATAATCTCATGCACATTCGTTTCGTGCTTACTGGCGACTCATCAGTAGGAGCCGGTATTACGCCCTTTAACCACTATATATTTTGGTCAAAGAATGTGGAATAATAGGACGGTACAATCTCCTAGACGAATGTGTAAACCTGCAATAGTGAAGCTAACATCATATAAAGTCTACGACAATGCGACTTCAACGCTAACTCACACTATATAATATATATACCGAGTCTGTAAAGGATACTAACACTATGGCTATTGTGTTAGTAACCGATACCAACATTATTGTACCGAAAAGGTACATGGTACTAACACTATGGTTTCCGAGTCGGTACATGATACCAATCTGATGGATATCAATTTATGCTATAGTTCACCGAAATTGAGAATTACAACAATTTCTGAACACCTGTTACTCCAGTAAATCCATACACTCTGGCCTTGATCGATATCAGTTATCACATTTCGCGGTAAGCATGACATCATTCAATTCAATATATAACAGTTAAATACTGTTTGTTGCGGAGAACTAATATATATGCAAGTATGTATTAGGTGTTGCGAACCTAGTAACAAATTAGTTCAGTTGTGACCAGAAGGATAAACCAAAGGCAGCATGAACGGAAAGTATAATCTCATGCACATTCGTTTCGTGCTTACTGGCGACTCATCAGTAGGAGCCGGTATTACGCCCTTTAACCACTATATATTTTGGTAGAAGAATGTGGAATAATAGGACGGTACAATCTCCTAGACGAATGTGTAAACCTGCAATAGTGAAGCTAACATAATCTAAAGTCTACGACAATGCGACTTCAACGCTAACTCACACTATATAATATATATACCGAGTCTGTAAAGGATACTAACACTATGGCTATTGTGTTAGTAACCGATACCAACATTATTGTACCGAAAAGGTACATGGTACTAACACTATGGTTTCCGAGTCGGAACATGGTACCAATATGATGGATATAAATTTATGCTATAGTTCACCGAAATTGAGAATTACAACAATTTCTGAACACCTGTTACTCCAGTAAATCCATACACTCTGGCCTTGATCGATATCAGTTATCACATTTCGCGGTAAGCATGACATCATTCAATTCAATATATAACAGTTAAATACTGTTTGTTGCGGAGAGCTAATATATATGCAAGTATGTATTAGGTGTTGCGAACCTAGTAACAAATTAGTCCAGTTGTGACCAGAAGAATAAACCAAAAGCAGCATGAACGGAAAGTATAATCTCATGCACATTCGTTTCGTGCTTACTGGCGACTCATCAGTAGGAGCCGGTATTACGCCCTTTAACCACAATATATTTGGGTGAGGAATGTGGGATAATAGAACGATACAATCTCCTAGACGAATGTGTAAACCTGCAATAGTGAAGCTAACATCATCTGAAGTCAACGACAATGCGAGACTTCTAGACGCTGAGAGCTCACACTATAAAATATATATTCCGAGTCTGTAAAGCGATACTAACACTATGGCTTATTGATGATGATCAGTAACGTCGATACCTACAGTAGTTTACGCGAAGTATGATCGACGACTGGTACTATACACTATGGTGTTTCCAGCTCGGAAACTTGATAAAGAATTGTACCACCACTCGCGAATCGATTATTGTTAAATTTATTGCCTATATATGATTGCAGCTGAAATCTGAACGTAATGTGAGCAACAATTTCTGCAGCCACCTGTTCAGTCGTCAAGTATGAGATGCCGATACACCGCTGGCCTTGATCGATATTCAATGCGGTTTGATCCTCGATAGTCAGTTTGCCGTCGTACGCTGATGACGATCATGCAAGGTCGAAACGCGTCAGTGCGTTGCGGCTGGCGGTAGATACTGTTATGTTGTTCGACGACTGGAATATAAATGCAAGGTATGTATAAGTTGTTCCGAACCTAGTAACAAATTAGTTCAGTTGTGACCAGAAGGATAAACCAAAGACAGGATGAACGGAAAGTATAATCTCATGCACATTCGTTTCGTGCTTACTGGCGACTCATCAGTAGGAGCCGGTATTACGCCCTTTAACCACTATATACTTGGTCGAATAATGTGGAATAATAGGACGGTACAATCTCCTAGACGAATGTGTAAACCTGCAATAGTGAAGCTAACATCATATAAAGTCCACGACAATGCGACTTCAACGCTAACTCACACTATATAATATATATACCGAGTCTGTAAAGGATACTAACACTATGGCTATTGTGTTAGTAACTGATAACTTTTTTGAAATCGATGAGTACCGGATACTAACACTATGGTTTCCGAGTCGGTACATGATACCAACCTGATGGATATCAATTTATGCTAAAGTTCACCGAAATTGAGAATTACAACAATTTCTGAACACCTGTTACTCCAGTAAATCCATACACTCTGGCCTTGATCGATATCAGTTATCACATTTCGCGGTAAGCATGACATCATTCAATTCAATATATAACAGTTAAATACTGTTTGTTGCGGAGAACTAATATATATGCAAGTATGTATTAGGTGTTGCGAACCTAGTAACAAATTAGTTCAGTTGTGACCAGAAGGATAAACCAAAGGCAGCATGAACGGAAAGTATAATATCATGCACATTCGTTTCGTGCTTACTGGCGTCTCATCAGTAGGAGCCGGTATTACAATTTACCTTAGAAAGGGAATCGTCAGGTGAATTACCATTTTTAGATGTCAAATTAATTAGAAATGGTCCTGAAATTAGAAAGAGAAATTTTAGGAAGGATATTTAGTTTGAAATTCTTCTGAATTTTAAAGTCAAATCCTCGTATCTTATGAAAATCAGTATCTTGAAATCGTCAATATTAAAAAACCATTATGTTAACCGACATGAAGCATAGAAATTTGTAATTAATTAGATTATGTGATATATTTAGGGCTAGTTGTTTGTCTATTTAATTTGAATAGAAACAACAATGATGGACATGGTCAAGAAAATTTTACTTCTAGTTTTAGGTACATAAAAGCAGATAAAGAGAAAGAAACATCTTAAGATCATGATACTGTTGGACCTCTAAAATAAGCAGGAAAGTAAAAGCGATAGCTTACAATACAATATGAGAACCGTTTTAAGACAGTTCCTTACTCTGAGCACTAGGCTCCTAACTAAAAAGAAACGATGGAAAACTTATACTCATCATTAATATATGAAATCAATGCAATGATTGCAGTCCTAGGTATTTTGTTGAGGCCATGCGTTGAATCAGGTAAGAAGAGTAGTGCATAGAAATGCATGTAAGTATGGACAGTTTGCTAAATCTGATCTTAACTGTCATGTTGTGGATACCAGTAACACTATTAACCTAAGAAAATTGTAGACGCATAACTATATATAATCGTAGCTGAATGACGAGATTGATTATACAAACTATCGCAATAAAATCTAAAAATGATATTATGAATGAAACAGCGTCATAAATTCGTTAGGTCCGATTTGAATACTCGCACCAGCTAATGGATTAGTGATCATGTCGCAATCAGCATGAATTGGTAAATCTTGAATCTAGCTCCAGTAAAAGATTAAGAACAATCAGATTAAGATTGATTAATTATTAGGCTTTTGTCTCAAGAAATGAATAAACAATTATGAATATAGCCTTCAAATTTCACTCTCTAACTATTCATTTGATTTTAAAACAAATAGTGATTTCAACCCAATTTTCTGTTTACACCCCCACCTCTACGCATTGGAAATATTCTAATAATACAATATTTATAAATAATAATTTGTCTGACGCGTGCAAGGGGTAAATTAATGTCTATTGACTGCAGTTTCATTTAGATGTACGTACGAATGTGTATCAAAATAATTTAACCAAGTTTTTCCGAGTTATGCATACACATACACATGTCACATGCGTGGCGTGCGCCAATAACCGTTATTAACTTATCTATCTTGAGTATAACTTAGTGGTTTGAATTGTAAATTAACATGTGCATTAGTCGTTTCGGACTTCTGGTCTTATCACTCATGGCATGTTTTTATGACGAGTGTTTCTGAATTATGGGTCTCCCCATCTCAGTTACGTCATTTACATTGAGTGTGAAAAAAACGAATAGTTATTGCATGCAATTGATAAATTATTATTCAGCCACTCTGGTCTAAATTAGTTAGATGAAAACAACGGTTATAAAAATGCACACACACACACACATGTGACACGCGAATATCTAATGAAAGGTCAGTCTGTGGTATATAAATATTATGACTAGAGGAAATAACACATTTGCTTCATTTGTTTCGTGAAATGCATCTGATGAAGATCTACGGTAATGTAGATCGAAATATTATGAAAAAAGAAATTTACTGGAACAATGAAAGCTGCGTTAGTCAAAACGCAGATCAGGTAATTTCAATTAATCCAGGTTCGCAAAAGCACAACTCCTCCATGATACTAACATTATTGTACCGAAAAGGCACATGGTACCAACCTGATGGATATCAATTTCTGCTATAGTTCACCGAAATTGAGAATTCCAACAATTTCTGAACAGCTGTAACTCCAGTAAATCCATAACAACGGCCATAGTAAGTGCTTAGTATATATATATATATATATATATATGATATATATATATATATATATATATATATATATTATATAGTGTGATTAGCGTTGAAGTCGCATTGTCGTAGACTTTGGATGATGTTAGCTTCACTATTGCAGGTTTACACATTCGTCTAGGAGATTGTACCGTCCTATTATTCCACATTCTTTGACCAAATATATAGTGGTTAAAGGGCGTAATACCGGCTCCTACTGATGAGTCGCCAGTAAGCACGAAACGAATGTGCATGAGATTATACTTTCCGTTCATGCTGCCTTTGGTTTATCCTTCTGGTCACAACTGAACTAATTTGTTACTAGGTTCGCAAAACCTAATACATACTTGCATATATATTAGTTCTCCGCAACAAACAGTATTTAACTGTTATATATTGAATTGAATGATGTCATGCTTACCGCGAAATGTGATAACTGATATCGATCAAGGCCAGAGTGTATGGATTTACTGGAGTAACAGGTGTTCAGAAATTGTTGTAATTCTCAATTTCGGTGAACTATAGCATAAATTTATATCCATCATGTTGGTACCATGTACCGACTCGGAAACCATAGTGTTAGTACCATGTACCTTTTCGGTACAATAATGTTGGTATCGGTTACTAACACAATAGCCATAGTGTTAGTATCCTTTACAGACTCGGTATATATATTATATAGTGTGAGTTAGCGTTGAAGTCGCATTGTCGTTGACTTTATATGATGTTAGCTTCACTATTGCAGGTTTACACATTCGTCTAGGAGATTGTACCGTCCTATTATTCCACATTCTTCGACCAAATATATAGTGGTTAAAGGGCGTAATACCGGCTCCTACTGATGAGTCGCCAGTAAGCACGAAACGAATGTGCATGAGATTATACTTTCCGTTCATGCTGCCTTTGGTTTATCCTTCTGGTCACAACTGAACTAATTTGTTACTAGGTTCGCAACACCTAATACTTACTTGCATATATATTAGTTCTACGCAACACACAGTATTTAACTGTTATATAGTCAAGCAGAACGTTTGGTCAGAGCAGAGCACAGTGCTTTGTCTGTTAGCAATGTTTTATTATGGCGTTCATCATCATCATCATTTCCAGCCACACAAAAGTCAAGTGACCAATGTTTCACTGTCATATAACCATAAGGAGTGAAAAAAGTATATAAGTGAATTTAGACAAATTATTAGTGAGATTTATGAGAGAAAGAGAAGGAATACCTTGCTACTATGAGTAAATTTATCAGGATAACTCACAGAAATGAGGCAAACTAAACCTCTCCACAACACCATTATGGCCAAGTTAGCATTCGGGCAAGGCGACATCAGCAATACAGCTTCCTTGCGGATTTCACTGTATCACGTCATAAACAAACCGAACCTCGCAGCTAACTTTGCCCTACTAAGAAAAGAAAGTTACGAAGATGATTCTACTAGACATCTGCAACAAGATCGCCACTGAGCTCGATTCGATGCCATATCGCTAAGGGTTTCTAACCAAGAACTGTGATGCGCACGAGGACCCCATCCCGGCAGACGAGTGGGTCCTATACTACCCAATTTGGATGTAAGTGACTTTAATTGTTTCTGCCATGTCAAAATCTGCCCACCTTGTTTCTTACGCCAATTTGGTGCTGGATGAGAGCACAGAGCTCTATTGGGCAATCGAAATGAGGGCATACGCAAAACGTGACCAAGCCAACGAAGTTGATGGAGCCTTATTTGTTTTTCTAACTACGAACACTTATTTAAGGCAAAGTGAAATAGTGGCGTTTCTCCATAAATGACGAAGGTTCGAGAAAGCTACTCTAGCTTTCGTGATCCGTATTCTCAACTCGTCGGACATATTGCCTACATTATTGGTAGAGCTCCCAAGATATGTAAACCTGTCGCAACGTTGGAGTGAGTGGTGGGTGATCCTGTAACAAAATCTTACATTTAGAGGGTGCGAATTTAATACCGAAAGACGGAAAAACGTCTTTTAATCTATTCAAGGTGGCCTGTGCAGCATGTTGATTGTTGAATAATAGTACGATATCGTCTGCATAGTCAAGATCGACTAGTTTATCTCCCGGGAGACCTTCAACTCCAGCGTCCTGAATGTGTGGGAGAGTGTTGTTCATAATAGCATCGATTACAAAATTAAACAAAAATGCGGAAAGTGGACAACCTTGACGAACACCACTGCTGGTTGTAAAGTTATGCGTTAATTCGTTATAGACCTTAACGCGACCAGAAGTATTTGTGTAGTGAAGTAGTACATTGACTGGACTTAAGTTAAAATAGCAAGTATTCTTCAACTAGGAAAGGCTTGTTCGAATTACTGAAAATCTTCTACCTATACATATGGAATACTAAACAGCTTACAAATGTAGAACTTTGCACATCTACAGAGACATACCATTAACATTGCAAGCTGGACTACCGAGAGACGTTAATCATCTTCCTACTATAGCAAAGGTGGACACTATCCTCATCATCATCGATATTAAATCAGCCTGATATACAGGTGCCATAAAATCTCACATTGAAATAATAAACGCATACAGAATAACACGAGCAAAAAAATTAAAATTTTACTAATACCTGGAGTATGTAAATTGTAAAACAACAAAATGCTTACAGGACTAATAGATATGGAGCCTATGCGCTAAAACTAACATGTACTTTAACGTATACACGAGTTTATTTCGGAGGTGGTCGATTAGCACTCTCAGTTCCACGATGATCCGATTGATCATCGTTTCCATGTACGCTTTGTAGTGACTGAGAGGCGATTCATCCCATCGCTCCGAAGACTTCCATGCCATTCGTTCTAACCACTGGAAACGAAATTCGATTTAACCTTGGCTGATTGACGTTACGATACTTCATTTCCAGTACTATGTTCGGAAATCGAATAAAATACGGTGCACTAATAAAAACCAGATTTAAACCAATTTGAATAGTGTACTGTGTGTTATTAGATTTCTGAAAATGGTAATGGAAATGCAAAGCAGCCAAGGTTAGATCGAACTTCATTTCCAGTGGTTAGTACGAATGGTGTGGAAGTCTTCGGAGTGATGGGTTAAATCATCTCCCAGCCACCACGAAGCCTAACTCACTGCGTACTTGGAAATGATGATCAATCGGCTCATCGCGGAGCTAGGAGTACCACCCACGAAAATACTTGGATATGTTAAATATGATGATCGCACTGCGCAACCAAGAACAACAACTTTCAGGACATATATTCTGTTTTAACTGGCGTATAAATCACAATGAAATGATGATGAAATCGCTTAACATATATTTCTGATTCTTACCTCTGGTAGAATGCTTTCTGGTACACGCAATGTGAACAAGCGACCTAATCCATCAGATGTATCAAAGAATTCGTAAGGTCTTTTCCGACTGGCACCAAGTGACAAGTCTGCAGTCACAAGAGGATCTTAGAAATTAAAAAAAATATGTAAAATTTGTATAATTATGGATTTAAAGACCCAAAATGTATGCACTTATGCGGCGGCAATGACGGACTAAGTTACAAGTGACATGCCATTAGGCATAAAAAAGAAGTTTACTCCCATGAACGAACTTACTGGACATATTGATGTAGGAGTCGACCACACACCACAACCTAGTGCATCTACTCAAGTAATAGGCGTTGCCTAATTGTCCTATATTATTTAACAAAATACACAGTACATTTGAGGCCATGAGACGAAACGTATGCGTATTTTGGATTACACCTTTTTATTGATTATTGTGTTGGCGTTTATTCCTTGATATACACTCACTAACCTTTTAAAAGGTAGTGTATGTAGAATACACTAGAGAGCGAACCGCCTTCTTTTAATTTGAGACTGTATAAAGGTTAAACAATTCAATTTTGGGTAATGGATAATTAAAAGTAAATTTATCTTGGATTGCGTTTTAAGTTCAACTATTCTCTGAGAATGGGTTATGTATTGCCTTTGCCGCCTATTTGTAAGCGCTGGTATAACACTTTCTACGGTGGTTACGATGCTGAAGACAATCATCATGCATACAATGCTAATGAAAAGGAATATTTTATCAGTTCATATATGAAGAACAGAATCTAAACAATGTCTTTCAGGATGAAGCATATTTTTATTGAAGGAATGTCATAAATATAGCGTGAAGAATTAATTTCCTTGCCGTTACCGTGGAGTTTTATTAAAAATTAAATAACAGGTTGGTGATAATAAAAAACATTTTGAGATGTATATTAATTATCTCTAAGCATAAGAACATTAGCCTATTCAGAATAAGATAGATTTTCGCAAAACTTCCATTCAGCTATATGTAATTCAATGCCATTAGTATGCATGTTCTTGCTTGAACTCCTACATGGGCATTTGATATTTAGTTAAAACACGTTTAGCCATCATTTTATTTCTGTAATTATATACTAATTAAATAAATTTACACTGAATTAGGAGAATTCTGTTATTCGCATTTAATTTATCAACGCATGTGATAGACAGGAATTATACGGTTGCAATTGCTATATATAAGGTATACGTACAAATATCATAGTTAGATGTTAATTATTCGTTTCTTCTCCAGTTTGACTCAAGATATCAAGGCATTTGAAATGTGAAATTTGTATGTAAGAAAATATATACCAACGAAATCAATGAACGAAACCCAATTTTTTAAACGTTAACTTGTGTAAGAAGAGTTCCAGGAAAGCCGTGCGCGGTGTAATTATGAGATACTAGTGTCAAAAAGGCTCATGATAGAACCGTCGGTACGACTGGCTTAGGACACATCGGCTATCAGGCTAAGCATTGTTAAAGCTAGGGAGCGAACAATACATTACGCGATATAATGATAATGATAGCAAATATTTAATGCAAATGCGGTTAAATTAAAATTAAACTGGAGCCCTTCTATTCACGTGAAATACAAAAAATACTCACCAAGGCTGTTGGGCTTTTTGTCAGTATTGTTCATTACCAAGGGTGGATCTCTGAAATTCTGCTGGATGTCACTGATGAAGACGGAGAACGGCAAAGGGACATTTTCCGGGATATTAACTGTGTGATTAGACAAACTGGCAACTGTGCTGTGAGTTCGAGTACTACCTGTTAAATATAAAAAATACGTAGCTAGCATATGTTAGAACAAATACAGACAACTCTTCGTCGACATAACCAGAGTGCAAGCAATGTCACATCAATCACGCATGTGTAAATCACATGTTAACATTTCCAAAATAAACTTGATCAAGATTAAATTGCACGTCTCAGGTAGGAGTACCATCAGATGCCAAATGCTAATTAAGTCTACTGTCCAGTTGTGCTAGGTCCCACGAGGCAATTATTCCTGGAAGTGGTAAATATGTACGCGTAAAATTTTAACTATTTTATTAATCATACGAATGACTTCATTAGATTGGCATCAAATTTAGCCTCTGACATACGAATAGCGTTCGTACGGAGACGTAGGAAAATGGATCCTGACTAAACGGCTGCAAATCTAGGAAACACCTGAACCATCTAGAGTAATTAGACATCCTAGTTAGACTAACTCCTTGACGACTGGTAACAAGGCACTGTTAGACAATTGAACTACATGTTAAGTTTCCATTTATGTGACTGCATCGTGTATACCATGCACCAGATAATAGAAAGTACTCCAATAAACTACCTTAAGCAATGTTTCCGTACACGAATAATATTAATCATGAGCACGCGAAAACACGCACATAACAATGCGTTATAGTGACTCTCAGCCGAAATTTTAAATCATTATTACACCACAATGCTTATCACAAAATTTAGTGCAAGTCCTAATAGTAACTTGAGATGCATTAAATCATGCAGATAAATAATTGCGGGAAATCACATGATTTCACAGTACTTGCCAACAAATAAGTCTGCTTGATTAAAATTCTCTTTTTATTCGTATAGGAACTGTGAATATACAATCTCACACACTTTATATGTGTGTTTATCGGTAGAAATTAAATAATATTTAAGGAAGAAAAGGATTTTCATAAATTTGATGGGTTTCGTTCTAAGTAGGAACTCGTCAATTAACTATTTAATTAAACGAACATCGGTTGCGCGGACGGCGATGACAATTACTTAAATCAAGATCGCAACCTTGACTAAAGTAACCGTATATTATTATTGCTAGAACACTTTTTCTTCGGAGCCTTGCACCCATATTATTTCGCCAAATCTGCCGAGCACTACACGCAAATTGAAGTCATACACCAAAGTATCTTTACTACAATCAAGGTAGCAATCTTGATATAAGCACCTGACTCATTAAGTACATACATCTGTCAGTATAAACTAAGAATTGTATAGTGTAGAAAAGGCTAATTATCCAGTAGACCGGTTTCGTCCTTATTGGGAACTCATCACGTATTGTCTAGAATTTCACGTGGACAAGGATCGAAAATTGGCACGTCTGCTTCGGAGTCTAGTGCTCTAACCACTGAACCACTCTGCTGCACACTCAACACAATTTTCAGTCATATACCAACTAATGTAACTCGGTTAGTCGTTTTTTCTTTCAGGTGGAGCAGATATGGCATCCATTTAGACTGAAAATTCCTAATAATCCTCTCGAATCTGTCATTATTGAACAGAAACCACACTACAGGAGGAGGTGATATTGAAATGAACATTTATATAATTAAACAAGCATTGGTTGCGCAGGTGGCGATGACAATTTCTTAAATCAAGATCACAACGTTGATTTAAGTAATCGTCCAATAATTGCCGAATCGCATTTGCTTCGGAGTCTTGCAATCATACTACTTCATCGTCACTGCCGAATGTAACACGAAAATTGAAGCCAAACACCAAAGTAAACTGTCGGTTAGCCTTCCCTTTTGGTGGAGCCAATAGCCAACCGGAAGCATAAGTTGGTGTATAAATTCAAATTGTGTGTAGTATGCGGCTGGGTGGCGCAGTGGATAGTATCATATATGGAAGCAAGTGCACCTCGGTTGATGTTTCGTTCGCGGGAAATTCCGGACATTATTTAAAGAGTTTCAAACAAGAACGAATCCGATCTATTGGATGAACTGCATTTGCTACCTGATACAAATTTTATTTTATACTGACAAAAATGTAGAGCTATGTATACAGTTGATTAGGGCTTCACTGCTTTTAGTTTATCTTTATACTTCATGGTAACTTCAGCAAACCTGTCGGGGTACCAATTTTACAACCAAATAATTTTGACCGCCATCAGGTCATAGTACATTAACCCACAAAAGCTTTTGTAGTTTATAGGATAAATTGCGTATTAAATATTTTCTTTCGGAAACTGAAACGGCGCTTCGGCAAATGATGCATTGGCCAGTCCATGTTTACTCCTATATTTTCCTTCGCAAACTACTACCTTCTCGTCTTAATGGTAATATGTCAAGAAAAGAAGTGCGCTAGAGTGGCGCCTTTCGCGATTGCAATGACGAAAAAGAAATGAAGCCACATTCAAACTAATGACGATGTATGACAGTAAACCTTTTGAAAGGGATGCACGATCGGCGTACTCGAAGTATTAAAAAGTATTGATTTCTCGAACGAATTTGGCCCATAGTCGTAGAAATTTCCCGCCTCACGACCGGCGAGCACATACTAGTCATGAACCTTACCGGATCTAATGGAACAGCCAACATTTAATTTCATGTGAAGCCTCGAGTTTGGTCTAAGTACGCAGTAACACCTGAAATTAAATTGGAAGTAACGGAATGAAAGTTTGACAGACGCGAAGGGCACGTTACGGCTGCTGAAAGAAACTTTGGTCAATGGCATCTAGGCGGATAGTGCTCATCAACCTTTTTTAACAAAATATCTAAGAAAAGGAAAACGGCGAATACAAACAATCCCTACTAGGAATGGGCGAATACGTATAACCATGAAAGATACTGCATCGACCGTTGTGCAGTATCAACTGTCACCTTATCTGCTGAATCGTGCAGAGTGAATAAGCGAAATAAAGCCACTGCAGACACCATCTCAGAATATGCTACTTTTTCGCATTTTTTTCTTTTTAGTCTAACGATAACGCTCTTTTAGATGCTATAAATATGGTGGGCAATGATCATAACCCAATATCGAAAATAGTTCACGTAAACCACCATTCATTAAACCTGGACTAGGTTTAAACGTCGGTGCATTTAATATGCGAACAGTAAATAAAACTGGAAAACAACAATCATCATAACTTCACGCATTTGTAAGTGATAAAATTAGAAATCAGAACGAGCCATGTGGAAATTTCACTTAAACCACACAGGTTGCACATAGGATTGGCTTGTTTAATACCAGTTTTCATATCCTTAAATAGGTGCATGTGATGCATACGTATGTGTGTATTTACAAAAATAAAAAAGATTCAGTAAAATTTAATTAATAGAAATGTACGCCTATCTAAATGATATTGCAATCAAAAAACAATAATCCTTTTTATTCTTAACGTAGGAAACGCTGTATTACCAGAGTGACGTGAATAGATGGGTTTGAGGTAAGACACATAAAAGTCAAATTCAATAAAATAAGAGGCTTAATTAGGATATTAAATGAAATAAGTGATGTCTAGGCAAGAAAATTTAGAAAATTATTTAAAGAAAGAATAAGTAGCAGAAGGAAGGAAGATAAAAGACCTTTAATGAGCGTTTAAATCACTAAGAAGTTTAAAAATAAGTGAACCGTTAATGGGTGAATTTTAGAAGGACTATACTCTCGATAGTTGAATAACCAATAATCATAAAGTGAGCCAACTAATAAGCCTGTCTTAAACCGTTGTTCTTAATCTTTTACTGGAGTTAGTTTCAGATTCTAAATTATGCAATCGTATGCTCCAGCCATTAGCTAATATTGTATACAAAATCAAACCTAACTATCTTTCAACAGGTGTTTCATTCATAATATCATCTCGAGATTTAATTTCGATATATTCTCTAATCAATGTCGTCATCCTGTAACGACTACATATCACTACGCATCAGTAATCATTCCAGTTAATAGTGTGTCCAGTCTTCACTTCATGACGGGCAAGATCAGATTTAATAACATGCCCATACCCACATGCCGTTCTATGTTCTCCTCTTCTTACTCTGATTGGGCGCATGGTCTTATCAACATACACGAGACTACAATCATTGCATGGGATTTCATACACTCCTGATATTTCGAAGGTTCCAATCATCTCTTTTTGGTTATGGAGTCTAGTGTCCAGTGCAAATGACTGCCTCAAAACAGTTCTTATATTGAATTATCATGCTAATGATTTTACTTTCCTACTTAGTTAAGAAACCGGTAATTTTTAAAATCTAACGATCTTATTTACCTTTATCAGATTTTATCTATCTCAAATTTTCTTACGACCCCCCTCATTGTTACTTCTTTTAAATGAAGAAGATAACCATTAACCATGAATATTTCACCAAGTCTACCTAAATGACTTTAAAATATCGATTTTCATACGATACAGGTGATTGGACTTGAAATTAAGGATTCACGAGTAAGTATCTTTTCTAAAAATATCTATTTCTAATTTCTGACCATTTCTAATTAACGTGACATCCAAAAATGATAATTCAGCTGATCATTCCCTCTCAAGAGTAAATTGAAGTTCACTTATTCTTTTCATCAAATTTAAGAAACTGACCATTCCATCATACACGTAGTTCCAGATCAATAATATGTCGCCCGATAGCCGTAGTGCAATTTTGGCTTCAGCGGTGTCTTATCCGAAAGATTATTCTCAAAATAAGGCATGAAGATGTTTGCCATTGGGACCGACAAAGGTTTTTCATAAGCTTAAAATAAATAGGGGATAAATATACACATATAATTTCCATAATATGTAAAATCGTCATTTTAATTGCTTTCAATATCAACGTATGATCAACTAGGAAACGTTGAAAACAATCCAGAAAGTCAAATACCGGTATACAAACTCAATAATTAATCATCTTCATCTAGTACATATTTATCAAAAACTTCAACACATTTATAGGAGTTTATTCAATGTATGATCTAAGAAACAGGAACATTTCCTTATGTAATGATACCGATAGTTAGAAATTTTATATGTTAAGGAGTGTTGGACATTGACAATAATTCTTAATGAGTTACCTGGTTAATGTGCTTTAACCAGACCGCACAATCTAGGTGCAACTGTATCGCTTTGTATGAGTGTGTTACCATGTGCCGAATAAAATTCATCACTAGCAATAATAACAATGATTTAAAATTTGACTTGCCCTTGTAGCCTATAAATTCCAAAATCAGTCAGTTTTCAACCATGTCTGAATCTTACTTTTTTAATTTCTCCATTACAAGCTTTATCAACAAAGTCTTTTAAACATTTAAATTCATCGGTGTGCAAAAGAGAAATTAACAACGACACTAATTTAGTTTTCTTCTTAATAATATCAAAATCACAAACCAGTGTTCATAATAATTTCAGAAAGGTAATGCTTAAGTGACATACCATACGCATTTAGCATAAGATTTAATTTAAAACGAAAAGAATTATGAATAACACAATGTTTTAGAGAAGACCTGAGAAATGAAATACTTGACACATGCCACGAGTTTCTCCTTTACTTGCGTTTACCTATTGTACAATGTGACGGCGATGTAGCTATCTCAATTGTTGTTTAATAGAATGAAAAAATTGCGAAACTGGAATTACCAAATTTACCTTATCTTCGTTTTGAATAACACAGGCTGAATTCTAGTTGTTTTATTTATTGAAGTTACTTCGGCGACCATTGTTTGTCGCCTTCTTCAGTTCACCCATCATTCTGTTCATTTAACAAAAATAACAGTGATGGAGTTCGTAAGAAGGATTGATCCTAATTTGAGGTAGATAAAAGCCAAAAAAGTGAAGGAAGACCGTAGGATCATCGTACTACCGGACACTAAACTAAATATGGAAGTAATACGGCATTCCAAACTTTAAGAATAAAAAATTAGCCTTTAACGTGCAAAAAGTAGATTAATGCCTGTTGACTGCAGTTTCATTTAGATGGACGTACGTGTGTACTAATTATGTTAAACTAAATATAATAAGTTATGTGCACACAAAGATGCATAAGCGTAACGTGTGCTTATTTAATATGACAACAAATTTCATTAAATAATCATTTCAATCAAGGGTGCTATCTTGATATAAACACCCGACCCATTATGTACATAGATTTGCCGGTATAAACGAAACAGTGTATAGTGTAGAAAAGGAAATCCATCCAGTAGACTTGGACAGTACGTGATGATTTCACAATAAAGACGTAACAGGTCTACTGTATGAAGTTCTTTTTCTACACTATACAATGCTTATTAATATCGATAAACGTATGTATACAATTAGTCAGGCGTTTATATCAAGAACGTAACCTTGATTAAATTAATCGTTATCACCGCCCGCGCAACAAATTTTCATTTATTAAACAAGCCAAACTTAAATTCAAGCTGAGTTGTTTGATTGCAATTTACATGTGCATGGCTCGTTCTGATTTCTAATTTTATCATGACAAGTGGTTATGATGAGTGTTTCTTATTTATTGGCCTCCACGTCTCAACCCGAAAATTTTAGAGCGACAGTAGTTACGTCATTTCACAAGGTGTGTATAAAACAAATACTCACGCATTTAAATAGTAAATTCATATCAAGCCACTCGCGTTTAAATTAGTTGGATGAACATACCAGTTATGGATATGTACAAACAGACACGTTATAGGCAACTACCTAGTGAAAGGTCAGTCTAAAGTATAAATGATATTGCTAGAGGAAATCTTTTACGTGCCTAATTAGTTGGTTTTTTTTTAATTATTCACGAGGGTAAACTGAAAATGGCGACCGCCAATGGTGGCCGAAATATCTACAAGAACCAAAACAAATGGAATTCAGCCCGCTCCAGTCAAAACGCAGATCAGATAATAAATATCACGTAGCAATTACTTATGGCGTGGTTACATCCATTTTTGTCTTTCGTTTTGGAACACTTATATCGACTCGGACCATTCACTTTTCAGTTGGAGATTTGCACTTAAGTTATCCGCAAAAGTAAATAAGAATAAACCTCAAATAGACGTAAGCAAACTAGAACAAGCGTCATTACGAAAAAAATATTAAGATATTCTAAAGTCAAAGATAACTGATATCGATGGCGAAAATTCGAACTTAATTTGGACGAAGATAAGCTACAATATGCACAATGCAGGTACTACTGCGTGTGGCATTGTAAGGCCCCGTAGAAATAATCATCGGTTCACTGGAAAATCAATGGAGATGCACGAAACTAAACGCCAGAATCCGGCTGGCTGGGTTTATAATAATATTTGTAGAAGTTTAAGACGACAAATTAAGAACAGTTTAAGAGTCTATCTCGAATCCCTTTGGACAAGAAATGCTGAAGAGATGGCAGAAGAGTTTGCCTCAGGTAATAGCTGTTTGTTCCAACTTAACCGCGCAACTAGACGGAGAAAAATAAGTTTGCGTGACTATAAACGATAGTAACAACCGTCTAATAATAATCGATAAAATAAGTCGTCTTAATAGGTGGGTTGAACAATATTCTTGGGCTCTGTCATCAGTCCGGATTCCCGAAATAATGGTTGTATCAACAGTGCGGAATGCTAATCTCAAAGAACCATCAAAGTTAGAAATACGGGATAAAAGCCCATTTCTTAAACATCACAAAGATGCAGTCCACAATGATTCTCTTCAGAGCTCATTTAAGTATGGTGCGATATAATGTCGGGCCATGGAATAACAATTTTTGCACTTTATGGAATAAGGAGATTGTGCTGCTTGCTTGGAATGAGTCAACCATCATTCTTATCAACAAAAAAACGCAAATTGGAATTCATGTGATAACCATCGTGATATAAGCTTGACTCCAGTCTCATCTAGATTATTTACTTCGATTATATTTTGCCGATTCAGCATTTCCGTGAATCACATACTGAAGAACAAGCCGGATTCCAGTCAGGATGAGGTTGTATAGACAATATTTTTACCTTTAGGCAAGTTCTTGAACAGCGACAGTTCTCTAATCTAGCGCCAGATTGGCGTAAGAAACAAGGTGGGCAGATTTTGAAATGGACGAAACAGTTAAAGCAAACTACAACAAAATTGGGTAGGACAGGACCCACTAGCCTAAGAGACGGGATCGTCGTGCGCATCATAATTATTGGCTGAAAACCCTGTGCGATATGGCGTTGAGTCGAGCTCACTGGCGATCTTGTTGTAGATTTCCAGTAGAATTATCTTAGTAGCTTTTTTTCTTAGTTGAGGAGAGTTAGTTGCGAGGTCTGGTTTTATTTATGATGTGATACAGTGAAAACCACTATGAAGCTGTATTGCCGATGTTTCCTTTCCTTAAAGCTAACTTAGTCATATATATATACTTATAATAACTAAGTACTGTCCTATAAATCATTCTCATAATGTGTGCCTAAATTATTTTTTATGCTGTCATCAATAATTTTATGTTTTTGTGTTATCCTTAATATGGTTAAACGACAGTGAAACATTAGTTGTTTTTATGGATTTTGAATGGCTGTGCATGATGCCTTTGATAGAATTGATGTTCGGCTACATAATATGAAGCCTGCTAGATATGAATGTAAAAGATAAGCTCTCTGCAATCAAATATTCCAATACAGTTAATTAATACAAATGTAAGAGCTGCTCAATGCGCTTTGTAGGCCAAACCTGACTAATTTTAAGGTAAATTCACGAGCATTTGAGAAAAAGCACAGCTGGTAAAGAGGAGAATGTTACCGCAATATCTAAACACACTCTAAATAAAATAACACTGCAAATCAGGCGGATTTTCAATGTTATAAAAACAAGAATAAAAAAAGAGTTACAAAAAAAGGAAACATAAATTTGCAATATCTCTAATTTTCAGCTAAATAAATCAAAGATCGCACATGATTTTAACATCAATTTGCGATCTGTTTGTGCATGCCACGATATATGCGGTTCTTATTTAATACACGCAAAAGTCCTTTTCTTTTTAAAATTCACTATATAAAATACTAGATATTGCAGTTAAGCTTGTGCCTACTCACCTTGTAATAAATGTATGCTTCAATGTACGATTTATTCCTCAATTAAAACTATAAATACATAAAATTCTGAGGGACGAATTGTAAGAGAAAAGTAAAATGATAACGAATATCATTTGAAGAAGAAAAAATAAAGTTACAATCGCAAAATAATGTAGCTATAACACATTTACTAAATTGGAAACTATGGTAAAAAGAAAAATCACGTACATATTTCAGAATTCACTTTCGCGCGCTTTTCAACGCAACCAACTCCACTTTCAAAAATAGAGAAACTTTGTACATAACGAGATTCGTTTCTATCAAAGTTTTTTGTAAAGCTCCGCCTTTTCTTATTTTCTGGTTTAGAGCTATCTGAATTTTGAGACGTTACGCGAGGGCTCGGCCTTGACGATTAAAAATTAAAGACAAATAAAAATTAAAAGAATTTGACAATATAATTTACATAAAAATAATAAATACTCAGTAGTTATTTAATAGTACACACACACACACACAAATATATATATATATATATATATATATATATATATATATATATATATATATATATTGGGTTTCATTTAATTAAGTAGAGGATAAATAGTATGATTTTCCGTTTTCTTTTCATTCTTCATTGTTGATTTGTGAGTGCGTGTTGGTATGTGTCTGTACGTGCGTAGGAGTCATGATTATTCTATTAAAAAGTGATGTTTGCAATGTGGACACTCCAGTACATGATGAGTTCCCAATAATGACGGAACTGGCCTAATGGATGATTTGCCTTTTCTACACTATACAATTCTTAGTTTATACTGACATATGTAAGTAATAAATGGGTCAGGTGCTTGTATTAAGATCATAAACGTGATTATAATAATTCGACTGAATGTTTGCTGACAATTTTTAGTGAGTATTCTGGATCGTCTGGATGCAATATAATTGTTGATTGTTGTTTGAGTTGTTCCCAGTCGAGTAGGATATCGTGCTAGTGTAACTTTTGAATGTTTAGGGCGGGTGTTCGTTGTTATAAATAAATGGCTTTATATATATATATATATTTCTAATTAGGAAGACAAAACATTAATAACAAAGTGGATAATGGCCATTTATTTCGAGATTACTTAACTTCGCTTTACAATTTTTCATTTATATACATTCTGGGACTTCATTTGAATAAATGGGTGGCAACAAATCTGATTCCGTTTTACATCTATTTTTTTTGCTGATTGGTAAGTATGTATGCGTTTGTGTGCCTGTTTTCATGTAAAGGCCTTTCTCGATGTATTGAAAGGTGATGTCTGAGGTCTGGTCATTATTGTATTGGTGACTTGAGAGTTAGCCATCTAATCGCATTGTTGGCTGTTACGTGTACGTGTGCTATTATTCCGAGTGTAGTCTTTCGTTTCACCTTTTTGCGCAATTTTTGTCTTAGGTAACAGCGCAAGTGTGGATTGCAGTGTTGAACGCTCATATTGTTTGGAAAGTTCTGTCACCATATGTGTATCTGTTTTTTCTTTTCAGTTTGTTGCCAATCCGATTGAATATTGGTTGGGACTGGTCAATGGCGTGTTCCATCTGGCCTGGATACTAGTAAATAATTGTTGAATTTTGTTATTCGTAACCAGTCGATTAGAATATCATGTTGAAACTTTTGAATATTTAGGCAAGGTGTTTGTTGTTTTATATAAAGGGCTTCATAAATATATAATAATTTTTCTGAATTTGCTTTATTTAGAATTGAGAAATTGGTCAGATTGAACGAGTGCCCCGATTCCAATATGTGATCAGAAATAGGTGATTTTCCTGATGGTGCCAACCCTTTGTTAATCAATTCCTGCGGTAAATGTTGCTGGATCCTGTTTATTAATTGCTTCGTACGTCAAATATATGTGCTACCGCACATACATGAGAATTTGTAGACTATAAATGATTTGGAGAAAATTGGCAATTGATCTTTGGCATCCAACCTCATGATTCTCTGTGTGCTAAATGTGATATTAATGTATATAAATGAAAGATTGTAAAGCGAAGTTTAGTAATCTCGAAATAAATTGCCATTATCCACTTTGTTATTATTGCGTTTTTTCTTCCGAATTAGAAATATACTGTGTAATATTGGAAGGCAATAAAAATACCCGTTAGGAACTAAACATATATATATATATATATATACTATACTTTTTCAGATTTTCTTTGTGTATAACGGAGAATTTCGTCTACTTGGCTGGGTGCCCGGTTTCGTATATATGCTACCAGATAGCTAATTTTGTCTAATTGCAAGTCCTAAATTCAACTGATACCCCAAACTTCTGTACAGTTTACCTTTCTACACATTACATGTTTGAAGTAAACACCAATCCAATTGTATTTAACCAGTCGTCAAACAACATAACAAAACTACCGCCAGTCGCACGCACTTTCGCGTTTCGACCTTCCATGATCATGAACAGAGTACGACGACACACTGACTAGCGAGGATAAAGCCGCATTGCATATATATGGAAAGCAAAATTAGATATGCAGCTCTCACCTCTAGTAGTCTTGCATATATTGTACGTGACTGGAATTTGTATCTTTATTTTTCAATTGTCAGATCACTTGGTCATTGTTGCTGAATAAAATGTAGTAATATGAACTATCAAACAATAAGCATTTATTTCATATAGCTCATTTTACTCCACATGCATATGAGCTGATGATTATTCAAATTATATATTACTTTTATTCATATTAGTTCTATGCAAATGATAGCATCACCAAAAAGAGCAAAACCTCAAGCCAATACCTTGTTATTTGCTCATTGCTACAATCGACTATTTAACTGAAAAGTTTAAGAACTTAAGCCTATGTTTATAAAATCCGTTAGCTAAGAATATGTTTTTAGGGGCAAGAATTGTAACGGAGGTGACGAAAAAAGCCAACAGTATTAGACCTTAAAAAATATACGTAGATACACAAAAAACAAATATAAACGATAAAAATGCATACTTTTTGTCAGGTACTGATGTTTTTGAAAGAGCTTTCGATATATTTGGAGTATATTTGCGCTTAACGTTGTTCGCCAAGGAGCCATCTCTTACAATATAATAAAAACGAATTACGCAGAAAACGCTTTATTGCACGAATCACGATCGCCCATTTTCAAAATAATAGCAGATCCCTCAGAGTTTTACAACTAACACGCCTGCGCGAAATAAAATACCCGAAAATGGTAAAAGTATGAATTACAACGAAATCTAATATTTAATCAACTCTATGCGATAAATTTTCTAATAAAGATTTATTTTCAAAATAACTCCACGTCAATATATTTAGCAATAAAGGATGAAGTAAATTCAAATGACTAGATTTTTTGTTGAATTTTAGTTAATATAACGAAGTAGACAAATTGTACGAGCAAAATTTCTGCGAATTTATACAATTAGACTTTTAACAGTTTAAAACAGATCAAATTAAATCTGTCATTTTCCAATTTAATTTTATAACGCTCTAACTTTATGGTTTTGCACATTACACACAAGTCAAAAATAGAACCAGTGTAATTAGTGGCCCTCAAGTGTACCACAATAATATATTCTACTATGTTGAAGTCAATTATTTTGTTGGAGATTGTAGGTGCTCCAGTCCTATTAGCTGATAAGAGTCCCATAAATGCATAGTCCGATATATTCTTAGTGTTCGTATAGGTATATGATAAGATGGTTTTTTCTTCTTGTACAAAATTATGTGTGTCCTCAAAATTTAATATTAGCCTCCATGACAATCACAGCAATACTGCATCCAAACATATAACCTGTTCCTGAACGAACCCAATATGCTCGAATAAGACTCAAACTAGTTTTAACAGTAGTATCCTGCGAAGATCAAAATTGAAGAGCTAAACAAGAAAGTTGCTACAAGTTAACAGAGGTCACATGCATCATACACAAGATACAGGAAACTAAAAAAATTTTATTCATAGGCTATTCTAACTTTGTAGTTATTTGTTTACTACAAATAACTGGGTAAGCATTGTTTACAAAAATGTCTTTGCTTAGTACTATGTTTACTGGGAAAAATATTGTAAACATTGGTCCGAAAAAAGATATTCAGTATTAATTCTTGCCGTAGGAAATATATTCCTCTAAAAGATTAATTAACTTCTCATTTAAAAATAAATCAAATATTATTTTGGGACATTTGACGCGATAACTATTTTCATAGAAGTATGTTTTTCTTAAATATTGTAATTTGTTTTTGGACTTTTCCGTTGTAGAAATTGTCGAAGATTTTGACTTGTCTATGGTGATTTTATAATCTAGTCTTGTTGAGATATTGTGTTGCGTGGTACTCTTTATTGCATGTTTCTGGCTTGAGACATTTTGGTAATAAAGTATTGAAGATTGCAAGTATATTATTATTCGTAATTTACTTTTCTGGAAATATCTCAATTTATCTTTAGGTCTTTGGCATTCAGTGAGATGGTGAGCCCACTTACTGTTATAATAAATATTTTGTAATTAATCTTAATTTAACGTTATGGAAAGCTATAAAAATTATGAGGATACAGAGCAATTAATTGATGAAGAAAGTTCTGAGATTTTGTTGTTCAAAATTTTATGATCATACGGAATATATGGGTTATCCGAGCCTGGAATCTCAGAGATTCTCTAATGTAAGTGAACAAAGCGCCTTTTCGAAAGATGGCGACTACGCTTGGATCCAGTATGCGAAAAGATATGGTCTAGATGATTTTTATGTTAGTCGAAATTCTATGAATAGCAATCTAAAACTTAGTATGTACAAATTCGATAACCATTCTAAATGTGTCGACGCTGAAAAATTTTATTTTAAACTAAAAGGAATGAACGACTCCACAAAAATATTTGACTTGGCCTGGTGGTCCTTGCCTGAGTCTTTGAAAAGAAACCTGTTTAGGCTCAGGAAATTTGTAATGGAGAATGAAAACGTAAATAAATTTGAACTTCTAGTGGAAGAACTACATCGACGATATCAACCTGAGAGGATAGAGCAGTTCACTGACTTATTACGTCAGGAAGAAATGGGAAATAAAATACAATCTTAATTTTATGACAGATTTGTTTTTAAATCCATAGGACTTTATATTTCTGAAGAAGTTGTCAACTGTATATTTGTAGCAGAATTGCCTGACATACTACGAGCCATTATTATAATCAAGGTTACGGTCTTAATATTAGCACCTGATCCATTAATTACTTACATATGTCAGTATAAACTAAGAATTGTATAGTGTATAAAAGACAATTCATCTTGTAGACCGGTTTCGTCCTTATTGGGAACTTATCATGCACTGGCCAAAAATTGCCTGGGTACGTCTGCTTCGGAAGCTGGTGCTCTAACAACTGAGCCACCCTGCCGCAGATCATTGAATACTCTGGGATGTGAACTAAGACAAATTTGCATATAATCCCTGAGATAATGGAATGGTTGAGAGACTGCACAGTGAGCTGAAGGCTGCATTACGCTGCACTGGAAGATCCTGTTGGATGTATGATTTGCCCATTGTTTTTTGGCAATGTGAAATATATACAGATCTGAGTTAGGAACATCCATAATAGAACCTGTTTATGGGTAGCCATTGAGATTACCAGGACATCCTCTAATAGAAGCTCTGTGTTGTCTCGATTGGGCCTCATGTTTGTAGATTGGTTTGTTGGAGCATTGAAAGATAAAATGCGTCGTTTAGCTCCAACCAAGTCTATAAGTCTAAGGTCTAAATGCTATGTATCTTCAGATTTAAAACTGGCATCTCATGTATACATTACTAACGCGAACAGAAAAAATTGTCTGAATTCGTTCTATAAAGGGTCATTCAAAGTCAATTGTGTGACTGATAAAAATGCATTTATAGAAGTGAATGGCACCATAAATTATGTAGCACTGGATCGCTGCATTCCAAAGTTCACCTGGACGGTGGACAAGACTGAGGAATGATACCTATCGAAATATCAAAAAACAGAGGAAAGATCTGACTCAAACCTTTGTAAAAAAGAAAAACGGCAGGATAAATGTGAAAAAGAAGTGAAGATTAAAACCAAGCAAACTGAAGAAAGATATCGACAAGACATGAACCTGAAACCTAGCGAAGTACCAGCACGAAATTTTGAAAATTGTTCTGGAAATCGTCAAGAATCCAAAGAATGCTAACTTTGTGATGTATGAGTAAACAACTTAAACATGACGGTGTATGTGGATGCCAATTAACTAGTTGGAGATTAATTAACTCCTCATATAAATGTAAATAATATTTTATCTTTTTGACATTTGACGTTATCACTGGTTTCATAAACGATGTTATATTTCTACAACATGTTGTAATTTTTTCGGAATTTTCCGTTATACACATTATCGAAGATTTTGATATGTGTTTGGTGATTTTGTTATTGAGTCTTGTTGAGATTTTGAGTTGCGTGGTACGTTTTTCTGGTAATGCTGGCTTGCGACATTTTGGTAATAAAGTATTGACGTTCTCATTAAAATTATTATTATTTATTGGCCTTACTGGAAGGATCTCAAATTTGCTTCATGTAGTTAATGTGGCTATTTTTTCAAGGTTTTCAATTCTATTCAGTTCTCTGTAGTATTAAGTGAGACAGTGAGCACACACATTGTTATAATAAATATATTGCAATAAATCTTATTTTAGCATTATGGCTAACCAGGCGAAATCTGAGGATACAGAGCAATTAATCAAAGGACTTGAGTAATGTAGTTTAAATGAAATTTCTGAGGAATTTATTTAGTCTAAATTAGATGATCATATATCATATATATGGGTTATCCGATCCTGGCATCTCGGAGGATCTTTTATGGTAGTAAACAAAGGGCCTATACATAAGAGTACCATGACAGAAGCGTATGTCCAATATCATTCTACCTCTTTGCTACGTGTGCCCTGTTTGAAGGTTAATAATGTTTTGGGTAGATGCACGTTAAACAGTAGATTTGATGAGAAGGATTTGTCAGTTTCTGTTTGAAGACATTGATGCGACTAGCAGTTGATCTTTGACAACACGAAGAAGAATTAAAAACGCAGAAATCATATAAATAAATGAATCGTTTATGAATGAATGCATGCGCAGCATCAAGATGATTGGTGCGACTGATGGCTAGGTGAGTAAGTAAAATAGTGTAGATAAAGCGTAAATAAGACTGCAGGTGTAGATAAACAGTACATCAGAAACGCGATCAGGTCAGCATATGTTGCGTGGGGCATGCATTACGATTATATTTAATTGCTGCTCGCACGTAATTATTTAATGGATTGCGCACTTTCGGTCATTTTTTATTTGAATGTATACTCGACGTTGTGGGCTATGATATCCGTGAGAGATTATGTGAAGTTCGTAACCGAGAAATTTTCTGCTTATATGGTAATTGCATATACTTTGAAATTGGAGACTTTGACCATTTCTTGTTGCTAGATGTGCAATAGCTCTAAGTAGCTGGTCATATTATATAAAGTAAATGTGGGCTCAGGCGTGTGCCATGCGGTTCATTTATATGGTATATAAACAATACAACATGACAATCAAATGTTAAAAATAAATAAACTCTACACCAACCTTATTGCGGAAATGATATAATATAGAAGCCACACAATTGTTAGCCAAAATCATTTGGATATACTACGTGATAGAAGTGATTATGAAATTTTTAGTTGACTTTGGCTGTTTCTGCCATGTAAATATCTGCCTTGGAGTAAGCTAATTTAGCTTTTGCGATTCCAATACACACCTTTTCAGGCATATTGTCTGAATAAATGAATGGTCCGCCATGGAACGGGTGATCTAGTGTTCTTTTACAGTCCACATATAATCATGAACAACTTATGGGTATATGACATTGAAATATTTGTCACTTTTGGCTATTGTGTGGCTCTGCATGATTATAAAATATGAATCTCCTGAATCAGTATGAGTTAAACATGTCACATTAAATTAAACTCAAATTATGCGCAAAAAACGAACACATTATACATAAAGAAATGAACAATGGTAGAAAAAGAATTATATCAGTTAAACCCAATGTAAAATAAATTATTACTTGGTTTAGTTAGTTGTAAAGAGGAGTCTGAAACGAATGCAAAAAGGTTGATATCACGGGATCAAGCAATTTATCAAAAGATTTCAATATTTCTATGCTTACCAAAGTAAGTGTCGCAACTTCCATGATAAAGAAATATTTCTAAGGCCTCAGTGAAATCGAGTAAGGACCACGATACTTATGTTTTAGTGGTGTTAGAGCAGCATCGTTACAAACAATTACTTTTATGCAGCTATAGAACTGCAGGCCAACGCAGTCTAGACGATGGGCTCATCTCGGCTGCTGGGCAGATATATTAATGAAACAAATTCAAAGGCAAGAAGCTTTAAATTCTGGGTCATTCTTGGCTGATTGTAAACATAGGAGCTGACTTGGCACGCGTAGGCTTATGCAATACAAGTGCTGTGATGCAGGAGTTCGAATGGATTTGCGTATATGAGAAAGTATTGCAAGGAGTGCTAATGGACATTCATCAAGCCAGTTGCTATTCATTTACCCTATAATACTATTGGACAGTGGATGGTAGGTGGTATCTTGGCGTAAAGTGCTCTCCTTGATCCGCAAAGTAGTTCTGAATCGATCGGATGAGAGGCATTAATCTCGTACAGTAATAACCTCGTTAGGAATACCATAATTTGTTTTCCGTGCTGAGTTTAAATATTTGGAGATTTTGACTGCATAAATTGTGCTTTAAGCTATCGAATAAATCAATCAATCATGGTTAAAAGGTAGTTAAAGCCTTGAACCTGAATAAGATTAACTATGTCGACGCGACATTGTTAGAAAATGTTTCAATTTAACTGCATGTGGCGGGTAATTTATTTCCTATTACATGCAATACAATCAGAGACCCATCGCTTAGCGTTATGCTTAAGTTTATGACCAGAGAAACCATCTTTTATAAGTTTGACAGTTGCATTACTACCTGGATGAGAAATGGAGTGGCGAATCAAAAATATTTCTCTTGCAGCTGTTTAGCAGAAATAGCTTGTAGAGCCGCATACTTGTGAAATAGACAATAGACAAACCATCCCAGAGTCTGTATACGATTTTGTTTACGTTGGTGAGCTACTTCTTTTTGAACGTGAGTATAGCAGTGTTACGTTGTTTGTAGAGGAGGTTGTCAAGATTGTCTCGCTGAGAGTCATGAAGATGACTGAGAATTTCGAAGGTAATGACGATTGTAGCGAGAAATCTATTCTTCAAGGTGAATTTGCAATTATGTTTTGCTCACTCTTTACATGAAAAATGTCGAATTGCTATTTACTAAGCATTGCAAGCTGTCTTTCTGCTATGACATGGTATTTTGAGACTGTCGAATAAACTTTTTGCAATACGTGAAATAAAAGCTCACAAACTGTATAACAACAAATCTACTGCTGCTTATGATGCTATTAAAATATCGCAACGCGTTATAGATAGCAACACATTCTTGTCAGAAAGTGTCGTATCTAGTTTCTTCTGGTTCTAGAGTGCGTAAGTATTAACTTATCGGCTTCTAATTATCGCAGATCTCTTATTCTATGGTGGCCTGGCCTTCGAATGATAAAGGACTACTAGTGAGTAGTAAAGTTCGTTAAACGTCTCAATCTATTAGCATAGTGACATTTACTAAATAATTGATGGCATGACGGAGCAATTTCTCGTCATCAAGTGAAAAAACTATAGTAAAGCTGTAGCTTGGTACTTTTTGATTCCTCAAGTTCCTACATAACAGATAGACCTAGAAGAAATTTGCGATATAAACTGAGAACATTGTTGAATTGAGTTGTGCAGTGCAATCATCAAATTTAGAGTATCGACGATTTTCTTTTGTAGGTAGTAGATTTTTAATATCAAAGAAGATTAGATCGTACATAACTTCCAGTTGTCAGTGTAAGTGGTATTGAAGCATTCGGAGTAAGGGAAAAACTCAGCATCCACCCACCATGAAGACGAACTAGATGCGTACCTGAAAATTGGGATCAATTAGTTCTAAAATTAGTTTAGAACACCTAAGATCTTGGTAAGCCTTTCAAAAACTAATGACTCAAGATACCTAATCAAATTTGCCTTAAAAGAGAAAGGTTGACTAATTTGAAGTGTAATAGAATGGGTAGGGAATCAACGGGCATAGTTGTAATTTGCATTTTATCATCATTAAATTTGTGTTCGTGTGGTAAGACAATTCTAAGTTACTCGGCATGAGAGTCTAGGTCAGTAGTAGAGATAATTATGCCATCAAGATATAACATACACTAGCTGGAGTTATGGCGCAGAATGTAGTCCATACATTACTGATATTTTGATGGGTAAATTTGAGACCACTATGCATGTCAAGGTATTTACAAAGACAACAACAGTGAGGACAGCAGTTAACTCTGTATCTTCTGGTGTTATTGTAATAATGCAGTAGGCTTTCATAAGGTGGATCAATGAGAAATAATTTCCAACTCTGAGTTTTTTCGAGCAATGTATTTACAGTGGGAATAGGGTATGCATCGTCTTCAGTCACAGAGTTTAACTTGTAGTAATCCATACTGGATATGCATGATCCGTTAGCTTCTGAGATCAAGTGTATTGAACATGCCAAAGAACATTTTGATGGTCTGATAATGCATTCTTCCAGTAATTTCGAAAACACTTGTTGGGCAACTTTAAATTATGTTGAAAGTAATTGTTTTTATCAAGTGCAATAGGTTGCCTGTTGCATTTATGTGGTCCGTTGTATTGACAGCACGTAGCTCTTCTTTAAATCAAGTTTGCGAGCTTGAAGTAAACACCAATCCCATTGTATTTAACCAGTCGTCGAAAAACATAACAAAACTAACGTCAGCCACAACGCACTGACGCGTTTCAACCTTCCTTGATCATCATCAGAGTACGACGGCAAACTGACTATCGAGGATCAAACCGCATTGAATATATATGGAAATCAAATTTAGATATGTAAATTTTCAGCAACAATATTGTCGATATCAGGTACTGACACAACAGTTATATTGTTGGTACCGTTTACAGGCTCGATATATATTTAATATGAAATGAGTTGGCTTTGAAATCGCATTATCGAATACTTTAGATGAAATTAGCTTCTTCTACTCAAGGTTTACACATCCGTATATTAAATTGTACATTCCTATTTTCCCACATACCTCACCCAAATCTATAGTGGCTAAAAGACGTAATACCTGCTCCTACTGATGCGTCACCAGTAAGCACGAAACGAATGTGCATGAGATTTTACGTCACGTTTATGTTGTCTTTTGTTTATTCATCTGGTCATATTTGAAATAACTTGTTACTAGGTGCGCAACACCTAATAAAGAATTGCATATATATTAGCTCTCCGCCACAAACTGTATCTAACTGATATATATTTAATTGAATCATGTCATGATTACCGCTAAATGTGATAAATCATATCAATCAAGGCCAGAATTTCCGGATTTTCTGGGGTAACAGTTGTTCAGAATTAGGTGTAATTCAAAAATTGTCGAATGTTAGTATAACTTGAAATCCATTATGTTGATACCATGTTCTACCACGGCAACCATAGTGGATTTACTTACTTACTTACTTACTTTACTGCGGCTGACTCCTTTTGGAGGATAAGCCGGCTCCTGGAGTTTCTTGCAAACATTAAAATGTTTTAGACTGAGGTACTGCATAAAAATCTTCCGCTTGAAGCAGTAGACGTGTTTGTATATGAAACCGATTAAACGGAAGTATGGAGCAGCGAAAGAACCTTGCTTTTTCGCTAATAATTCATCCCCAATAATTTGGAAATTTGATAACGAACTCTGTTCATCTTCAAAAATACATAAAATTTAAAACCCGTTTTCAGTCTGGTTGGAAGATTTATCTCCGTCTAAAATATGTTTTAAATAAATCTGCGCTGAAATTGTAAATATGTATGAAACTAATGAGCTTATAAATTTTAATAATGGCAGTATGTGCGAATGGTATAACAAACGTTCATGATCGATACCAATGTAACATAATCTATTTTGAGAAAATTTAAAAAAATAACATTTATATTTTGTTTAGGCCGGATAATTTTCACATTGTTCTCACCATAGTAATTTGAGTGGATGATATTCACATTGCACAACAGGTTGTTTAGATGAAGGAATTAACTAGTTTTACTTTTATATGATGTGTTTATTATTTAAACATTTTTGTTTCATGAAATATATTTTCATGGATTTTATACTACGACACATTGAATAAAAATAAATATTCCATTATTAATGATATTTTATGTGCTTCGTATCCAAATAATTAATATAATTAATATTTTATTCCATTGTATAACCTATTGTACATGTTAAGGAATTCCGAGAATTTAAACAAATTGTTTTGTACAACGTTAGCTTGCATAATTTTAATTATTTATATTAATGTTACGAGATTCGTATAGAAACAAATTTCTGTATATATAAATATATCCTTCAGTATAAACCAAGTTCTGTATAATGCAACATATGAACTTTATTCAATAGATTGGTTCCGTTTATATTTGGAACTCGTAAAGTGCTTTCCAATACTTTTCTGTTATCAAAGTCCGAATCGGGGCACATTTTCTTCGAAGTGAATGACTTTATGCACTGCGCAAATTGGGGTCAAACCACACAAAATTTTTAGTTACATTCTAAATAATGTTTTTGATCAGTGTCTTCTTGAGTCCATCTGATCTTTGCAGAACTAAAGCGCTAATAAGCCACAAAAAATGAAGGTTTGTACACGGAGATAGATAAATTTTATGTTATCAAGCTAGTAACATTGATTATATTAATTTTTATCACCACTCGCGTAATCAAAGATGGTTAATTTATGTAATTGCTGAGTTCATTAAATCTTCTCGAGATAAAATGGTGACAGTTCTATAAAGACATATATAAGGTGGCTGGGTGACACTTAGTTTTGAAAGTGTTGCCATATAAGTAAAAAAATAAGGTGAAAAATATTTAAAAACTGCGTTAATGTTTGCAAAAAGAAGGCACGGTAGATAGAGTCATTGACTTCAAAGCAAAAATGCTCCGGTCGATCAATATTTCCGGAAAAATTCTGGATAGCATTTGACATGATTCCAATATAGATTAAACCAGATTACGGAATAAGTTATCTTTGTTACATTATACAGTGCTTTGTTTGTACTGACAGGGTTAAACAAAATGGGATTGGTATTTAAATATAGCTCAAAACAACAATTTAATTAATATATAAACTGCATGCTTTTTCAATTTTGTATTTTTATTTTCATAATAAAAATTCAGGAGATCCGTGGGATAACATATTGTTACAATTTCAGCAGATAACGATTTACGAAAACATCTGAAAAAGGGGTTCATCTTTCAGTCGATTTAACAATTGATTTTAGACTTAGTATATTTTGTCGAAAAAACGTTTCTCAGCAAGTTTCCCCTCAATAGAAGGAGTGATCGCTAATAGTCAAGAGGTACCTTCTGCTTCATGTTTTTTATTGGACTCATATATAAACTAGGCCACTACTTCATGCGAAATGTTTTTATGCAGTAGAATACCATCCCAAACTATAAAAAAATGTAGGGGCACAATCAGTTGTCTGCAGGCATAAATAATGCAAGAAACAAGACTAGTACATTTCACAAGTTTTTTTAAAGAATCTAACATGCTTGAAATATCTTTTTTCATTGGATCAAAAATTGTGCTAGTATATACTATGATCAGCATCATGAAATTATATATGTTTGTAGTTGTATTTCATTGGATTGTACGTTTCACTATTTTAACGCTTAACGTTTCTTTGTGCAAGAAATTGTCCATTCTAATTGTCCCTAAACAAAAGCTATAAACTGAATGATCGTGCCAAAGTTCTTCATTTTGTGTTCAATTTTTTCTCAAAAATATTATAAACAACAGCTTCATGCAGGTAAGCATTTTTAAATTCCGTCATACAAAAATCTTTAAGGAATTAGGATTTAAAAAATTAATATTTAAACCAAGTTTAATTAAAAAATAACTGGGGTCAGAAGTATCCAGCGTTACGCTATGCATATACAAATCAACGGTTCGTCGATCAATTGAAAAAAGTTTATATCATCAGGAAATTTGGAAATCTATTCCTAAATTCCATTATTCTGCAGATTCCGGAAATTAATTTTGAATTATGACAGACGCAAAATACATCAATGAAATAATCCAGATGTCAAAATTTTGTACAACCCTAAAAAAATGGAATACAAAATAAGAATAGAATATAATATAATATAATAGAATAGAATAGAATAGAATAGAATAGAATAGAATAGAAAAGAATGGAATAGAATAGATTAGAATAGAAAAGAATAGAATAGAATAGAATAGAATAGAATAGAATAGAATAGAATAGAATAGAATAGAATAGAATAGAATAGAATAGAATAGAATAGAATAGAATAGAATAGAATAGAATAGAATAGAATAGAATAGAATAGAATAGAATAGAATAGAATAGAATAGAATAGAATAGAATAGAATAGAATAGAATAGAATAGAATAGAATAGAATAGAATAGAATAGAATAGAATAGAATAGAATAGAATAGAATAGAATAGAATAGAATAGAATAGAATAGAATAGAATAGAATAGAATAGAATAGAATAGAATAGAATAGAATAGAATAGAATAGAATAGAATAGAATAGAATAGAATAGAATAGAATAGAATAGAATAGAATAGAATAGAATAGAATAGAATAGAATAGAATAGAATAGAATAGAATAGAATAGAATAGAATAGAATAGAATAGAATAGAATAGAATAGAATAGAATAGAATAGAATAGAATAGAATAGAATAGAATAGAATAGAATAGAATAGAATAGAATAGAATAGAATAGAATAGAATAGAATAGAATAGAATAGAATAGAATAGAATAGAATAGAATAGAATAGAATAGAATAGAATAGAATAGAATAGAATAGAATAGAATAGAATAGAATAGAATAGAATAGAATAGAATAGAATAGAATAGAATAGAATAGAATAGAATAGAATAGAATAGAATAGAATAGAATAGAATAGAATAGAATAGAATAGAATAGAATAGAATAGAATAGAATAGAATAGAATAGAATAGAATAGAATAGAATAGAATAGAATAGAATAGAATAGAATAGAATAGAATAGAATAGAATAGAATAGAATAGAATAGAATAGAATAGAATAGAATAGAATAGAATAGAATAGAATAGAATAGAATAGAATAGAATAGAATAGAATAGAATAGAATAGAATAGAATAGAATAGAATAGAATAGAATAGAATAGAATAGAATAGAATAGAATAGAATAGAATAGAATAGAATAGAATAGAATAGAATAGAATAGAATAGAATAGAATAGAATAGAATAGAATAGAATAGAATAGAATAGAATAGAATAGAATAGAATAGAATAGAATAGAATAGAATAGAATAGAATAGAATAGAATAGAATAGAATAGAATAGAATAGAATAGAATAGAATAGAATAGAATAGAATAGAATAGAATAGAATAGAATAGAATAGAATAGAATAGAATAGAATAGAATAGAATAGAATAGAATAGAATAGAATAGAATAGAATAGAATAGAATAGAATAGAATAGAATAGAATAGAATAGAATAGAATAGAATAGAATAGAATAGAATAGAATAGAATAGAATAGAATAGAATAGAATAGAATAGAATAGAATAGAATAGAATAGAATAGAATAGAATAGAATAGAATAGAATAGAATAGAATAGAATAGAATAGAATAGAATAGAATAGAATAGAATAGAATAGAATAGAATAGAATAGAATAGAATAGAATAGAATAGAATAGAATAGAATAGAATAGAATAGAATAGAATAGAATAGAATAGAATAGAATAGAATAGAATAGAATAGAATAGAATAGAATAGAATAGAATAGAATAGAATAGAATAGAATAGAATAGAATAGAATAGAATAGAATAGAATAGAATAGAATAGAATAGAATAGAATAGAATAGAATAGAATAGAATAGAATAGAATAGAATAGAATAGAATAGAATAGAATAGAATAGAATAGAATAGAATAGAATAGAATAGAATAGAATAGAATAGAATAGAATAGAATAGAATAGAATAGAATAGAATAGAATAGAATAGAATAGAATAGAATAGAATAGAATAGAATAGAATAGAATAGAATAGAATAGAATAGAATAGAATAGAATAGAATAGAATAGAATAGAATAGAATAGAATAGAATAGAATAGAATAGAATAGAATAGAATAGAATAGAATAGAATAGAATAGAATAGAATAGAATAGAATAGAATAGAATAGAATAGAATAGAATAGAATAGAATAGAATAGAATAGAATAGAATAGAATAGAATAGAATAGAATAGAATAGAATAGAATAGAATAGAATAGAATAGAATAGAATAGAATAGAATAGAATAGAATAGAATAGAATAGAATAGAATAGAATAGAATAGAATAGAATAGAATAGAATAGAATAGAATAGAATAGAATAGAATAGAATAGAATAGAATAGAATAGAATAGAATAGAATAGAATAGAATAGAATAGAATAGAATAGAATAGAATAGAATAGAATAGAATAGAATAGAATAGAATAGAATAGAATAGAATAGAATAGAATAGAATAGAATAGAATAGAATAGAATAGAATAGAATAGAATAGAATAGAATAGAATAGAATAGAATAGAATAGAATAGAATAGAATAGAATAGAATAGAATAGAATAGAATAGAATAGAATAGAATAGAATAGAATAGAATAGAATAGAATAGAATAGAATAGAATAGAATAGAATAGAATAGAATAGAATAGAATAGAATAGAATAGAATAGAATAGAATAGAATAGAATAGAATAGAATAGAATAGAATAGAATAGAATAGAATAGAATAGAATAGAATAGAATAGAATAGAATAGAATAGAATAGAATAGAATAGAATAGAATAGAATAGAATAGAATAGAATAGAATAGAATAGAATAGAATAGAATAGAATAGAATAGAATAGAATAGAATAGAATAGAATAGAATAGAATAGAATAGAATAGAATAGAATAGAATAGAATAGAATAGAATAGAATAGAATAGAATAGAATAGAATAGAATAGAATAGAATAGAATAGAATAGAATAGAATAGAATAGAATAGAATAGAATAGAATAGAATAGAATAGAATAGAATAGAATAGAATAGAATAGAATAGAATAGAATAGAATAGAATAGAATAGAATAGAATAGAATAGAATAGAATAGAATAGAATAGAATAGAATAGAATAGAATAGAATAGAATAGAATAGAATAGAATAGAATAGAATAGAATAGAATAGAATAGAATAGAATAGAATAGAATAGAATAGAATAGAATAGAATAGAATAGAATAGAATAGAATAGAATAGAATAGAATAGAATAGAATAGAATAGAATAGAATAGAATAGAATAGAATAGAATAGAATAGAATAGAATAGAATAGAATAGAATAGAATAGAATAGAATAGAATAGAATAGAATAGAATAGAATAGAATAGAATAGAATAGAATAGAATAGAATAGAATAGAATAGAATAGAATAGAATAGAATAGAATAGAATAGAATAGAATAGAATAGAATAGAATAGAATAGAATAGAATAGAATAGAATAGAATAGAATAGAATAGAATAGAATAGAATAGAATAGAATAGAATAGAATAGAATAGAATAGAATAGAATAGAATAGAATAGAATAGAATAGAATAGAATAGAATAGAATAGAATAGAATAGAATAGAATAGAATAGAATAGAATAGAATAGAATAGAATAGAATAGAATAGAATAGAATAGAATAGAATAGAATAGAATAGAATAGAATAGAATAGAATAGAATAGAATAGAATAGAATAGAATAGAATAGAATAGAATAGAATAGAATAGAATAGAATAGAATAGAATAGAATAGAATAGAATAGAATAGAATAGAATAGAATAGAATAGAATAGAATAGAATAGAATAGAATAGAATAGAATAGAATAGAATAGAATAGAATAGAATAGAATAGAATAGAATAGAATAGAATAGAATAGAATAGAATAGAATAGAATAGAATAGAATAGAATAGAATAGAATAGAATAGAATAGAATAGAATAGAATAGAATAGAATAGAATAGAATAGAATAGAATAGAATAGAATAGAATAGAATAGAATAGAATAGAATAGAATAGAATAGAATAGAATAGAATAGAATAGAATAGAATAGAATAGAATAGAATAGAATAGAATAGAATAGAATAGAATAGAATAGAATAGAATAGAATAGAATAGAATAGAATAGAATAGAATAGAATAGAATAGAATAGAATAGAATAGAATAGAATAGAATAGAATAGAATAGAATAGAATAGAATAGAATAGAATAGAATAGAATAGAATAGAATAGAATAGAATAGAATAGAATAGAATAGAATAGAATAGAATAGAATAGAATAGAATAGAATAGAATAGAATAGAATAGAATAGAATAGAATAGAATAGAATAGAATAGAATAGAATAGAATAGAATAGAATAGAATAGAATAGAATAGAATAGAATAGAATAGAATAGAATAGAATAGAATAGAATAGAATAGAATAGAATAGAATAGAATAGAATAGAATAGAATAGAATAGAATAGAATAGAATAGAATAGAATAGAATAGAATAGAATAGAATAGAATAGAATAGAATAGAATAGAATAGAATAGAATAGAATAGAATAGAATAGAATAGAATAGAATAGAATAGAATAGAATAGAATAGAATAGAATAGAATAGAATAGAATAGAATAGAATAGAATAGAATAGAATAGAATAGAATAGAATAGAATAGAATAGAATAGAATAGAATAGAATAGAATAGAATAGAATAGAATAGAATAGAATAGAATAGAATAGAATAGAATAGAATAGAATAGAATAGAATAGAATAGAATAGAATAGAATAGAATAGAATAGAATAGAATAGAATAGAATAGAATAGAATAGAATAGAATAGAATAGAATAGAATAGAATAGAATAGAATAGAATAGAATAGAATAGAATAGAATAGAATAGAATAGAATAGAATAGAATAGAATAGAATAGAATAGAATAGAATAGAATAGAATAGAATAGAATAGAATAGAATAGAATAGAATAGAATAGAATAGAATAGAATAGAATAGAATAGAATAGAATAGAATAGAATAGAATAGAATAGAATAGAATAGAATAGAATAGAATAGAATAGAATAGAATAGAATAGAATAGAATAGAATAGAATAGAATAGAATAGAATAGAATAGAATAGAATAGAATAGAATAGAATAGAATAGAATAGAATAGAATAGAATAGAATAGAATAGAATAGAATAGAATAGAATAGAATAGAATAGAATAGAATAGAATAGAATAGAATAGAATAGAATAGAATAGAATAGAATAGAATAGAATAGAATAGAATAGAATAGAATAGAATAGAATAGAAGTAGAATAGAATAGAATAGAATAGAATAGAATAGAATAGAATAGAATGTAATACAATAGAATAGAGAAGAATAGAATAGAATAAAAAAAGAACAGAATAGAATAGAATGAAATAGAATAGAATAGACTGGAATAGAATAGAATAGAATAGAATAGAATAGAATAGAATAGAATAGAATAGAATAGAATAGAATAGAATAGAATAGAAATGGAATAAATTCTTGATATATATATATTTATATATATATATATATATATATATATATATATATATATATCGAACCACATTTATCATGTCCGTTTTTATAAACTTTGGGGAGTATATTAATAATTAAAATTCAAATGATCATTTAGATCGCAAATTTTTCTTGGTTCATTGCATTGTAACAAACGGCTCCACAACGCAACCCAACGATTTTCTATTTTGACAAGTACAGTGCTCTTTAAGGTCAAATAATCTAACTCTGTTCTTACACAATATTTTTCTTAATCAGATTTTAGAAACATTCTCTTGTTATTTCAAGCATTTTCTATTGAGATTTCTTTGAACTGCAATTTTATTTGTAATTAATAGGTTGTTTATTAAGAACAGAACTCAAGGATACGTATGGAACACGCGGTGGATTATTGTGTAACATTGGATTTATTTCTACTAGCGTTGGATTATTCGTATTTACGTGCGATTTACTGTTCACTTTTAACTATGCCTATCCGAATTTCTGAGATTGGTACAATGACATAAGTTAAAAAACATATCAAATATGAACTAATTACTTGTGAATTTTTAATAATAGTCTTTAGACGAATTTGTTCATTTTATTTTCAGTGACAACTTTTAACAGTGACTACGCTATTATCAACATGTATTTTCAATCAGTTGTATATATTCATTTCAATTCAGACATTTAGAAAGACACTGTTTATGTGCAAAAATGCTACTTTATAAACAGAGTCTATTTTTATTACTGTCTAAGGCATGGACAATTTTGCTTAAGTGATAATTGTGCATGAAACATTCATCTTGGTGAATAGCGCCAAGAGTTCGACGTCGAGAGAGCGGGCCACAGTATCACAGTTACCAGTGGAGTGGTGTCCGAATCACCGCAGCTATAGCCACTCCACAAGTTATTGCCTCGGAAACGGCTGCACAATCCCGCGCACAGACGCGACGTTCAAGTGGGCGCGGTCACCCTCAACAACTCAGGAGGATCCGCCAATGGAAGGTTCGGAAAACTGCACGGATCACCCTTCTCGGCGGCAGTGGAGGCTAAGCACCACAAGATCGTTGGCCGCTCCACGTCTAATGGCTCGAAACATGTTGCTTTCGCGGTAGAGCGCAATCAAACTACTGTATTTACAGCGATGGCTCCAGTCATGTCATGCTTCAAACGCCCAAATGCCAGCAACCAGTCTCATCGTCAGTTGCCACTATCAACATCTTTTCTCATCCGTGACTCAACATATGGAGAATTATTTCTCATAGACACTGAATCAGATGTAAGCTTACTACGCCACAATTATTTCAAACCCACCCCACCCAGTCGACACCAGCAGTTTGACCTGCGCCAATGGCTCCAACATAGCGACGTTTGGAGTACGAGTACGCACAATCTCGTTCTCCATCTCAGAAAGATGTTCCAATTTTCCGTTCATCATCGCCAACACGACAAGAAACATCATTGGACGTGACTTTGTCGAACACTTCGACCTGACCATTCGTCCAAGAACACGAGAGATACGCACTGCAGACAGTCAGTTGCTTGCATCAGCGCTAAAACATACGACTCGCGCCAAAGCAGTCTCATCTATACAGCTTATTCCTCCAGTTCGTCATGTACCGAAACTGTATGATGTTCTAAAACGTCATGAAGAAATTTTCAAACCTATCTCCTTCATGCCCGATCTCAAGAAGAAACGTGACATCACAGCCCATCGTATCATCTTGTCGAAACCAATTCGTCATCCTCCACGAGCATGTCCATTGGAACCACACAAACATAAGGCCGCCGAGCAAGAATTCGCCATGCTATGCCAAGAAGGCATCTGTGCACGATCCAGCTCACTTTTTGCGTCGCCTGTAGTAGTAGTACCAAAGAGTGAACCAGAAACATTCAAGGTTTGAGGGGATTATCGTATTCTCAATTCTTGCACACAGTCTGATTCGTACATCCTGTCAAACCCAGCCGACCTACTCAGATCTGCTCTTGGTCATGCTGTGTATTCAAAACTTGACCTAGTGAAAGCCTACTATCAAGTACCGATGGACAAAGACTCAGCATCATATACTGCACTGAGATTCACCGGAGGTGGTACGCACGAATATTACTATATGCATTTCGCTCTCAAGAATGCCTCGCAAACATTTCAACGCGTTATGGACGATGGTCTACCATTTGTAATTCCATATCTAGACGACATCCTGGTATTCTCCAACTCAATGACCGAACATATACAACATATTGAGATCCTACTTACACATATATCAGACTATGGCCTCCGACTTCATGGCAACAAATGCGTCTTTGCACAGAAATCAATTGAATTCCTCGGTCATCAAATTTCCGAAGAAGACATGACACCTATACCTACTAAGATTCGTGCTATTCAAGATCTACAACCTCCAACCAACGTTCGGGCATTACGACGATTCTTGGGCAAGATGAACTACTATTCTCGATTTGTACCCTGTCTTGCCAAGATTCTGGCACCTCTTCACAAATATCTCGTGCCACAAAGCCGTTTCGTCAAGAAATCACAACCGATTCAGCTCAACGTGGACGACGTGCAGGCTTACGAGGATGCCAAAAGGGCCCTATGCAAAGCGACCATGCTACATTCCCCGGATTGGTCTCAACCTTTTGAATTGATAACTGACGCATCCGACATTGCCATAAGCGCAGTACTTCAACAATCCATCAATGAAATACACCAACCCATCGCCTTCTATTCGCAAAAACTACAACCTCGCGAGACGCGATATGATACATTAGGAAAAGAATTACTCGTAATCTACCGGTCGATCCTACACTTCCACACCTATCTGGATGGCCGAAAGTTCAAGATCTACGCTGACCATCTTCCTCTACTTCCGATGCTGAGAGGAAAGAAAGAGTATTTATATTCACGACGTGTCAACTCACAACTTACACGAATACACGAGTATGAATATGAAGTCACTCATGTCAAAGGATCAGAAAATGTGGTCGCAGACTCTCTAAGCCGTCCTGCAGACCTCTGTGCCTCAATACTGTGTCCTTCACCTATAAGCACTCAGGAATTGCAAGCAGCTCAGCAAGATGATCCATCACTTCGGACATCTGATGTCAATCGACTGAAAACACCTGATTATGATGGAACTCTGCTGCAGTGTGAAATAACTGGCGTGGGCCCTCGGCCGTTTATACCTGAACAACTCCGTCACAAGATCTTCGAAGTATATCATTCAATGAGCCACCCATCTGGCGAAGCATCAGTGGAAATTCTATCCAGAACGTATTTTTGGCCTGGCATGCGGCGAGATATCAAGATGTGGTCAAAACAATGTCTAGAATGTCAGAAATGCAAAGTGACGAGACACACCAAAAAGGCACCACAAGTCATTCAAGTGCCCGAAGTCCGATTTACGCACGTACACGTTGATCTGGTAACCTTACCTGTCGTGAACAATATGCGATACCTACTGTCAATACGGAACCGCACCACTCGATGGTATGAGGCCATACCACTGCCAGACATGAAGCAAGAAACTGTCAGTTATGCTCTAGAGCTCAATTGGTTCGCTCGGTTCGGTGCTTCTGCTGAAGTGACAACCGATCGTGGCGCACAGTTCCTCGGAGAAGAGTTCGCAGCCCTACTGCAATGCTATGGTGTCAAAAACTCCGTGACCGCGGCTCGCAACCCGAGAGCAAATGGTTTCGTCGAAAGACCACACCGAGAACTGAAAGCGGAGCTCAAGGCCAGCCCAGAAGAAAATTGGCTTGCGGCTTTACCGAAAGTACTCCTATCAATGCGTAAAAGACCTCGTGAGCCGATCAAACGTAGTTCCGCTGAAATGGTATTTGGCGAATGTCTACGGCTGCCTGGCGAACTAGTCCGATCACGCTCTGAATCTGCTATAACGATGAACGATCCGGAATTTCTGTTTCCACTTCGCAGTTTTCTACAATATAACGCTCAGAATCGGCCGATCTGTCCTACACGTCAGCAACACGGTCCAATTTATAAACGCAAAGATTTTGATTGCTGCAAATGGTTCTTCGTCAACAACGATATGGATAACAGGATTCTAGCCTAACCAAAGCGCGGTCCTTATCGTGTGTTAGATCGACGTCAGAATTACATCATTTTGGAGATTAATGGCAAAGCTGAAGCGGTCTCCAAACACAGACTATCCCCGGCCGACATTGATCCAAATGACCCGCTGTTCCGCGATGTAGACCTATCAGGCGGTGAAGAAACGATAACACCACCCCCAGACAGTCTTGCTGACAACGGACTGACGCCCGACATCTCATCAACAACCGAGCCAACTGAAGCCGTCACGCCGCCGCGAGATATAGAGGAACCAGAATCAGTGTTGTCAGAGCCAAAATCAGGCGTTACACGGTAAGGTAGAGCAATAACACCTCCTATAAGGTTAGCCCTCTTCATTGTGTACTAATTTTTATTGTCGGTGGGTGTGTATGTAACACGCGGCTCCGCGTTACAACCCAACGATGTTCGATTTTGACAAATACAGTGCTTTTTAAGGTCAAATAATCTAACTCTGTTCTTACACAATATTTCTCTTAACTGTGATTTTAGAAACAATCTCTGTTATTTTCAAGCAGTTTTAATTGAGATTTCTTGAACTGCAATTTTATTTGTAATTAATAGGGTTGTTTATTAAATATACACAACCGCGCGCGACATGTATGGAACATGCGGTGGATTAATGTGTTGCAGTGGATTTTTTTCGCTCAGTTGGATTATTCGCCATTTACCCGAGGTATTTACTGTTCATATTTAACTATACACATCCGAATTTCAGAGAACAATGGATTATTATAATGACATAAGTTAAAAACAGCAAACAGTGAACTAATTATTTGTGAATTTTTGTCATTGAAGTCTTTACACGAATTTCATCAATTTAATTTCAAAGACAACTTTTAACAATGACTATGTTCATACCATCATGTATTTTCAATCGGTTGCATATATTCATTTCAATTCAGACATTTGTGAAAGAATAATTGCTTGTGTGCAAGACATGCAAATTTATGAACAGAGTTCACTTTGCTGCCGTCTAGTGCATAGACAATTTTGTTTAACTGTGACTTGTGCATAAAACCTTCATCTTTGTGAACAATGTTTACTTTTGCCGTCTAGAGTACGGACAATTTAGTTTGACTGTGACTGGTGTTTAAGACATTCATTTGTGTTAAAATTTGATTTTATTGCCGTCTAGAGCACGGTCAATTTGGATTACTTATGTTTTCAGGTGCGGTGTTTTCTACAATACATATGTAATCATTCGCATTGGTTTTCTCTCATCACCCATCGGGAAAAAGCCGGGGATAAACCAGGTGCACGGATCTCAACAGCCGCTACCAAACTAATGTAGGGAATGATAAATCTCGCAAAAGTCTCCTACAGCATAACCACTTAAAAACATTAGAGGAGAAGGTGTTTCTATAAATCCTTTTGCAGTTGCTTGTAAATTTTATACATTTTTGAAATATTTAAAAAAATAGCACAATATTTCCCACCAACACAGGAGACTATCTAGACATAGGTCCTTTTCTACAAATCTTTTTCTATTGAGGTCATATGGACACCCGTTTATTGATTCAAATGGAATAATTTAATACAATAGCGCAGCCTTTTCAACCATTATGTTTACATTCATACGAATTGTAGTTTGCTAACATATATCTAGTGAACTTGAAAAAGTCGGCAATCCTGCTGATATTTTTTATTTTTTTGATTATGATAATACTTTCTCATGGTTGAATAAAAGACAAGGATAATTATTATCGGAAACAGATTTTCTTGAGATTTTTATTTCCAAGTTTTGTATTATTATAATTGAAATGTTATGCACTATTTCTTCAAATTAGTTAACATTACATACAATCAATTGCTAGTCATGGTTCTCAATTTTTGCATAATGTTACACTCGAATTATACCTTAATTGTTCCTAATTTGATGTTGCATATATTATTCTTTTCAGTTGAACTTTCTGATATTGATATATTGTATTGTACAACTAGTGAGATATACCTATCTACATGATATTAATTGCACAATTATTGTGATGTGATAATTTTTTATTATATATTTTACAATTTCCAATTTTATTATTTGATGGAATATGTGTGGTTTGAATCCAAATAAAGATATTCTATTCTATTCTATTCTATTCATTTTGTTTGAAGAACCATTTGACATTAGATTTTGCAGCATATTCCACTTTTGGCCTAATCAAAACAACATTCATTTGTAGTTGTATATCATTTATAATATGTTTCTCTTTATTGATGCTCATCTTTTCTTAATACCTTAAAATAGTCTTACAATAAATCCCTGGGCAGAAACTGTGCACTGAATGGTAATGCATAAATACTTGATTTCTTTCTGAATTTTGATCAGAAAGAGATTATTAATAAATTCTGTCCTCATAGCAATTATAAACTCTTGTGATTTATTTCTATTAATAATTAAAAGTTGCTTTATTTTATACCTACTAAGATCACACATATATAATTTGGTTATTATTTTTAGAGATATCAATATTTTTTAACAGTTGGAAAGATTATTTATAGGTCATCAGCAAATTACCATATCCAATTATTAAATACCTTAGTCTGAAAATTAACAAATATGATCTTCTATAAAATAGTTCAAAGCTTTATTTTTGCGAAACTCCAGTTGTAACATTTGGTAACCTAGATCGCATATTTTTAGTTCAATAAGCATGCTTCTATTATTTAAATAATAGCTAAGTAATCTAAAGGTAGTCGAATCGGTATTCCTTGATCTGATTGACTTAATAATTGTATCAAATGTAATAAAACCAAGGAATTTAAGGATATTAATGAAGACATGGCGAATTCTTATTCTTCTCATCTAAGTTTTTATCAAACATCAATATGAATAACATATTGGAGTTAGTGTAATTTGCTTCCTTAAATTAATTCTTATCTGAATCATAGTTAATCGATATAATGGAATATAGATTATTTTATATTATTCGTCTATTTATTTTCTAGAATAAATCGATAATTGATAGTAGCCTATATTATTAGCATTCGTTGGTCTAACAATTTAGGCATCGGTTTGAATATATTTGTTAAAGTATTTGGTGATAATTTTCCATTACTCGAAATCTTGCTTTTGTAAAAAAGAGCGTTTTCAAAAGAGCTAAATGCAGTTGGGGTATATTTTAGGATTTATTGTGATTTATGTAAGAGGTTTTACAGATTAGCTGTTTATTTAGCGATGCTATGCAATTCCTACATATGCCTGGTAGCTGACGTCGGGAGAAATGGGTTTTGTGGGCCGTGCTTATAATCAGTCTCGTTACATATCCAAGTGTCGTGATGGGAGAAGGCTAAGTCGAAGTATCATATGTGTATTATGAACAATGTTGCTATTTAAATTAAAATGCAATGTTAGTCAAAATTGACCGTGCTCTAGACGGCAACACAATAAAACATTGTTAACAAAAAGTCATAAAATACAATAAATAAATCCAAAATGTCTTAACAGTGTAAACACTAGTCACGGATACTTGGTGAAGGACACACAAAATATAAATCCTGGCTTTGACAGTTAAAAAACATTAATCCACTGCATGCTATCGCGTATTACGCGCGGGTGTCTGTTATTATTAAACAAAACACTATTAATAAAAAATAAAATTGCAGTTCAAAAAGTCTCAATTAAAACTGCTTGAAACTAACAGAGATTGTTTCCAAAATCACAGCTAGGAGAAAGATTGTCTAAAACCAGTTACAATATTATCGACCGATATTCCAAGATGATATATTTGTATTAAGGTTTTAATTTTAATTTAATTTTACAAGAATCTTACGGTAACTAACGAGTAGTGGTTCCAAGTTATAAAAAAGATCAAGTATAGCCAAAAACCTATATATTCATTTTTCAAAATCCTTAGACTTCTCCCCACACCTTACGCACACTACTTCCAAACTCTTCAAATGGGCCGTCTGATCTGTTTCAAGACTAACAACCCCATTCTCCAACTCACGCTATTCAAGGTCTACGTTCTGCCCTCATTTCATACGCTAGCGAATTCTACTGTCCTCTCACTCTCGCCTCCTCGTATACCATCGAACAGATATCCTCCAGATTTCTAAAGCGAGTCTTCCCCCAAAGCCAAAATTATCGGGAACGCCTACTCCTGGCAAATCTTCTACCGCTTTGGTTTACACGTCACCTTTGAGTCATTTCTTTTATCCATAATGTTGTAACTTGCTTACCACTTTTCTATTTTGCTCACCCAAGTCACCACTACGGCACACGTTCTAGCAACTGTTCTATCCAATCTAACCATATCCCCACCATATTTAAAAAAAGTTATCTCTTTTCCAAAGTCACTATTGTCTCCAACGCTCTTCCTACGGACATCAAGCTCCTACCCCAGCACGAATTTAAAAATGCGGCCCATAAGTACTTCTTCAACAAACTTCTTTGTGAAACGACCAATTGGAAACAAAACTGGTTCCTTCCCAATCCATAACATTTACTTCACCCCGGGCTATTTTCTTTACTGACATCGGAGGGCGAAATCCCTCATGCAGTCATCTAATTTTCCACTTTACCCCTCTGGTTTTAAATCTTTCATTCTCGACTCCCTGATATCAATTCTCAGCTCATTTTTTACCCTATCATATCCATATAGTGGATACTTTTCTATGTTTTGCTCATCCAATCCTTTTCCTTCTTGTTTCAGCGGAAGACCGGAATCTCAAAAGCCTTGCTGGTCCACCAACGGTTTGCATCGGACATTGACTACCCTTTGTCTTCCATCAATCATATCTCGTTCAACGGACGCCAGTGATCCCTGCATAACTTACATGCTTCAATCTAGTCGACTCCATCCTGGTCTATGTTACACTCCATCAATTCAATCTTCATGACAATGGATTCCGTCGGTCGACGTTTCCTTTTGGTCCGCCATCATTTTCGATTTCACACTTGAACTCATCTTTCTGTACTCAACCTACCCCGCTTTGATGCTCGGACACTTCATGGACTGAACTCCATTTTATCTTGTCTAATCAAATGGAATTTCGTTTTTATTTTTTTCACCAGATTGAACTATCTTGAAATTGATGATAAATTTTCCCTTCATCAAATCCTTCCTTCCTGCTATTATATATTTTGCTAGTCACAATTTCATTCACCTCCACATATTCTACCTTTGATTTGTTATTTCAATCGTCGGGCCAGTTGGCCTTTAATGCCAAATAAATGTATTATTATTATATTATTATTATTATAACAGTTATACTGATTGTAATTTCTGCAAAAAATATGAAATTATCAAACAAAACCTCAACCTATGCATTCGGTATCACGACACCAGCAATAAATTAGTTCCAATAGGATCAGAGTGATATACGAATTTCACCAAGATCAAAAGACATTATTTCATGTACACATACATATTGATCTGCTGGAGTAACATGAGTTCGTAAGTAATAATTCTCAATTTTGGTCAAAATTAGCCTATCCAGATATCGTTATATTGGTAATTCGTACAGGCGCAGTATTTTGACAACCATTTTTCTGATACTATTTGCAGGCTCGGTATATATTTGATACATTAAGCTGGCTTCGAAGTGGCATTTTCAAAGACATTATATGCAGCTAATTCTATTACTGCTCGAATAAACATTCGTATAGTAAATTGTACCATTGTAGGAGGTTTTGTAGTTAATGTAAGAGGTTTTGCGGGCTAGCTGTCTATTTAGTGATGCTATACCATTCCTACATATGCCTGGTAGCTGTTGTTAAGATCCGTGTTCATGATTAGTTCCTGACCTTTTTCCGAAGGGTGATGTGAGAAGGCGAAGTCGAAGTATCATTCTTTTATTGAACACAATGTTGCAAAGCAAAGATCAAAATCGTATAAAAGTAGTCACAATAAACACAAAATATAAATCCAGAATGTCTCGCAAAATTGACATTTTGTGTAAACGATAAATTATTCAAAATATATAGATCCAGAATTTTTTAGGAGTATTGTTTAGATTCAAAATATAAATCTAGAACGTCTCAGGAGTATAGTTTAGATTTATTGGTAATTGATGATGAGCATACAAAATATAAATCCAGGTTTTGAGCGTTATCACACAATAATCCTGCTACCTGCGTATTGCGCGCAGGTGTGTTTTATTATTTAACAAAACCCTATTAATTACAATAAAATTTGCAGTTAAAAAAATCTCAATTAAAACAGCTTTAAACTAACAGAGATTGTAGATAAAATCACAGTTAAGATAAATATTGTGTAAAACCAGAATTAGCATATGTGACCTTATACTTGTACCTATAGGTGCAGGACACAGAATAGAAGCACAGAGTTCTGCAGGACGGCTCAAGGAGTCTGCAACTACGTTTTCTGATCCTTCGACGTGAGTGACTTCATATTCATATTCGTGCGAGTTGCGAGTTGATACGTCGTGAATATAAATACACTTTCTTTCCACTGAGCATCGGGATTTGAGGAAGGTGGTCGGTGTAGATCTTGAACTTTCGGCCATCCAGATAGGTGTGGAAGTGTAGGATCGACCGGTAGATTGCGAGTAATTCTTTTCCTAACGTATCATATCGCATCTCGCGAGGTTGTAGTTTTTGCGAATAGAAAGCGATAGGTTGGTGTATTCCATTCATGGATTGTTGAAGTACTGCGCCTATGGCAACGTCGGATGCGTCAGTTATCAATTCAAAAGGTTGAGACCAATCTGGGGAATGTAGCATGGTTGCTTTGCATAGGGCCCTTTTGGCATCCTCGTAAGCCTGCATGTCGTCCACGTTGAGCTGAATCAGTTGTGATTTCTTGACAAAACAGCTTTCTGGCATTAGATATTTGTGAAGAGGTGTCAGAATCCTGAAAAGGCAAGGTACGAATCAAGAGTAGTAGTTCATTTTTTCCAAGAATCGTCGTAACGCTCGAACGGTGGTTTGAGGCTGTAGATCTTGAATGGCACTAACCTTAGCAGGTATAGGTGTCATGCCTTTCTCGGAAATTTGATGACCGAGGAATTCAATTGATGTTTGTGCAAAGACACATTTGTTGCCATGAAGCTGGAGGCCATATTCTGCTTGACGTGCGAGTTGAATGTAAATATGCTGCATATGTTTGAACATTGATTTGGAGAATACCAGAATGTCGTCTAAGTGGAGAATTACAAATGGTAGACCATCTGGTATTTCATCCATAACGCGTTGAAATGTTTGAGATGTGTTCTTAAGACCGAAAGGCATATAATGATATAAGTGGGTTTCACCTCCGGTGAATCTGAGTGCAGTATAGGATACAACATCCTTGTCCATCGGTACTTGATAGTATGCTTTAACCAAGTCAAGTTTTGAATACACAGCATGAGAGATAGCATATCTGAGTAGGTCGGCTGGATTTGGCAGGATGTACGAATCAGACTGTGTGCATGAATTGAGAATACGATAATCCCCGCACACCCTGAATGTGTCTGGTTCACTCTTTAGTAATACTACCACAGGCGACGCAAAAGGTGAGCTAGATCGTGTACAGATGCGGTACATGAGGAACTAGAGGAATAAGCTGTATAGATGAGACTGCTTTGGCGGGAGTCGTGTGCTTTAGCGCTGATGATAGTTACTGATTGTCGGCAGTGCGAATCTCTCGTGTTTTTGGACGTATAGTGAGATCGAAATGCTAGAGAAAGTCACGTACAATGATGTTTCTTGTCATGTTGGTAAGGATGAACGGATACTTGAAACATCGTTTTGAGTTGGAGGTCTAGATTGTGTGTATTATTAACCCAAACATCGCTATGTTGGAGCCATTGGCACAGGTAAGACTGCTGGTGTTGTCTGGGTAGGTGGGTGCGAAATAATTGTGGCGGAGTAAGTTTACGTCTGATCCAGTGTCTATAAGAAATAATTCGCCAGAGTGCGCGTCACGGATGAGGAAGGATGTTGATAGTGGCAACTGACGATGGGACGGGTTGCTGGCATTTGGGCGTTTGAAGCATGACTTGACTGGAGCCGTCGCTGTAATAACAATAGTTTGATTGCTCTCTACCGCGAAAGCAACGTGCTTCGAACCATCAGACGTGGAGCGGCCAACGATCTTGGGGTGCTCAGCCTCTACTGCCGCCAAAGAGACTGACCCCACCAATTTTCCGAACCTTCCATTGGCGGATCCTCCTGAGTTGTTGAGGGTGACCGCGCCCACTTGAACGTCGCGTCTGTGCCAGGGATTGTGCAGCCGTTTCCGAGGCAATAACTTGTTGAGTGGCTATAGCTGCGGTGATTCGGACACCACTCCACTGGTAAATGTGGCAATGTGGCCCGGTCTCTCGACGTCCACCTCCTGGCGCTATTCCGGGACGGTGGTCGACGCTGGTCACGCCTGCTCCGGTGGCGTCATTAGTGAAAGGCATCGATTGAGGCCGAATCAGGCCTGACGCTGAGGCTCTCGAGCAAGCTCATGAGGCGCTCATTGGTGACTTTAGTTCGGGTTGATGATGATGTGGATTGAAGCTCGGACGGTCGTGAAATGATGCGAGCTGGCTCTGAGGCAAGTGAGCTGCAGTGCTGTTTCTTACAGCACTTGTCTAGATGTGCGAGCAGTACGTCGTCTTGCACTTTGACGGATTCGCGCAGAAACGTGGCCATCTCTTGGAGTGCCGGAGGAAGCTTCTGAATGTATAGTCGCATTAATATTTACTTGAGTAGGTTGAATTAAGAGGTTTTTAGCTCCATCTCCCTAAATAGCTCGGAAGGCGCGCGGCTACCTAAGGAAATTCGACTCATCAATTCTTTAAGCCTGCCTTCCCGATCTGGTGTTAGGCGCTGCTTGATGGCGCGTTGAAGGATCTGCCATGGCTGCAAGCTTGTTCCCTCAGTGTATTGATGCAGGATATCTTTTAGTCGGCGCCTGAGAGACATTGGGATTGTCTCCCAAGCCCTCAAATATATTGAGCTTTCGTCTGTTATATTGAGCACCTTGGTCAATAAGGTAGCATCGTCGATCTACTCGTCAAGTTAGTCTGGATCGAATTCGCATATCTTGTACTGGGTCCATGTGGTGGTGCGGATTGTTGCTGGGCTTGCCGCCGGGCTTCCTGTATTTCCTGAGCTGGACGTCATCTTGTGTGAGTGTGTGTGCTATCGAGTACAGATGGCATTGTTACATCGTCCTCATCCGTCGTCGAAAATTGTGATCTCGGTGTGGGTTCCACTGTAATTTGCTTGCGGATTTGTTTTCTTGTGTGTTTTCCCTGATTTAACGGATTCAATCTGCGTGGCATTCATCCGAAGTGCTTGATGTTCTCAAAGGCTAGATGCTGATTAATTCTTTGTTGGCTGTGAATTCGACTAAACGGGGCACCATTTATTTAGGAGGTTTTGTAACTGATGTAAGAGGTTCTGTGAGCTAGTTGTCTATTTAGTGCGAAATTATCCTCCTTTATAATATCTGGTAACTATTATTACGATCCGCGTTCATGATTAATCCATGGCGCTTTCCAGAAGGGTGATGTGAGAAGAAACCAGCATTACGTCATCGTTTTATTAAGCAAAATTGTACAAAGCAAAGACAAAAATCGTGTTAAAGTAGTCATAATAAGCTCCACAAATAATTAGTCCACTGTATGCTGGGTTTTGAAAGTTATCAATATTGTCGACACAAGTTACCATCTCGGTATAGGAGTAGTAACAATGAACATTGTAATTAAATCCAAGTTTTGCGTTGTTACAATATTCCACTGTATGCAAGATTTTGAGAGTTATCAATATTTTTAACACGCGTTACCAACTCGGCATAAGAGTAGTAACAAAAAACACTAATAAAATCCAAGGTTTACGTTGTTACAATAATCCACTGTATACTAGGTTTTGAGAGTTATTAATATTGTCATTACAAGTTAAAATTCCGATATAAGAGTGGTAACAATAAACAATATGATTAAATCCTGGGTTTGAGCATTAAGTCCATTGTATGTTAACTGCATATCGAGCGAGGTATGTATTATTATTTAACAAAACACTATTAATTACAATTGGATGTACAGTTCAAGAAATCTCGATTAAAACCGCTTGAAACTTTCAGTGATTGTTGCTAAATTATATGAAACCAGAATTAGACTATTTGACCTTAAAAAGAACTATATTTGTCAATATCGAATTTCGTTGGGTTGTAACGCAGAGCCGCGTATTACAGTGTGACTAAAACTGTTAACGAGAAATTTTCCCAAACCATGATAACTAACATCCGTACTCAAAGCTCAATTCTTTCAATTTCTAATACGGCTACCTTCTTTTTCAGCTTCTTCTAGGTATTCTCGTAAAAAAAACGCAATTCTGGAGTTTGCTGTATAATATATCTTTATTCGCCTGGAACATTGCAGAAATATTCTCGATCAAGATAGTCGAAATTGCAGATCGGAATTCTGCCGTGATTCGAGATTTATCACTTTTCAAAACTTCTTTCCATTCAAATTTGATTTTACTCGAATCTACATGTTATGTGGATAACACCGCGTATGAATTTCTCTGTGAATTGGATGAAGTATTTGGCAATTTGATATGTAATCCACAGAATGAAAGAAATTTCATGGAACTACCTGATCCTTTGGGAGACCAGGAACCAGGACTTGTTATTGACAGTGATGAATTGATAAAATTAATGTTAAAAATCAAATCAAAAAAACAAAAAGATCACCTTGGTATTTCGATTGATAACCTGCTTCAATTACCCTTAACTTTTATGAATGCGCTCTGCAACTTTATAAATAGAATTTTGAAGAATGGGAAATTACCAATCGATATACTAACGATAGTAGCTAAACCGTTGCCAAAAGTAAGTAAGCCAACGTGCGCCAGTGATTATAGATTAATCTCTATTATCCCTTCGTTTTTGAAGATAATAGAACGATTGATACTAGATCATTTAGAATGTATGTTGCCGGCTGATTTTGATTTATGTTCTGGAGGAAGGTAAATCCTCCGCCAAATGTAAAGTAACACTAACTGATAAATTTAAACCACCAAGGGTGATTGTAAAGAATTTTAATTAAAAAGAATTTTTTCTTTTATTTTACAGAACATTCTATGTTTAAATACTTGACTTTGAATTGTGCGCCATTTCAGTTTTCGTGCGTCACGTTCCTCGACTGGTTGTATCTTCCGTTGGTCTGCTGCAATTATCACATTTTTCCTTATTTAAACGGATCAAAAGTCATAATATATATCTGCTTAAACCATCTTGCATTTTTGATCGAAGTACACATAGAAGCGACGTTCTGGAACAGATTATTTGTTTGGGTGTTTTGCGAGAGACAGCTTTCACATTCCGATTTGCCTAACATTAAGTGTCGATTTAATAATTAAACTTCACAGACATGAATACTGATATTAAATTCGAGGACACTAAATTTAGCAGATTCAGATGGAAATATAAGCATGTCAGACTCTAGTGTAAATTTTAGGACTACATGCGATCTGGCATCTATTGAGTTCTCAGACACGAATAGGTTAGGTGCATCTACAATATCAACATGGCTTTACGAAAGATAGATCGACAAATACTAATATGTTTTCTATGTGGAAATACGTAATTACATTAGATGAGAATAAGTTAGATGCATTCATTTTATTTATAGATATCTCAAAAGCTTTTGACTATATATCTTTTGATGCTATTTTAAATGCGATTAGTTTAATGAATATTGATCTGAATATTTTTAGATTACTTAAATACTATTTATATAATCGAAGAATGAGTATTCAAGTAAACGATTTGATATCAAAATCGAAAAGAGTAACAAGTGGAATTCCACAGGGATCAAGTTTGGGGCCAATTTCATTTAAAATCGTATTTGCACATTTGGAAACTAAGATCCTTAACGGTCGAGTTTGCAAATTCGCTGATGATTTAAAAATAATCTTTCCAATTGATCCAAAAAATGTCGAATTCTCCAAAAATAATGTGACATTAGATTTGTATGATTTGAGTAAATATTTGATTACACTAGGGCTGAGAATAAACAATAAAAAGACGAGAGCTTTAAAAATAGGTAACAGAACAAACTTTCATTATGTTTATTTTCATGATGCTGTTATGATGTGTTTGAGATTAAACTTATGCAAGAAATAAATGATTTAGGCATAACTATTCAATGTACAGCTTCTGCTGAGAGACATATTGAAAGTATAGTAGGCAGTGCCAAGAAAAGATGGGCACTAATAAATCGAAATATCTTATCGAATGACATAAAACTTAAAATGTATATAATATGGATTAGACCGATACTAGAATATGCTGTCGCTACTTGGAATCCATTAAAAAAGGGTTTGTCCAATAAGATAGAAGCTGTACAAAGAAAAGTTGTGAAACAAATTAGTCCTATCACCTGCCCTATATACGCCACTAGATTACAGTTTGTATCACTGCAAACTTTATGGTTTCGGAGGATATGCTATTGCATAAAAGTTTTCCATTTGAACCAGTGGACTGGTGCCTATATGAATCCGATAAGAAAGAGTCATGAAGTTGGAACTAGATCTGAACATTTGGCAATATCTCCTCCTTTGGTGGGGAATGTTGCCAGCATATAATTATCTTTTAGAAAATCTACAAAATTTATAACCGATTGCCAAAGGGGCTTAGAGAAACGCCTCCATCTAAGATGTCTTTTAAATTTTTATCAACTGAACTAGAAAAAGTCTACAATCCTACTGATATTTTTTATTTTGATTATGATAATACTTTCTCGTGGTTGAATAAAAGACAAGGATAATTGTTATCGGAAACAGAATTTCTTGAGATTTTTATTTCCAAGTTTTGTATTATTAAAATTGAAATGTTATGCATTATATTGTAGGGGTATTTTGCGGGGTTGCTTTCTAGTTCGTGATTTTTATACCCGTCCTACATATCAATGGTGGCTATTATTACTACCCGTGCGCCTAATCAGTCTCTGATCTTTTTCGGATGGTTGATGTGAGAAGGCAAAAACATCTGGTCATACGTATATTCTACACAATGTTGCAAATAGAAATATAATTCACAGTTAGTCCAAATTGACCATGTGTTGGTCGGCAATAAAAAAACAGATTTTAACATAAAATTATATCCTAAACACCATTCACAGTTAAACTAAATTGTCCGTCTTCTAGACGGCAAGAATTAAAATGATTTATGTTTATAAAGTAACATGTTTCGCACACAAGCAGTTATTCTTACACAAATGTCTGGATCGTAATGAGAATAGTCAAATGATTGAAAATACATGATAATATGAACATAGTAAAATGATTTATGTTTATAAAGAAAAATGTTTTACACACAAGTGGTTATTATTACACAAATGTCTGGATTGTAATGAGTAGTCAAACGATTGAAAGATACATGATAATATGAGCCTAGTAAAATTATTTATGTTTATAAAGAAAATTGTTTTGTGTAATCCGTTTAAAGACTTTTATGACAAAAACTCAAAGAATACATGATGATGTTAATGGAGTTAACATTGAAAGTTATCACTAAAATTGAACATTGGAAAACGTTTAAAGATTTAAATGACAAACAACTCACAAATGTTTAATTCCTGGCTTTCTATAGTAAACAATCAATCATTTTCATAGTAACGAATAATCCAATTAGGCGAGATAAATTCACTGACACAAGATCTACAAATGTGCACGAGGACACCACACTGGTAGACGAACATGACCTATACCACCCAATTTGATCGTAGATGAACCTGGTGGTTTCTGTCTTTTAAATCGAGTTGGCGTGCTTGAAGTAAACACCAATCCGATTGGATTTAACCAGTCGTCGAACAGCTTAGCCAAACTACTGTCTGTCGCACGCACTGACACGTTGCGAACTTCCATGCTCCTTATCAGAATACGACGGCAAACTGACTAGCGAGGATCAAACCGCAATGCATACATATGTGGAAAGCAATATTAGATATGCGGCTCCCATCTCTAGTAGTCTCGTATACATTTCGTGTGCTTGGAAATGTCGGCTGCACTATTTCTATGCAGTCATAACTGGTTGTGGCTTTCGTCACACACACACACACACACACACACGCCCATATATATATATATGTATATATATCTCTATATATATATATATATATATATATATATATATATAGGCAATAAAATTAAGCAATCATTCATTGCTCGGGTGATGGTAATGATTCCTTAAATCAAGTTTGCGAGCTTTTAGTAAACAGTAAGTGAGATATATGATGCACAAGAGGACACCACACTGATAGACGAACAGAATCTATACTGCCTAGTTTGGTCGTAGATGGACTTGGTTGCTTCTATCATGTCGAAATCGCACCACCTTGGTGTGTTACGCGTAGCTGGCGCTTGCCGAGAGCATTACATTCTTCTGGGCGATCGAATTGAAGGCATACGTAGAACGCGATCGAGCCAGCGCAGTTGTTGGAGGCTTATTTGTGTGTCTAACTAGGCGCATTTGTTCGCTGCTCCACACGCACGTCTAAGAATATCCGCGTTGTTGGCAACCTATGTGGGCTGTGCTCCTCATACAACGGTAGTTGACTGCCTCGGAGCAGTTGAAGTCTTCGACTCTAAAGGATACACTTTCACTAGGACAATCAAAGACTGGACATTGAGATGCGTTTTATGCACTGTCCGCAATGCAAAGGGAGATACTCGCATTTTCCCTCAATTGACGAAGAGTGTAGAAGGCTACTCCACCACCTCTCGCAAGTCTCACGTTCACTTCGTCAGTGATGATACCCGTGTTATTGACATAACTTCTATTATCATATGCGAAGCTGGTGAGTAAGTTAAAATCCTCGTCGTGCAGCTGCAAGGTTGTGGCGAGTGATGGGTGATTCTTTTGTACTTTCACAAATGGACAGGGTGTGAATATATATATATATATATATATATATATATATATATATATATATATATATATATAGATATTGGATTGCGAGCCCTAATACAATATCATGAGTACTCCTTCCATGTGCAAAAATAAAAGAAATTTTATCAGATAAAAATAAAACTGCTTTCTTATTTTCTTCTCAAGTATATGTATAAGATAGATAGATGTTCATTTTGTAGATACTTGAAGAAGAAGAATCAGAGAAGGCGCGGCCTCTTTTATCTGACAAGAATTTCTCTTTATTTTGCGCATGGATAGGATACTATGAATGTATATATATATATATATATATATATATATATATATATATATATATATATGCTATATATATAATTCAGTGAATACTAATCATTGCTACACAATCATACATATATATACATTTTGGGTTTTCAATTGATTATGCTAGTGGTAACAAATCTGACTCGTTTCTACTTCTGTTTCTTGTTTTGGCTGGTTGGTAAGTGTGTATGCGTGTTTGCATGTAAAGGTCATTCTCGCAGTATTGCAAAGTGATGTCTGAGATCTGGTCATTATTGTTTTGATAGCTTGAGAATTAACCATTTGTGTGCATTGTTCACTGTTACATATACAAGTGCTATTTTTCCCAGTATAGTTGATCGTTTCACCTTGTTGCGCAAAGTTGTATTTTCACATGGTAACAGCGCCAGTGTGGATTGCGGTGTTGAACAGCTCAGAATATATATATATATATATACTATATATATATATATATATATATATATATATATCGCAACAAATTAACGAAAGACCATACAATTACTTGCATTATAGTCATCAATGCCTTCGAACTGCAAAACATTCCGTAAAATACGCGGACAAATTGTCTGCCAGACAGAACTTGGTAACAAGCTAATAGTTATGCTTTAAATCAAGTTTGCGAGTTTAAAGTAAATACCAATCCTATTGTATTAATATTCGTTGAACAACATAGCAAAACTACCGTACGTGTGACTGACGTTAGTTAAGCCATGTTATTCGACGACTGGTAAGAATACAATGGGATTGGTCTTTACTTCTGGCTCACAAAGTTGATTTAATGAATAGTTACCACCATCCGTGCACTGAATAATTGTTTAATTTGAAATAAAATGATTTGTTATGCTTATTTTTCTAAATGTTGTCACACATTTGCGGACATAATTTAGTCTCCTTTCAACAGATATTTCGGTGGATTTTGGTATGAGAGAAAAGTAAAACCTCTTTCCAGGAATTCATTTTGTATAAAGTTTTCTAGGAAAAAATATGCTCGTTCTCTAGAGGGACAGTGTTTTATGAGTTGCTCGTCTTTACTCTCATTACTTCATTTTTTATTTGCGCTCATTTTCATGCGGGCACATTGTTCGAAGCTCACGCATTTTGTGCACTGTATATTTGTGTGTCTATTTGAAGGAGTTCGATGAGAGCAATCGACCACCGGAGACTGTTGGTTTCATGCCTGGCGCTGCTGTCATGCCCCAGTCACCAAACGCCTATCCTGTACAACCTGTTGATGTGCCGTATGCAGCCGCATATCCGTCGCCCTATCCTCCAGCTGGAGGAGTACCTTATCCAAATAGCGGTTTGGGCTTTGATGCCGCACTTGGCCCCCAACAGGGCCAACCTTCTCTTGGGCCTCCTGCGTATGCCCAGCCAAACACCGCGCCTAACGTTAGCAACAACGATGTTGGCTCTGCGTGGTCTGCTGGCCCGCCAGCTGGTGCGGGTAGCGCCTGGGCAAGCAATACTGGCGTGAACGAGAAGATGGCCAGTGCTCCACCACCGCCATATCCTGGATAGTTTGGCGATTTTGTGTGGTTTTGATGGTAGTCACCTAGTATGAAGCTAGTCCGGACACAATAGAATTAACAGTGAAGCCGCTTACATGCAGGGAAACAATGCTATAGGACCATACACACACAAACACACACACACACACACATATATATATATATATATATATATATATATATAAGCGAACATTTAAATTGAAGGTTGGAACTTAACACTGATGTGATAAGCCGTTTACTTTTGTGGCTCATTTGGTTTTACTGGGGACACTGCAATGCTGTTATACTTTCTTACACCAAGCGGGCCACTAGAAGCAGAAACACAGCTAACACTGTTCACTCCGCTCCGCTCCGCTTCCACAATGGAAATGCATGACCCAGTGTTTGCTTACAGCCTCCATGTAGCCATGAGTGGTATATTTGTGTAAGTATGAGGCATTATTATGACATGATGATGCAATACCATTTGCTATGCCTATTTAAAGCAATGCTTAGTTTGTTCTCTTATTGGGTATTTCTATTTCTGTCGTTGTGCTATGCAAAGTGCTTTGCAAAGCAGCATCAAATAGTCAGCGTGTTTTAGTTAATTAACGTTATTAGGGCTTTTGTTGATTTTATTGCCAAAATAATGGTTCATCTTTTCCGAATAGAAGAAACAGTCAGGCAATGTATAGTTAGTAATCAGGTCACTAACCACCATTGTAATTCCGGTTCACGATCAAATTGCTGTTTCCGAGTTGCCTTCTCTACGAACTCACGCGATTAATCTTTTTGTAATATTTTGTATCGTTATAAAAATAATTTGGAAGTCAATCAGCTGGTATGGTGGTGCCAAGGCAGTACTGTACAATTATAATTTTGTTTTGTTTTGAATTCATACATGGGATTAAAGATCTCATAGGTTTGAAAGCAAGACGTAATGTCTATTTGGCATTGCTGAAGTCAATCTTTTCAGTTTTGAATGTGAAAGGTCTTTACGGATCAGACGAATGATTTCCTTTATTCTATTCTTTTTAAATACAACTCTGTGCGCATACGTGCCGGTCTTTTGGTGTATTTTGGTTGGTTTTTACAGATTAGCTATGCTGAAGCGACTGAACGCTGCTTTTTTATTCGCTTTTACGTATCCTCTGAAGTACACCTGCACTACGAAACACCGTTTCCTTCATTCAAACTTACTTTTTTACAATTAGTTGCTGCCGCTTTTAATGTTGTTTTCAATTTTGCCCCTTTTTTATAAAGTACTTTGCTACAAACAACTTTAATTTCACTCCAATATATCTTTTCTCACAGTTCAATTGTTAACCAAAATACTCCTGACATTGTCGTTCTAAATCTCTTTATAACAACTTACCATCCGACACATGTTCGCGTGTGCGACGACAGACATTAGAGATGTTATACATTTCTGGAATGGTTGCGCAATGCGAGCTTCAAATGTTGAATGTCCGCGATTTGCTTTCGCGGGTTGTCACTTTGCTCTTTCCATCTCGCAAAGGCCCGATTGATCCCCCCATTTCCCAGTACGCATCGAGTTGGTCTTCTTATTGGCTAGGTGCGGATTCGTACCCTTACGAAGGCTTGAACCTCGTACGTACAAACCACTTGAAATGAGGTACGACCTAATTACGAAGAATAGATTGTACCTCGTTTCCAGTGGTTAGTTTGAACGATGTTGAAGCCTCTGGGGAAAAGGAACGAATATCGGAGGTTCAATATTAGAGCAGTTCGTACATGTCTATGGGCGTATTTTGATCGAATTTTCCTTCCTAAATATGCTGATTCTCATGGTTTTGTTTCTGTGCGACATATTCACTGATGTCATCACGTCGTTCAGTACTCTCCTCAGCTCAATTGAATGCGTATAGGACAGAATTGTGCCGTGTTTTGCCTATTTTATCAGGTTACTTCCCGATTTCTAAAGCCCTGCTAGCCTATTTTTTTACGAAAACCAATCGGTCCCCTATGACTTTTAATGACGTCATCAAAGAGTTTAAAATTGATAAATGTTTCTTTTTGGTTGTATGTTTTTACATAAACAGTGTTATGCTTATCATAACTGATTTTTGGAAAGGTCAACTCCTTGTTTTTTTAAAATTACAATCATAATATGAGTCATCGATTTCATTTTTTACTGACTTTGAATTATACTTCTACTAATATATATATATATATATATATATATATATATATCACTTTTATTTCTTAATTTTTGTTTTAATTTTACACATTATGCACACATTTGGACAGGCAAATTATTAAAGTTTTAAACGAATATATGACTTATAATTACATATTTAAAAAATTTTTTTTCCAGATTTGAATTCATTAAAAGTATCATAATGCAGATACTTGCGCCTATCATAGTTTCCGTCAGCTCTTGTGTTGTGATTTGATGCTTTAATCTGATGGGGCCTTGTGAAATGGTTCAAATCGTATTGTTATCTTCAGTAACGATGGCCTTTGTGTTTAGTGTTTACTGAACGTTTTGTTTCAAACTCGAAGTTCTCATTAACATCAGTTTTAAGGAGATTATACATTGTTTATACATGAACGTTTATAGATGTTTTATGTTTAACAATATATAAATTTGTATGCTTGTGCATTGATTTGTTCTCATTTCGTTATTTGCGTTTACTTTTTATTAAAATGTGATTTGTTTATTGATATTATAGACCATTTCAACACATCATAACCTTTTATTGGTCTTCCAAAAAAGCTACTTATTACTTAGGTAATATGACTTAATTTGGATTATTTTTACAAGTTCGTAGCTTAAAATAATGAGGTTTTTATATAACCAAAAAACATTGGTTGCGCAGGCGGTGATAACAATTACTATAATCAAGGCTGTGATCTTGATATAAACACCTGACCTATTATTTACATTCATTTGTCAGTATAAACTAAGTGTTGTATAGTGTAGAAAAGGCAATTCATCCAATAGACCAGTGTCGTCCTTATTGGGAACTCATCATGTACTGGTCAGAATTTGCCGCGGACAGGGCTCGAACCTGGGCACGTCTGTTTTGGAATCTGTCACTCTAACCACTGATCCAACTCTCCGCACACTACACTACACACAATTTTCATATATTTGCTAACTAATGTAACTCTCTTAGTTGTTTTTCTTTTAGATGGAGTTTGTATGGCATCCATTTACTTCAAGTTCGCAAACTTGATTTAAAGAATTGTTACCACCACCCGCGCAATCAATTATTGTTTAATTGTATTGCTTATATATGTATATGTGGCGAAAGATGCAAACAGTTCGTGACTGCATAGAAATTGTGCAGCCGACATTTCCAGTTCAGTTCAATGTATGCGAGACTGATAGAGGTGAGAGCTGCATATATAAATTGGCTTTACATATATATGCATTGTGGTTTGATCTTCGCTAGTCAGTTTGCCGTCGTACTCTGATGATGATCACGGAAGGTCGAAACGCGTCAGTGCGTTGCGGATGGCGATAGTTTTGTTATGTTGTTCGACGACTGGTTAAATACAATGGGATTGGTGTTTACTTCAAGCTCGCAAACTTGATTTAAAGAATTGTTAACATCATCCGCGCAATCAATTATTGTTAAATTTCGTTGCCTATATATGTATATGTGGCGAAAGATGCAAACAGTTCGTGACTGCATAGAAATTGTGCAGCCGACATTTACAGTTCAGTTCAATGTATGCGAGACTGATAGAGGTGAGAGCCGCATATCTAAATTTAATTTCCATATATATATATATATGCATTGCGGTTTGATTTTCGCTAGTCAGTTTACCGTCGAACTCTGATGATGATCATGGAAGGTCGAAACGCGCCAGTGCGTGCGACTGGCGGTAGTTTTGCTATGTTGTCCGACGACTGGTTAAATCCAATGGGATTGGTGTTTACTTCAAGCTTGCAAACTTGATTTAAATTATTCATCCAGTAGACCGGGTTCGTGCTTATTGGGAACTCATCACTTATTAGTCAGAATTTGTATCTGTACGTAACCAGACACAATTAAATAGTTCCTTATTAGAGGCATACTTGTTTCAATATTTATGGAACCAGATTTTAGTGTATCATTACAATTTATTCGTGGTCGTTATGTCAAGTTTAGAGCAGTGTTCATTAAAGTTGATCAATAAGAAGGCTTTCTGTTTTATTTGAACACGCAGTCAATCAAGCGTAATAGGTTATTGCAGCAGCGTGCTGACATGACACGATTGACTGTTACATGATAAAATACCAATACAGCCAATTAATGACATTTTATACAATGTTCTGACAACGTAATTAGCTGTTGTACATACGCATTTGATTTGCGCGTTTCACTAATAGCAAAACTTAACTAACCTATACCACATTACAGACGGACTATTGCACACAATTTGCCGTCTCTTATAACGCATGCGTGTTTTCTATATCATAACCATTAAATTCACTTTTTACATCAGATTGCACTTATCAAAAACTTTGATATTCTGCTTCTCTCGTGATGTTTAATACAATATAATGATGTAGACTAGAATAACAATAGCGAGTAGCCTTCGTACTAAGCAAGCCTCGTTCTAACTCCTGACAACATTCTAGCTCAAGTAGGTCCGTCATAAATATGACGAAAAATTGTGTGTAGTGTGCGGCATGGTGACTCAATGGTTAGAGCACCGGATTCCGAAGTAGACGTGCCCAGGTTCGAGCCATGTCCGCAGCTAATACTGGCCAGTACGTGATGAGTTTACAATAAGGACGAAATCGGTCTACTGGATTAATTAGGCAAGTATTTATTAGTTGTTGCGAACCTAGTAACAAATTAGTTCAGTTGTGACCAGAAGGATAAACCGTAGAAAGCATGAACGGAAAGTATAATCTCGTGCACATTCATTTCGTGCTTACTGGCGACTCATCAGTAGGAGCCGGTATTTCGCCATTTAACCACTATATTTGGTCAAAGAATGTGGAATAATAGAACGGTACAGACGAATGTGTAAACCTGCAGTAGTGAAGCTAACATCATATAAAGTCTACGACAATGCGACTTCAACGCTAACTCACTCTATATAATAAAGATACCGAGTCTGTAAAGGATACTAACACTATAGCTATTGTGTCAGTAACCGAAACCAACTTTATTGTACCGAAAAGGTACATCGTACTAACACTATGGATTCCGAGTCGGTACATGGTACCAACATGTTGGATATCAATTTATGCTATAGTTCACCGAAATTGAGAATTATGACTATTTCTGAACACCTGTTACTCTAGTAAATCAAGTAAGATTAAGGCTGGAGTGTATGGATTTACTGGAGTAACAGGTGTTCAGAAATTGTTGTAATTCTCAATTTCGGTGAACTATAGGATACATTGATATCCATCATGTTGGTACCATGTACCAGCTCGGAAGCCATAGTTTTAGTAGCATGTACATTTTCGGTACAATAATGTTGGTATCGGTTACTAAAACAATAGCCATAGTGTTAGTATCCTTTACAGACTCGGTATCTTTATTATATAGAGTGAGTTAGCGTTGAAGTCGCATTGTCGTAGACCTTATATGATGTTGGCTTCACTACTGCAGGTTTACACATTCGTCTGGGAGATTGTACCGTCCTATGATCCCACATTCTTCACCCAAACATGTAGTGGTTAAAGGGCGTAATTCCGGCTCCTACTGATGAGTCGCCAGTAAGCACGAAACTAATAGTTTCCGTTCATGCAGTCTTTGGTTTATCCTTAGGCTCACAACTGAACTAATTTGTTGCTAGGTTCGCAACATCTACTACATACTATGGCATTTTCTTCACTATCCAATACCATCGGTTTTGTAGCGAAAAGGTACATGGTATCAACACACTGAATTTCTATGTATGCTAAAGTTCACCAAAAATGAGAATTACAAATATTTCTGAACACCTGTTACCCAAGCAAACCCTTACACTCTGGTATTGATCAACATCAGTTATCACATTTCGCAGTAATCATGACATCTTTCGATTAAGTATATAACAGGTAGATACTGTTTGTGACGGAGAACTAATATATACGCGATTGGTTATTAGGTGTTGCGCATCAAATAATTTTTTTTTCAAATTTGTGTTTAAATAAATGATTCTAAGATAACCATGTTATTGAGGAAAAGTATGCCAATTGTGCCCATAGTAAAATGACGTGCTGCAAATTGTACTATTTTTAATAACCACAATACTATGGTAAATAATATTTCTAGTACTGATGTTTACATCTTTACTACTACTTAATTTAATCAAAATTGAGATCTTGATATAAACAACTGCTCCATTAAGTACATATTTTTGTCAGTATAAACTAAGTATTGAATATTGTGGGAAAGACAATTCAGCCACTATACAGTTTTCGTCCTTATTAGGTGCTCATCACGTACTAGCCAGAATTTGCCGCGGAAAGTGACCGAACCTGGGCATATTGCTTCGAAATGTGGTGCTGTAACCAATGAGCCACCCTGCCTAGCACTAAACTAAACACAACTTTCAGTTATATACTAACTAATGTAACTTGGTTTGTCTATTTTTCCTTTGGGTGGAGCTCATATGGCATCCATTTAGACCCAAAGTTCCAACTAACCGACCCAAATCTTTTATAACTGAACAGACACAACACTAAATGAGGAAGTAGTATAGAAATGAACATTTATATAATTAAATGAACATTGGTGGCGCGGGTGGTGATAAAAATTATTATTATCAAGGTTGTGGTCTTGATATAAACACCTGACCCATTAATTACTGACATATGTCAGTATAAACTAAGAATAGTATAGTGTTGAAAAGACAATTCATCCAGTAGACCGGTTTCGTCCTTATTAAGAACTCATCTTGTACAGGCCAGACTTTTCCGTGGACAAGGCACGAACCTGGGCACGTCAGCTTCGGAGTCTGGTACTGTTACCACTGAGCCACCCTGCCGCACACTACACAACACACAATCTTCAGTTACATACTAACTGTTGTAACTGGATTTCTTTTTTCTAAATTGTAAATATCACGGCCCGCGCACCCAATGTTCATTCATTGAAATGTGTGCTGGTTGTTGAGTGTAGCGGTGGATCCCATTGATGTGTCACTGGTAAGCGTGAAATTCAAGTGCACACCAGATTTATACCTCTTGTTCAAGGGGAATGTGGCATACTCAACAGGTCTCTTTTGAACACGTTTGGTAATATATACACAAATGCTGATGCACTATTGCATACGTCTAGGTCGCCGTAACAGACATAAGTAGTTGTTATAATTTTCATTAAATTATTACATGATTAACTCGGCGTGTGACAACTGACGTCGGTCTATTCTGGAGTATAGAGCTTTGTTGTAGCAGCAGATTCCCAGTTAATATTTTTTGCTACTCTCAATTTTGACGAACTTCAGTCTATTTGAAAAATGATTGCAGTGCCCAGTGCTGGTTTATTAAATTTTGTGTGGAGTGAATGCGTTGTGAAGCAGCTTTGCAAAAGTCTTTAGTCAAAGTTGCCTAATCCTGCTTGCATATCCACCTGTCACGCGCATCTGGACTAAATAATTGGTGGATTCGAAGCGCATTGACGGCCTCACCTTGCGAGTTTCCAATAAGCACGGAATTACACCTTTTTTGAACTGCTGATTTGGCCATTTCCTTGTGGTTTTGACTTTAACTTATTTAATTAGCGGTGCACCAGGTCTAACAAGTAGATACTTTTTTCACTTTTCTGTTCCGCCAGACTTTATTAGCAAACGGAAGTTACCATTTCAATAAATTATCCATAAAAATAAAAGACGTAAAAAACGAAGAAAAGATAAATTTTATTCGTCGAATTAAAAGGAAATATACATGTTTAAGAGAAAATACCAACCATGAAAATAAATCTGAAATTAAAGCTGTTACCTTTGCTATTGATTCGGCAGAATTAATAGTCGAAACATGCATACGTATACGCAGATTGTGTTATATAAATTGACATATAAAAAGAATAACAACTTAACTGAAATAAATCTTATCCAGCCAGCATCAATTATCAGTTTAATTATTAGGCAGTGCTTTTCTAGGTAATTAAAATTCTAATTATAGCATTTTGTCAAGTTTATCCAGATACATTTCAAAAATCACCAAAAAGACAGATACAGAGACCTTGGAAAAAGTAAGAACTAGTTAGAAATCAAACCTGACGCACTTAATAGAATCGACTAAAGTTACATAGTACAGTGCAAAAAGCAGAAAGTAGGGTATGGTGTCGCAAAATCAGTGGCAAAAGTGAATGTGTCTGGTTGTGTGATTTCATGACATTGTTCGACAACATAAATCCTCAATGGCAACACTGGCAGTGAAATTTTGGTTTGTAAATTTTATAGAGAAGTCTAGTCTGCTCGCAGTCTTGATAGCTCTCCTCCAAGTTGGAGTAAGCTTTACAATGTATCGTGTTCTTTGATGCTGGGTTCCGCGGTGGTTTAATATTGGCAGGGGACGAATTATAATCAGAGGCAGTTTTAAAAAACGGGTGCATTTTACCAAACAAACCGGTAGGAGTATTGTGGCGAGATTTTGCAAATAGGTGTCATCTCATACGTGAGAATGGACCTTGAAGAAAATCGCGAGAAAAGCGGTAGTTACTTTCAATCGAGGTTACGATTTTGATATAAACACCTGACGCATTTAGTACAAACATTTTTCAGTATAGTGTGGAAAAGACAATTCCTGGAGTAGACCGGTTTCGTCCTTATTGGAAACTCATCACTTTCTGTCTGGTATTTGCCGCGTACAGTGCTCGAACCTGGGCACGTCCGCTTCGGAATCTGGTGCTATAACCACTAAGCTACTACACACAATTATCAGTTATATACTCCTAATATTTCTTGGCCAGCTTTTCCTTTATGTGGAGCCTATATAGCATCCCTGTAGCCCTAAAGTTACAACTAGCCATCCACAATCTGTCATTATAGCATAGACATGGGGAAGTGGGATTGACACCGAAATTTATACAATTAAGCGAAAATTGGTTGCGCTGGTGGTGATAATAACTACTATTATCATGCTTGCTATCTTAATATGAACATCTGGCCCATTGTTTGCAAACAATTGCCAGGATAAACAAAGAATTGTATAGTGTGGAAAAGGCAATTCATCCAGTAGACCGGTTTCGTCCTCATTGGGAACTCATTACGTACTCTCCAGAATATGCCCCGGAGAGGGCTCGAACCTAGGCACGTGTGCTTCAGAATCTGATGCTCTAACAACTGAGCCACCCTAACGTCAGGTGTTTATATCAAGATTAAAATCAATTTTTGTTTAAAAGCGATAGTTTTTAAATTATATAAGAATGTTCTGATCTTATTGCGGTGGTTATACTAGAGAAGTAGAGGAGATGCAAGTGAGAATCGGTCTTTGTATTAAAGCCAGTAAGGAAAAGGCCGCTTTCTGATGCAAGAAATAAACTTATCAAGTTGCAAGATTGCGTAGAGTGTAAAAATACTGCCACACTCACCAGTATACAGATTGCCGGTCAGGGCAAACTACTTTGAGAGAGTAACCGCAAACTTAAGTTTGGATTATTAAATGAAAATTATACTTTTTCCTAATGAAATTTTAATTTTCGAATACTGCTGTGGAGTAAGAAATAAAATTATTCATTGGCAATAATTTATCGATGCTTAATACAGACGATATGAGCAAAATTAAAGGGCATGAAAGGGATAGAGAGAAAAAGGTGAGAGAGAATGTGGCTTGCATAAAAGAGAAGGTGTGATGAATTTCCCTTTTGAATGGGGTTTGTGTTATTTGGATATAATTTAAGTCAAACCTGTCGTAGGCATCTACGACGACAGAAATCTAATGCAATGCCATCTGCTTGCATAAAAAAATTACTGTTATCATTACGAACCATAATATGAGACAAGGTCAACTTGAACTTGGTCTGTCTAAAAAGATTCTGACAGATATCTCGGAGAATAGCTTTAGAGCAAGAAGTGCACTCAGAGAGAAAGCAATATATTGCCAATGAAGCCTATCAGTCGAAAGGATTCTGTAACTAAATCACCCCGCCATGTTCGTGACGCGGTAAAGTCATGCATGCATGGCCGTACAAAAGCCAAAATTGACTTTTGTTACACTGCCATATAACCATAAGTCGTTCATGCTTATATGTGGACTGTAAAAGAACACTAGGTCGCCCATTCCTAGTGAGGATGATTTGTATTCGGAGTTTTCCTTCTCCTATACAGTCCGCCAACCAAGGCTGATATGAAAAGTATCTACCCAGATGCCAGTGGCCAATGTTTCCTTGAGCAACTGAAACTTGCCCTTCGCGACTGGCATGCTTGCTCTTATTCCGTCACTACACATTTAACAATAAAAATTACTGTGCAGTTAGATCAAACTCGGGACTTCACCTGAAACGGGGTGATGGCTGTGTCCCTTTCGACTCGGAAAGGATCATGCTACCATTCGCGAACTGACCAGCTTCTACCCACCGGTCGTCAGGCCGAAATTTCTATGGCTACGGGCCACACGCGGTAAAGTGACGCGCAATCATGTCCCCGAGGAGCAATGGTGACATATATTTTGCAAACTGTAATAAACTTGACAAACGCGAAAGTTAGCAAAGAGGTTCACGTTGATTATCGGGGTTTGTCTTAGTTGGTTGCGAATAGATAAACTCACCTTAATGATTGCTTTCATCAGGTGATCTTGAACTTCTCTCCGTTTTAGAGGATTATTCTGAGGATTATATGTCAATGATTGCTACATGCAGTTCTAAATGATTTTAAAATCGGCCGATAGGAATTCGCATGGAATCGCTCAAAAATCACTAATTCACGTTGGAAAAATCACAATTGTTTGCTTCATCAGTTTGGTTTTTACAACTTGTGATGATGAGTGGGCTGAAGTAGGCGACCGACTAAAATATTATCAATAAACAAAACTGCAATTCAGCCTGAATTAGTAGAGACAGAGACCGGGTAATATGGATAAATCTAGTTTTGCAATGGTTTCATTCTTTTTTATCTTGAACTTTCCTTCGTTTAAAAAAAAATTGACATATGAAATTATCAAGCGAACATTAATTGCACGGGTGGTGATAACAATTATTATAATCAAGGTTGCGAACTTGATTCAATAAACTGTTCCATTCTGGACTTATATTTGTCAGTATAAACTAAGAATTGATAGCACTCTTAAGTCGGTAAAATCTTGACTGTCGTTCATTTCCAGGTGCTATGATTATTGGCCTCGATTGGTGGGTTCTCACTTGTCCCTTCTTTTTTAACCCTCCATCAGCTGATTGTCTGAAAATGACGTTGGAACAAGATTTTCCATTAGAAAGAGAATAATGGAAAATCTTGTTCCAACGCCATTTTCAGACAACCAGCTGATGGAGGGTTAAAAAAGAAGGGACAAGTGAGAACCCATCAATCGACCTAAGAGTGCTATTAATTGTCCCGCACAAGAAAAATGCGGTCAAATCCACAAAAAGAAGGACAACACTGCGCAAAGAGATACATTTAAACTAAGAATTGTTAAGCGTAGAAAAGGCAATCCATCCAGCAGACCGTTTTCGTCCTTATTGGGAACGCATCACGTACTGGCCAGAATTTTCCGCGGATACGGCTAGAACTTAGGCACGTCTGCTTTGGAATCTGGTGCTGTAATCACTGAGCCATCCTGCCGCACGCTACCTATAGTTTTCAGTTGTATACTAACAAATGTTTCTTGGTGAGCCACTTGACACTGGACAAGTTTAAAACAAATCTGCACATTCAGCTGTCTACATATTAATCATGTGGCGGAATCTAATCAGTAGAAACAAGGGGCTATTTAAATTATTCGTCGGGATTGCAAACTTTTGGATGTTGGAGAAGAAATTCGATGAAAATAAGCAAGAGGGGCGAGCACAAAGTGCATTTAAATCTGGCTTTATATATATATATATATATATATATATATTGATAGTTTCTAATTTCACCATTTTTAAAATGTAAGAACAAAACAACGTACTCCATGGAATAACATTTATTAATAAATCTTATTTCTACCAGTATCTACAGCCATTGTTCTGGATTCGTTAGTATATTCGTTCATCCAATCCCACTGTACATTTGTTGTAACCAATCTCCTCTTCGTTATGCTAGCCTTTGCTTTGCGCAATTTAGACCACTGCTTTTGCGCAATTTAGACCACTCCTTTTGCGTAACGTCATTTGGTGTGTCATCGCTTTCATTGTAATTGCGTCCGTAATTGATGTATGTGTCGTATTTTGCGAAGCGTTGGCTATTTTTAAAGGCATGTCGGTTATGTCTTTGTTCCAGTCCAATTTAATTTCTTTTTGAATTATTTTCTGCACGTTTAAGCAGGGCTTCAGCTTATTAATTGCAATAGCTTCAAAAGCCAGAAGCATTTTCTCTGTTTTTGCCTTGTAGAGAACTGAAAAATTGTTACTACTAACAGCATGACCTGTGAGTAGTACATGTTCGCAAATTGCTGATTTTTGTGCAGGAGCTGCACCCCTCTTTAATAGTTTTTGAGGGAGATGCTGATTTATTCTAGTTTCGAGCCTCTTTTTTGATCTGCCGATGTACTGAACGTTGCAGGTACATTGAAATTTGTATACAGACAAAGGTGTTGACGTCACAGAGAGGCTATCTTTTTCATTCGTGCGCATCAGTTTTGTTGTGTTGAACACCACTCTCACCTGTATTGATGGAAACTGTGCTTTTGTCGCTCGAATTACTTTTCGTTTGAAGATTTCCGCTGGAAGATCACCTCACAGGTCATGCTGTTAGTAGTAACAATTTTTCAGTTCTCTACAAGGCAAAAACAGAGAAAATGCTTCTAGCTTTTGAAGCTATTGCAATTAATAAGCTGAAGCCCTGCTTAAACGTGCAGAAAAATAATTCAAAAAGAAATTAAATTGGACTGGAACAAAGACATAACCGACATGCCTTTAAAAATAGCCAACGCTTCGCAAAATACGACACATAAATCAATTACGGACGCAATTACAATGAAAGCGATGACACACCAAATGACGTTACGCAAAAGGATTGGTCTAAATTGCGCAAAAGCAGTGGTCTAAATTGCGCAAAAGCAAAGGCTAGCATAACAAAGAGGAGATTGGTTACAACACATGTACAGTGGGATTGGATGAACGAATATACTAAACGAAATCCAGAACAATGGCTGTAGATACTGGTAGAAATAAGATTTATTAATAAATGTTATTCCTTGAGTACGTTGTTTTGTTCTTATATATATATATATATATATATATATATATATATATATATATATATATATATATATATATATAATATATTATAGAGTGAGTTAGCTTGGAATCGCATTATCGAACTTTATATGATGTAGCTTCACTACTGCAGGTTACACATTCGTCTAGGAGATTGTACCATCCTATTTTCCCACATACCTCACCCAAATATATAGTGGTTAAAGGGCGTAATACCGGCTCCTACTTATGAGTCGCCAGTAAGCACGAAACGAATGCGCATGAGAATATATTTTCCGTTCGTGCTGCCTTTGGTTTATTCTTCTGGTCGCAACTTAACTAATTTGTTACCAGGTTCGCAACACCTAATACATACTTGCATATATATATTAGTTCTCCGCAACAAACAGTATTTAATTGTTTAACACAGAAATTGACTAAAAAGGCTTGGCACCTTCAGGAAATTCAGCTATTTCCGATCATATATGGGAAACAGGGCATTCAGTCAATATGTCCAATTTCTCAATTTTACATAAAGCAAAATCAGAAAATTTATTATTTATTTATGAAGCCCTTTATATAAAACAACAATCACCTGGCCTAAATATTCCAAAGTTTCATCAAAATAATATGTTAATCGACTGGCCACGAATCACAAAACCCAGCAACATTTTTACCAACATCCAAGCAAGACCGAACACGCCCTCATCCAGACGGAATAAATATTCTATCGCATTGGCAAAATACTGAAGTAATAAATCGGCTTCACTTAGAGAGATAGAAAATTTGAAAAAATATTAACATTCAACACGCAATCCGCACCTGCGCTCTTACTCAGTGTACAAAACAAAATTTCGGAAAAATAACATTCGTACACGTAACAGCCAACAATGCGAACAGTTGGTTAACTTTCAAGCCATCAATACAAGAATGACAAGATCTCAGACATCACTTTGCAATACAGCGATAAAGACATTTTCATGCAAAGGGCACACACAGATACATACACATGTCCATTTACTAATAAGAACAAACAATAAATATAAGTTAAACTGAGTCAGATTTGTTGCCACCCACATAGACAAATGAAAACCCGGAATGTATATAAAGAAAGTTTAGCAGTTTTCGAAATAAATGGCACTATCCACTTCTGTTGTTAATGTGTTTTTATTCCAATTATATATATATATATATATATATATATATATATATATATATTTCTAATTAGGAAGAAAAAACAAATTAATAACAAAGTGGATAAAGGCCATTTATTTCGTGAATACTAATCATCGCTATACAATCATACATTATATATACATTTTGGGTTTTCAATTGATTATGCTAGTGGTAACAAATCTGACTCGCTTTTACTTCTGTTTCTTGTTTTGGCTGGTTGGTAAGTGTGTATGCGTATATATATATATATATATATATATATATATATATATATATATATATATATATATATATATATATATATATTTACATACATACATAATGCAGTCTTGAATCAAATGCTTTTCACTAAGATTTAAAACAAATCAGAATAAAAAGCAAGTAATGCAGGATGGAGAAAGTATGACGAAAAACGGAATAATCATTATAAATCATTTAATATATAAATAATAATTTAAACGTAATCAATTATTAATTGAAGGTTCAGCAAAAGTTATAAGTCATGGAAGAAAGCAAGAAGCACACGAGCAAGAACTCTCTTTCGGGCTATCAAAATGAAGTAAGTGTAATAAATACTAATCTGGCGGTAGTTTTGCTATGTTTTTCGACGACTGGTTAAATACAATGGGATTGGTGCTTACTTTAAGCTCGCAAATTTGAATTAAAGAATTTTTACCACCCCCCCTCCCACGCAATCAATTAATGTTTAATTAAATAAAAACTCAATTTGCAAATTAAAAGAAAAACGCTAGTAGAAATAGTTTATTAATTATGAATTGAAGATATAAATATTTTGTGTACATATTTAAAGTTTTATAGGAAATTAACCCAAAACATTACCATAATTTTCACCAATTGTCATGTCTACTTTAATGATAAGTCATTATTTGTTTAGTAGCGCTTTAGATTATAATGAAATTTTTTGTTAAAATATAGCTGTAGCAGCAACACAGATAACATAGATGATTTTCTTTTCACCAGAATTCAACTTTATGGCAATATCTGGTAGTCTTATGAAGTAAATATTAAACAACAAAGAAAATATAAGTTAGATTTAGTGCATGCGTCATTTAACATCGAAAAGGAAGCGAGATGCACGCATGCAGAGATGCACGCATGCAGAGACGTGCGCATGCAGAGATACACGCATGCAGAGACGCGCGCATGCAGAGACGCGCGAATGCAGAGACGCGCGCATGCAGAGATGCACGCATGCAGAGACGCGCGCATGCAGAGACGCGCACATGCAGAGATGCACGCATGCAGAGACGCGCGCATGCAGAGATGCACGCATGCAGAGACGCGCGTATGCAGAGATGCACGCATGTAGAGACGCGCGCATGCAGAGACGCGCGAATGCAGAGACGCGCGCATGCAGAGATGCACGCATGCAGAGACGCGCGCATGCAGAGACGCACGCATTCACCACTTTGTATTAAATTCATCCATTTATACATTTAAAACGTAATCAGTTCGTTATTTGCTTCCGTTCGTGTAAATTTACCAAACTAAACACATCCACATAACATGGCTTCCAAAACACATGTCAGATATGAAATAAATTAGTTTGCTAAAATAAAAGAACTGCCTATTTAATTGAGTAAATATTTTTCAGATCGCTTAAATTGGTTTCAGATATTGGCTATAAAAATATAAGAAAGCTTAACTTTCAAAACAATAGACGACATTTCAAGCCAAAAATTGTTTCGTTAAATTAAGTTTGCAAGCTTCAAGTAAACATTAATCGCATCGTATTTGACCAGTAGTCGAAGAAACTACCATCAGTCATCGTACTGACGTGTTTCGAGCTTCTATGATCATCATCAGAGCAAGATGGCAAACTGTCTAGCGAGGAACAAACCGGCATTCTTATATTAGTTATGGAAAATCAAGTATATGCCTATCACCTCTAGTAATTACACATAAATTGTACTTGACTGGAAATGTCGACTGCAGTTATGAACATAAAATGTTTTCAGCATTCACCACATTATGAAATTAAGCAATGATTGATTGCAGTGGGTGTTGATAACAAATCTTTAAATTAAGTTTTCGAGCTTGAAGTAAACACCAACCCCCATTGTATTTATTCAGTCGAACAGCATAGCAAGAGTATCATCAATTTGTCGTCTTGCCCTGATGATGATCATGGAAGGCTGAATCGCGCCTGTACATGTGACTGACGGTAGTTTTATTATGTTGTTTGGCGACTGGTTTAATACAATGGGATTTGTATTTCAAGCTCGCGAATTTGAATTAAAGAATTGTTTCTACTGCTATTGGTTGGGTCGTTTACTCTGATTCATATAGAATATATTATGAGTGTGTCGACCAGCCGAGAATTAATTATCCCTAATTCTGCAGTCAAAGTGTTCATTTGTACTGCAAAATACTCTTAGTAAGTTTTACAATTCATGTCAGACTTAGATAAGACACTTGGAGCGTTCTCCGTCCCAAGTTTGGTTATTGCTACATCTTCTTCCTTCCACACACAGGAATCAGCCATGGCACCATACTTAAAACATCAAGTGTGACAGCTCGTGATTCATCGGGTATGTTAGCAAAAGTTGTATTGTGTTCTGCGTCATCACTTTCAACTCGATATGGACCAACATGATATAGTTGCCGATCCTTCGGAGAAGGTGTATAGGTCGTCTTGCATAGGTTTGTTGCTGTGTGGCTACCACATGTTTGGCTAGCTTGTTGAGGCGCTCCTGAATATTCGCCATGGTGCAGCGCTCTAGGGATCCGGGGATTACGGGTTCACCTGACAGCCTGATACGCCATTAATAGAACATGGTTGATGGTGCGAACGCTGTAGCTCTTTATACTGTAAATCGAATGTCCAACTCGACCAAATGAAATTTGTCTCTCCAGGATCCAGGGGGTCTTGTGGCACCAACACTGCAATACTTCTCGTCGTCCAATGTGCTGGCTCAGCTATCGCGTAGGTTTGCGGTTGGTGAGTGGCTGTACGGGAACGTTTTATTTCAAGGTCCTTGCACCATTGGTTAAATTCTCTTGATTAGAACTGTGCAACCTGGCCGGTAACAATAACTTGCGGTGCACCAAATCGACTGAGCCATCGCTCTTCTAAGCACTTGATAATATTCTCTGTTGTGAATATCTTTCTTGGTACAAACTCCGCCACGAGCCACCGGCAGTGGACCTACCAGGTCAATATGCAGAGGTTGATTCCGTGCAGTGGTATTGAAAGCACTCGGAGTGACATTTTCTATTTAATGTGGTTTACAACGCTGACATATAGGTACGAATTTTCGTTTGACATGCCGGACCAATACATTCGCGACTGCAATGCTTCAATAAGGTGCCCGGCGCCGGAATGTCACTTCGTTTCGCACCAATAGTTCGTTGTTCAGACTAAACGCAGTATATGGTTCGGACACCACCGTATCATTTTTTAATTGATTGGTTATTTCCTGGAATGTTGCATCATTTCCGTGTACTTCAGAAACCTTGATAAGTGGCGAAACTTGCACAGCGTAAATTCTGCTGAGCGCGTCGGCTGCCACATTTGTGATGATGAATTGTTACATAGTATTCCTTGAGTTCCTCAATGACTTGGTGTACTCTTTTCTTCTAAATTCCCAGTGATCGCCAATGAACTGGTACTTTATGATCGGCGAAGACGTCTATATATACACCGATGAGAAAATATCCTAACTTTCATAGTGTTCATTTTACAGCCAGTAATCGATATACCAAGGTGATCTTTTTGTTTTTTTGTTGTTTTTATTTTCAACATTAATAATGAAATTGCTTTCATTCTGTGGATTACATATCAAATTGCTAAATACTTCATCCAATTCCTAGAGAAATCCAAAGTCTGTTTTATCCACAGAAAATATGAGCTTTAATTTCTCCTTATATTTACTGTAATCTATGAGGAGTTTGTATCCAAATCTGGAATTACACTTCAGTTTGCACAAAATAATTCTTTCTGATCTGTGACGGATTATCAGCAGTGATGAATTAATTTCATTATCAATCTTATCTAACCTCATTTAAAAAAAATATTATTGTTAAGTCTACACTTCATTATATTATCTCGTTTAATTTTTAGTTTACATAAGTTTCTATTAATTCGCTTCGGTATAATATCCGTAAACATAGATGCCTGAAATATATCAGATAATAACGTTGAACCAAAAGAAACAAATTCATCAGTGTTCATGATATAAAAACTCTGAAAGGATTCCAGTTGATTCTGGAACATTGCACGTGTGCATTCTAAAAATTAAGTTTCTGTGTTTTGCTACTCAAGATGTTCCATTGTAAAGTAATTTGTTTGTGATCTAATTCTTTGAAATTGTTTAAAACATCATAACTCTGTAAATTCACCACTTCAATTTCTAAGTATACATAATCTAAGCATCCCAAACCTCTATTTGATTCCTTTATAATCTACTTGAGATCATAATAAGAGAAAAATGAGTATATCACAGTCATGCTACTTATTAAAATCGCCTACCACCACATTATAACAATGGCAGTCCAAAATAGATTCGAAAGAATTGGTAAATATTTAATCATCATATAAACTAGCATACAGCGGTCTTTAAACCGCGGTTAAGATCAGACAGTACAATATTCACTAGTATGATATACTTTCGCATTTAAAATAGGTTTAATATAAATAAGTACTCCTCCACCTCTTTTATCCAGCGATCTGTCTTTTCTAAATGAAGAATAACGGGGAATGTCAAATTCGTGGTTTTCAATTTCCTTGTTAAGTTAAGTTTCAGATAGTATTACAAAATCAAAATTGTTACTTATTACAAAATTACACACCAAAATGTTTTTTTTTCTTTATCACTTCTAAAGTTGGCATAAAATAAAGTATAGGTAGTATACGTTTTATCTAAAATGTAATCGGTGTTTAATGGTTCAACTTTGTTGGTTTCTTTATTGTTCTTTTGTTGTTTTAATAAATAATTTGTAACAAATCTTAATAATAAAAATAATACTTTTATTTGGCAACAAAGGCCAACAGGCCCAACCATTGAAATAACAAATCAAAGGCTGGACATGTGGAGTTGAATGAAATTGTGACTAGCAAATTATTTAACCGCGGAGGAGGGAGGAGTTGAGAACGAAAAGGGCTTTCATCAACTTCGTGATAGTTTGATCTGGTGAAAAAAAGAGATTCCATTTTTCTTGATAGGATCAACTGGAGTAAAATCCGGGAATGGTCCGCGCATCAATGCGGTGTAAGCTGGAGTCAGATAGACGAATTTGAGTGTGAGATCGAAGTTGATAGCGGACCGATAGCGGAAGTCGACCGACGGACTACTTCGTCGTGGATATAGAATTTATGTAGTGTTGTATTGATTAGGATGAAGTCGACTAGATTGAAGCTTGTGTCTCGTGCAGGTTTCACATGTTTCCGTTGAGCAAGGATATGACTGATGGTAGGCGAGGGGAATCATTGTCCGATATATACCGTCGGGTGATCCAGTAGACTTTTTGAGTTCCTGGTCTTTCGCTGAAACAAAAACGAAAAAGTATTAGTTGAGCCAAAACGTGGTAAAGTGTTTAATATTTGGATGCGGTGAAATGGTAAATGAGAATAGGAAGGTATCAGGGAGTCAAGAGTGAGAAATTTAAAATCAGAGAGGGAGAAGTGGAAAATGGAGGCCAGCCAGAAGAGACTTCACACTCCAAAACCAGTAACATGTGAATAGCCTGGGAAAGAAAGAAGTGTTATTGTTTATGAAGGAACCAATTGCGCTTGCAATCGAATGACTTGCATAGAAATATTTTGAATAAATACTTGTAGGATCGGAGCTTTATTTCCGTGGAAAGAGCATTGAATACATTAGTGGCTTTAGAGAAGAGATAGATGGTGTTAAATAAATTAGGAGTGCGGTTGGGTTGGATTGAAGTGCTGCTAGAGCGTGTGGCACAGTGGTGACTTTGGTGAGCGAAGTTGGGCAGCAATATGCAAGTTGTTATCTTATGAATAAAAGAAATGATTCGTAAGTGACGATTTAAAAAATCGGTAATAGGTTGGTCAGGAGTAGGCGTTCCCGATAATTTTGGCTGTGAGGGAAGACTCGCTTTAAAAATCTGGAGGAAATCTGTTCGATGGCGTACGAGGAGGCTAGAGTGAGAGGAAAGTAGAATTCGCTAGCGTATGATAACCGAGGTAGGGCATAGAGCTTGAAAAGCTTGATTTGGAGAGTAGGGTTGCTGGTCTTGAAGCAGATTAAACGGGCCCATTTGAAGAGTTTGGGAGTAGTGTGTGTAAGGTGAGGGGAGAAGTCTAGAGATTTTGAAAAATAGATACCGAGGTGCTTGGCCGAATCTGTTATTTCAATAGCAAGTAGACAATTTGCTTCCGGGAGAGAACAGAATGGGTCGATGAAAGTTTCATCAAACGAGTCTTGGCGGGGTTTAGTTTGAAACCCATATTGCTAAGCTGCGAATGCAGCGAGGATAAAAGCTTAGATATAAATGGTAAGGAAGGGTTGGATGCTGTGGTGTAACTGAAAACCTTGACCATGTCATCCGAATATTTAAACAGCTTGAAAAGATTGTCATCAACCAGTACCTGCGCGAGTGTAAGTTTGAAAAGAAAATGACCAAGTACGGAGCTCTGGGGAACTCCAGAACGTATAAAGGCTGACCTCGAGTGAATATTTTCAAATTTTACAGTTGCGCATCGTTTTTGGAAATAGTAACTGATAAGATTGAGGGTGTTGTCGCAGAAACCACTGCTCGACAAGTCGGATTCAATTCTTGAAAATGACAAAGAATCAAAAGTCTTCGATACATCTAGGAAGAGGAGAGTGCATTCATGACCTTTGGAGATGGAGGAGTAGCAGTAGTTAAGTACACTGACGATGTTTAGAAGAGGAGCGGCCATTCAGAAAGCCATTTTGATAGTCGAGGAGATAGAAGTTGTCCTGAGAATTAGTGGAAGGGTAGATTGGGTTGTATAATACCCTGTTGAAGATTTTACTGAAGAAAGTGATGACAGTATTTGAGCGGAGATCTTTGAATGTGGAGATTGACGAAGTGCCATTTTTTGGGATTGGAGAGATTGTCGAATTAAGCCATTCCGGGGGAAGATAGGTAGTTTCGAGGCAACGTTTGATAACATCAGCAACCAGAGAAAATAGATTCCAGCCAAGAATTGCTATCATGCTGTCCGAGTCATCGTATTGATCAAATTGGTGTTTAGATTTGATGTCTTTAATTGCTTGAGCGACGGAGGCCAGTGAATTGTTGAATAAGCTTAGGTTCTCAGCGTCTCCGTTGTCTTACATCTCAGCAGGCGGAGTGGAAGTGGAGAAGGAGTCGAGGAGTCGAGGAGTAGTCCGACCGAGAGAAGTTTATATATGTTTTTTAGGCCTATGTAGCTATTGTTGTTCGATGACTGTGAATTTTATCCGGGAGTTAGGAGCCGTGCAAATGCGTCTATTGGTGTTAAGCGCTTGTTTTTTTGATAAACTGTTTAATGTGTCCATCGATACGTCACTGTGCGAGGGCGCAAGCTAGTGATGGTGTGCGTAGTCTAGAGTTGCGTGTAAGGTTGTCGCGTACCTTAAACGAGGTGTTCAACCTGTTTGTCGCGTGTATCTGTTGAATAGAGGCGGCAGAATTAAAGTGGGAGGATAAGATGTTATGGTTTTCGAAAAAGCATGAGGACAGGTTGTCTGGGAGAAGAAGATCTCTCCAGTTAACGGCATCAAGGAGTCGGCAAAAATCTTCCCAGTTGGTGAATCGCCTGAATGATTGAGTGCATTCTCTAGGGATAAAGAATAAAAGAGGAATAAGGAAGGATACCTGACAGTGATCAAGATTAGGGAAGATCTCCCGAGATTGGAAATTGGTCACCTCTTTGTTGGAATTGTATGAATTGATGTAGTAGGTTATCCGCAAAGAGTCAAAGCAGAGGATGACTTTCAGAAGTTAGATTTTTCCAGTTTGCCATGAGGAGGTTAAGGTCGCCCATAACAACGTAACGAACGGTGTGCTGAGAGAAAAAAGTTGACAAAAGTTGATCCCAGCGAGTGCTGTTGATGATTGAGAGATTGGGAGTCTGTAAACAACAAAGGTAGATATAATTTGGTTATGGATCAGTAATTGAAACGAGAAAAATTCTAATCCTAGTGAGTTCCATGTAGACAAACGTTTAAGCTTGAGAGAGGATCTAACATAGGCAACCAGCCCACCCCCTCGATCGACAGTTCTGTCACTGCGAAGGAAAGTGTAACTATGGATGAGGAAAAAGTAATCGCAGTGTATGAATGAGGACAGCCAGGTTTCAACAAGAAAGCATATGTCTAGCTCGTTAGAGGATAGAGGTGCTCGCATTTGATTAATTTTTAATGTAAGCAATCCACAATTGATAAGAATTGTTGAGAGTTATATGTAGGAAAGATGATTAGACCGGGGAGGAGAAGCGGGTAAATGCTTTCCGCTGGCGGCCGGAGTGAAATCGAGGGCTGATGAGGGTGACTGACTGCTCGTTGACAAAAATGGAGTGGTCAGTCCGATCTGGATCTCCTTTGTCCTACTTTTGTCGGGTGGGTGAGGTAATTGGAGGTTTTAAAAGCAAGAAGTAGGCGACTTATCTGAGCTCGAGGGAACGATCTGGAGCGGCGTTGGTGAGGTGGAAGAGGACAGGATCTAATTAGGGGCTGAGACGCAACTATCCTGGGTGGGGTCGACATGGTTGTCGGAAGAGGGAATTGAAGTTGATGGGACTGAGTCGATATCCCGCGTGGCCTTGAGCGTCTTACGTTTTTTCGGTTTCTTGATTTCGGCACCGTTCGTGAAAGTGACAGGACGTAGGAATATGGGTCTGGTAGAGGAGATAGGGGGAAAAAGGTCCATTATTTGGGGACTACGCAGTGCGGTCGTCCCCGACGACTCGGTAAAGCATGAGATTGTGTGGGGGGAGGAACGGTTGTGGAGTATGGGCTATTGGTGAAGGGAAGCCCTTCAAATCGGGAGCAGGTCAGCAGGAGGGGTCAAGAGGAAGGGGCATCGCCAAGAATGCCGCCATAGAATGAGCGGCGTTTCTTTGGATTGCTCCAGTCTGGAAAGGCGTGACTAACTGCAGGAGGAGGAGAGGTATTTGGCTGAGGGGTCTGAACTTTCTCTGATGTCCTATGTATTAGCGTGCAGTAACATTTTAATTTGACTTTGCCAGACGATAATAAGGGTGATTGCGATTTGAAAAGACTAAGCTCGTCGTTAGACAGTCTTTTGTGTGAAGAAAGCACAAAAGCGTGACATTTGCCCGAAGAGACCTCTTTAAGGTGGCTGAAGTTATCTCCCAGTTACCTGATGAGATCCGAGACCAGATTGCCCTTTGAGAGAGGGGATCGTGGAGACCAGTGAAAGAGGTTGCGCGTACTTTGATTTTGCAGAGCAACCTCCCTAGTTACACTTTCCTAAAACTCGTCAGCCTGACACAATAGGTGGAGCGGCAGGGTGGAGATCAAAAGGTTGTCAGTTAGAGCTTGAAGTAGTTCTGTGATATCAGCCATTTGTTGCTGGAGGTCAGCAAGATTGGAAATTAGCTCTTGGGTGAAGAACGGGGTAGATGGGATAAATCTGGTTCATGGTGAGTGAGATTAAAAAAGACGGATATAGTGTAGAGTACGATTATAGAGAGAAAAAATGGGTATAAATATTTATAAGAAACGGAAAAATTAGATGAGATAAGAGTAGGTCCTTGGGATATGTAGGTAAACTCCAAGAAAATTGTGTAAGTAAATTGCAGGTTTATCCCAGAGATGAAATCAGACAAGAAATCGCGAGAATCTTAAAATAAAAACAAAATGAAATCCGATCTCCTTTTACAATTAGAGAATTATAGGAAACTACAAGCACGCACACTCCGGTCGTTGGGCTCTGCAAGATATATAAAATACGATTTAATATTGTTTTAATATTAATGATAAAATCAATTAAGTTGAGGATAAAATAAAGTAAACGAAATGAATTAAAAAAATAGCCTAAGTGAAGGTACTGAGGAATTTATGTTTTCTAAATTAATTGATCATTCCAAATACATGGGACACATGAATATGGCTTAACAGTGTCTCTAATATGGTAGTGACCATAGGGCCTCTGAAAGAAGAAGAATAGAATAGAATAGAATAGAATAGAATAGAATAGAATATCTTTATTTGGATTCAAACCACACATGTTCCATCAAATAATAATATTGGAAAATGTACAATATAAAAAAGATATCACATCACATAAATATGTGCAATTAGTCTCATGTAGATAAGTAAATCTCACTAGTTGTACTGTACAATATATCAACATCAGAAAGTTCGGCTGTAAAGAGTAATAGATTCATCATCAAAAATAGGAAAAATTAAGGTATAATTCGAGTGTAACATTATGCAAAAAATGAGAACCATGACTAGCAATTGATTGTATGTATTGTTGACTAACATGATGATATAATGCATAACATTTCAATTTTAATAATACAAAACTTGGAGATAAAAATCTCAAGAAGTTATGTTGCTGATAACAATTATCCTTGTCTTTTATTCAACCATGAGAAAGTATTATCATAATCAAAATTAAAAATATCAGCAGGATTGTAGACTTTTTCTAGTTCAGTAGATAAAAATTTAAAAGACATCTTAGATGGAGGCGTTTCTCTAAGCCCCTTTGGCAATTGATTGTAAATTTTGTAAATTTTCGAAAAAGAGAATAACTTGCTCGCAACATTCCCCACCAAAGGAGGAGATATTGCCAAATGTCCAGATCTAGTTCCAACTTCATGACTCTTTCTTATTGGATTCATATAGGCACCAGTCCACTGGTTCAAATGGAAAACTTTTATGCAATAGCACATCCTCCGAAACCATAAAGTTTGCAGTGATACAAACTGTAATCTAGTGGCGTATATAGTGCAGGAGATAGGACTAATTTGTTTCACAACTTTTCTTTGTACAGCTTCTATCTTATTGGACAAACCCTTTTTTAATGGATTCCAAGTAGCGGCAGCATATTCTAGTATCGGTCTAATCCATATTATATACATTTTAAATTTTATATCATTCGATAAGATATTTCTATTTATTAGTGCCCATCTGTTCTTGGCACTGCCTACTATCCTTTCAATATGTCTCTCAGCAGAAGCTGTACATTGAATAGTTATGCCTAAATCCTTAATTTCTTGCATAAGTTTAATCTCAAAAACATCATTAATCACAGCATCATGAAAATAAACATAATTAAATTCTGTTCTGTTACCTATTTTTAAAGCTCTCGTCTTTTTACTGTTTATTCTCAGCCCTAGTGTTATCAAATATCTACTTAAATCATACAAATCTAGTGTCACATTATTTTTGGAGAATTCGACATTTTTTGGATCAATTGGAAAGATTATTTTTAAATCATCAGCGAATTTGCAAACTCGACCGTTAAGGATCTTAGTTTCCAAATGTGCAAATACGATTTTAAATAAAATTGGCCCCAAACTTGATCCCTGTGGAATTCCACTTGTTACTCTTTTCGATTTTGATATCAAATCGTTTACTTGAATACTCATTCTTCGATTATATAAATAGTATCTAAGTAATCTAAAAATATTCGGATCAATATTCAATAAATTAATCGCATTCAAAATAGCATCAAAAGATATAGAGTCAAAAGCTTTTGAGATATCTATAAATACAATTAATGCATCTAACTTTTTCTCATCTAATGTAATTACATGTTTCCACATAGAAAGCATATTAGTAGTTGTCGATCTATCTTTCGTAAAGCCATGTTGACATATATCAAAATCAGCCGGCAACATACGTTCTAAATGATCTAGTATCAATCGTTCTATTATCTTCAAAAACGAAGGGATAATAGAGATTAGTCTATAATCACTGGCGCACGTTGGCTTACTTACTTTTGGCAACGGTTTAGCTACTATCGTTAGAATATCGATTGGTAATTTCCCATTCTTCAAAATTCTATTTATAAAATTGCAGAGCGCATTCATAAAAGTTAAAGGTAATTGAAGTAGGTTATCAATCGATATACCAAGGTGATCTTTTTGTTTTTTTGATTTTATTTTTAACATTAATTTTATCAATGCATCACTGTCAATAACAAGTCCTGGTTCCTGGTCTCCCGAAGGATCAGGTAGATCCATGAAATTGCTTTCATTCTGTGGATTACATATCAAATTGCCAAATACTTCATCCAATTCACAGAGAAATTCATACTCAGTTTTATCCACAGGTAATATGAGCTTTAATTTTTCCTTATATTTACTGTAGTCTGTGAGGAGTTTGTATCCTAGTCTAGGATTACTCTTCAGTTTGGCCAAAATAATTCTTTCTGATCTTTGACGGATTATCAGCAGTGATGAATTAATTTCTTTATCAATCAAATCTAACCTCATTTTTTAATACTATTGATAAGACTACACTTCATTATATTATCTCGTTTAATTCTTAGTTTACATAATTTCCTATTGATTCGCTTCGGTATAATATCCGTAAACGTAGATGCCTGAAATATATCAGATAATAACGATGAAACAGAAGAAACAAATTCGTCAGTGTTCATGATATAAAAACTTTCATAATCAATCATTATGCTTAACTCTCTAAAAGGATTCCAGTTGATTCTGGAACATTGCACGTGTGCATTTTCAAAATTAAGTTTCTGTGTTTTGCTACTCAAGATGTTCCATTGTAAAATAATTTGTTTGTGATCCAATTCTTTGAAATAGTTTACAACATCATAACTGTGTGATTTCAACCGTTTCAATTGCTAAGTATACATGATCTAAGCATTGGGAACCTCTAGTTGATTCCTTTATAAACTGTTTGAGATCATGATTCGAAAAAAATTGATTATTTTACAATCATGTAACATATTAAAGACACCTACCACCACATTATAACCATGACAGTCCAAAATAGATTGAAAAGAAATGGTAAATGTTTTTTCATCATATAAACTAGCATAGAGTGGCCTGTAAAACGCGGTTAAGATAAGATTATCGATTGATATAGATAAAAGATCAAAGATAGCATTATATTAACTAATATGTAATTTTTTCGCATTTAATACAGTTTTACTATAAATTAATACTCCGAGCGATTTGTCTTTTATAAATAAAGAAAAGAGAGGAATTTCAAATTCGTGATTATCTGTAGTAGGTTTTGTAGTTATTGTAATAGGTTTTGCGGGGTAGCTGTCTATTTAGTAATATTATCTCGTTCCTACATATTCATTATGGCGGTTGTTACTACCCGTCCTTATGATTAGCCCCTGACCTTTTCCCGAAGGGTGTAGTGAGACGACCCATCCATGTTATCAGACGTTTATTGAGTGTTATGTTGCAATGCATGAATCAAGTCACAGTTAATCCAAATAGAAAGGGCCCCAGACGGCAAAAAATAATATATTGTCAACACAATTGAATGTCTTATACAAAAGTAGTCACAATAAACACAATCGGCTGAATCGTGATGAATTCATGTAAATGATTGAAAAAGTACGATGATATAGATCCTGCTAATTGATGAGAAGAAACACAAATATTGTCACTGATAATTAATGTGGAGAAATCGTGTAAAACAGTCTTAAAATAACATCACAATTAATTATTCCACTGTTTGCTAGCTTTTGAATTTTTAAATTACAAAAATCCATTGAACTATAGAGTTTTGGATAAAGGATTGAGAAACACCTAAAGTTTGGATGAATAGAATCATAACTGAACTGTTAGTAGTTGTGAAAAAATGATTAGGGCATTTAAATCAAGTTAATCCATTGTTTGAATACATAGGCACATAATTCCACTGCATGTTACCTGCAGCTGAAACTTAGAAGCCAGTGAATAAATTTTGTCAAACACGATAGATACTGTACGAGAAATATTGTGAAATATATTAATCCTGTTTCTGGTAGCATATAAGCTAGCTGACTTTGGTTCGTACCTTTTCAATATTGATTGTTTTGAAGACTGTGCTTCTTTATAAACATGTTACATCAAAACCAGTGGACTATTGTATACATGAATCCGAGAAATAGAAGCATGGAACAGATACAAGGTCTACACTATCAGATTAGAAAAATTGGTTGAATATTTTTTTTTCAAAAATCTGCAAAATTTACATTCAATTGTCAAAAAGACTTATTGAAGAGTCTGCAACTAGGAAATATTTTAGATTTAACTGTACTGAAATTAAAAAAATTTGTGACTCTAATTGTTTCCTTAAATTTTTTTATTATAATAATTTTTGATGGCTAAAAAAGGAAGCATATTAACTGTTGTTTGTTAACTGTTTAAATATATCAATACAGTTAATGTCAGTCGACAGTATTTGGGTCCATTGAAATCATTATCTCTATCCGGATATTCATAATTAATTAAGCGATCGAATATTGTTTGAATGAATCAATACTATAAGTTATATTGTCCGTATGTGACTGGTTCAATTTACTCATGCATTTATATATCGTGCGAATGACTCATTAGTTAATTTTTATTTGTGTATATTCAACTTATTTTATTGTTTTCCCCGAAGCATATATTCTTCTCCATTAGATTGTTTTTGATAGATAATATGTGGTTCGTACTAAAATAAAAAATAATTCGAATTCTTATTCTAATTACGATTTGGTCTCATAATGAAAATGAAGCTGAGATGCAGATAAACACAGTAAATCTTTGCTTAACGGGAAAATTAATTTGTGTTTGTTGTTGCATTACTCGGCATATAAACTTGTTTAAATGTTAAACGCTAGTCAAAACTCTTACAAAAGTTATGCCGCATAAGACACAATTCTTTGTTAACCATATGCTAATTAATTGCTAGCAGTTTTGGTATCATAACGTAGAAACGATATTGATGTATTTTAAATCGACAAATTTGTCTAAAAGCTTTACACAGCATTAGATTGTGTCCGTATTCTTACTCTAATCCTATAAATATAACAATTGTGACTGCTTTCTTCAGTTCAGATGGAGTTCACATTAAAAAATTCAGCTTATATCAAACGCAAGATAGAATACCAATTCCAGTACTTAAATCCATCTAATAGATTGAGAGCCCAAACTAAGCTCGGCATAAATTTTATATTCATTTAACAGAAAGAATTATTGAAGAGTCAAAATGTGTCAGGCGAGCGGAATAGTACGCTAATAATATTCACAACAATGAGCACGTAAATATCAAGAGCTCACTTAGTGGATTATTGTTATATATAAACTGAACAAGCAATTTAATATTTTATTAAATCTAATGAACACAAATTTAAAATGAAATTTCTGTGATGTACAATGACGCTAATTATCGAGAACGCATGACGTTTGCTCTCGAAACTACACGTTTTGAAATGTCATTCAAGTCCAAAACATGAATTAATTCTCTGTCAACAAATAATAAAAAAATAGCCACACTAAATTAAATCAACGGTGATAATATGTGCTCCATAATTCAACATGCACTTTGACAACCTGATCAAACGTGGTTGCATATGCGTCCGTGGAAACCATGGAATACGAGCAAGATCTGTACCATCAGCAATTCTACCTCTTATAATAGAGAAATTTGTTTTATTTTCCTAAATTGTATACAATATGAAATCAGTTACGAAGCGAGTTGAGAGAGATGCCTCTTGCAAAATTGAATGTCTTATACACAAGTCACAGTTAAACAAAATTTTCCGTGCTCTAGACGGCAGCAAAACGAACTACTGTCAACACAAATACTGTTCCATTCAAAAATGTGTGAATTGTGATGAATATATGTAGCCGATTGAAAATATAGGATGATATAAATAAAGTAACTGGTAAAAGTTGTAACTGAAGATGAATAGACTAAAATCGTGTAAAACTTTCACTGAAAAACTTCATAAATAATTAATTCACTGTTTGCTAAGTTTTTAACTTATTTAATTAAAATAATCCATTGTACTCTGAAATTCTTATACGTAGAATTTTATACGAACAGTAAATCACTTGCATAAAGTGCGAATAATTCAAAGAAGAAGAGTAATTCCACTATGGCACTATAATCCACCGCATGTTCTCTGCGTATTGTGCGCGGGTGGGTGTTATTATTAAACAAAACCCTATTAATTACAATTAAATTTGCAGTTCAAGAAATCTCAATTAAAACTGCTTGAAACTAACAGAGATTGTTGCTAAAATCACAGTAAAGAGAAAGATTGTGTAAAAACCAAAGTTAGACTATTTGACCTTAAAGAGAACTATATTTGTCAAAATTTAACATCCTTGGGTTGTAACGCGGAGCCGCGTGTTACATACAGCTCCGACACTGAAAATTAGTACACAATGAAAGTGCTAACCTTATAGGAGGTGTTATGGCTCTGCTGTAACGAGTAAACACTGATGTTGGCTCTGTCGACACTGACTCTGGTTCCTCTAAATCACGCTGCGGCGTGACGGCGTAAGTTGGCTCGATTGCTGGTGAGATGTCGGGCGTCAGCCCGTGGTCAGCAGAACTGTCTAGAGGTGAAATAAACGTTTCTTCGCCGCCTGATCGGTCAACATCCAGGAACATCGAGTCATTTGGATCAACGTCGGCCGGGGATAATCTACGTTTGAAGACTGCTTCAGTTTTGCCATTGATGTCCAAAATAATGTAATTCTGACGTTGATCTAACACACGATAAGGACTGCGTTCCGGTTTGGCTAGAATCCTGTTATCCATGTCGTTGTTGACGAAGAACCATTTGCAGCTATCAAATTCTTTGCGTTTATATATTGGACCATGTTGCTGACGTGTAGGACAGATCGGCCGATTCTGGGCGTTATACTGTAGGTAACTGTGAAGTGGTAACAGAAATGCCGAGTAGTTCATCGTTGTCGCAGTTTCACATCGTGATCGGACAAGTTCGCCAGGCAGCCGAAGACATTCGCCACATACCATTTCAGCGGAGATATATTTGATCGGATCACGAGGTCTTGCATGCATTGATAGGAGTACTTTCGGTAAAGCCGCAAGCCCATTTTCTTCTGGGCTGGCTTTGAGCGTCGCTTTCAGATCCTGGTGCGGTCTTTCGACGAAACCATTTGCTCTAGGATTGCGAGCCGCGGTCACGGAGTGTTTGACACCACAGTATTTCAATAGGGCTGAAAACTCTTCGCCGAGGAACTGTACGTCACTATTGGTTGTCACTTCAGCTGGAGCACCAAACCGAGCGAACCAATTGAGCTCTAAAGCATAACGGATAGTGTCTTGCTTCATGTCTGGCAGTGATATGGCTTCATATCATTGAGTGGTGCCATCCCGTATTGACAGTAGATATCGTATATTTTTCCTGGCAGTAAAAGCTACCAGATCAAAGTGAATGTGCGTGAACCGGAATTTGGACACCTGGATGACTTGTGGCGCCGTTTTGGTGTGTCTCGTCACTTTGCATTCCAGGCCATAAATACGTTCTGGATGGAATTTCCACTGAGGCTTCGCCAGATGGATGGCTCATTGAATGGTAAACTTCAAAGATCTTGTGACGGAGTTTTTCAGGTATAAACGGCCGAGGGCCTACGCCAGTTATTTCAGAGAGCAGCAGAGTTCCATCATAATCAAATGTTTTCAGGCGATTGACATGAAATGTCCAAAGTGATGGATCATCTTGCTGTGCTGCTTGCAATTCCTGAGTGCTTATAGGAGAATGACACAGGATAGATGCACAGTATTCAGCAAGACGGCTTAGGGAGACTGCATTCACGTTTTCTGATCCATTGAAGTGAGTGACTTCATATTCATACTCGTGTATTCGTGTAAGTTATGAGTAGACGCGTCGTGAATATAAATACTCTTTCTTTCCTCTGAACATCGGGAGTAGAGGAAGGTAGTCGGTGTAGATCTTGAACTTTTGGCCATCCAGAAAGTTGTGGAAGTGTAGGATTGACCGGTAGATTGCAAGTAACTCTTTCTCTAATGTATCATATCGCGTTTCGCGAGGTTGTAGTTTTCGCGAGTAGAACGCGATGAGTCGGTGTATGCTTTTGATGGACTGTTGAAGTGCTGCGCCTATGGCAATGTTGAATGCGTCAGTAATCAATTCAAAAGGTTGAGACCAATCAGGAGAATGTAGCATGGTCGCTTTGCATAAGGCCCTTTTGGCATCCTCATTGTTGTGTCCACCTATGTTGGATGGTCCACGTACTTGGATGTCTTCTGTATTTATTATTAGCGTATCGTCTAGACGAGCCTTAATTGTGCCTAATTCTGCAGTTAAATTATTCATTTGAGAAGTCAATGCCTGAATCAACGTTTCCAACCCATCAGAAGCCATTTTAAATGTACTACAAATGCTTTATTTTTACTCAATTATATATAGAATTTTGTTCGCACAACGAGCATCGATTTAATAAAACAAATTTACACATTAATTAATTTATGTTCACTTCAGCTCTAAGTCTGCTTTTCTCATTGGGCTGACTGCTTCATTCTTATACGGACGCTTCTGCGAGGAATTTCTGTTGAAATACTGTCTGCCCTAGATAAGACCCTTTGTTCATTATTTGTCTTAAAGGTGGCCATTGCCACATCTTCCCCCCCCTCAGGAATCGGCTTTCGCACTCTGCTTAAACGATCCAGGGCCACAGCTCGTGGTCTCATCGGGCAGGCTAACAAAAACAGTATTGTGCTCTGCGTCCACCCTCTCCACGCGATACGGCCCATCATTAACAGCCTGCAGTGCCATGGGCTCGACCTTTGCTACCATTACATAGTCGCCGACCTTTAGGCGAGTGCGTGTCGGTTGCCTTGCATAGCCTTGTCGCTGTGTGGCGCCTACATATTCAGTTAACTGTTTTAGTCGTTCCTGAATATCCGCTATGGTGCAGCGCTCATGGGATCCTTGGATTACCGGTTCACCTGGAAGTCTTATGTGTCCTCCATAGACCATGGTCGTTGGAGCGAATCCTGTAGCTGTTGAGACAGTAAAGCGCATGGCCCGCTCGACCAAATGTAATTTGTCTCTCCACGTTCCCGGGCTCTCGTGGCACCAACATCGCAGTACCTCTTTCATCGTCCTATGTGCGCGCTCAGCTGTCGCATTGGTTTGCGGGTGATATGTGGCTGTGCGGGAATGCTTTATGTCAAGGTCTTTGCACCACTGATTAAATTCTTTCGACTCAAACTATGCGCCTTGATCGGTAACAATAACTTGTGGTGCACCGAATCGACTGAGCCATCGATCTTCTAAGCACGTTATAATCTTTTCTGTTGTGATCTTCTTCAGTGGTACAAACTCGACCCATCGGGTAAACTTATCGACCATGGAAAACACATAGGACACGCCGCCGCGAGCTACCGGCAGTGGACCTACCAGGTCGATATGCAGAAACTCGTTCCGTGCAGTGGCATTGAAAGCAATCGGCGTGACTTTTTCTCGTTTTGTGGTTTACAACGTTGGCATGTAGTGCACTGTTGACAATAGCTACGAATTTCTTTGGACATGCCAGGCCAATACAATCGTGACTGCAATGTCTCAATGAGCCGCCCAGCGCCAGGATGTCCTAACGTTTCATGCCAAAAGGCCATTAATTCTGTTCTTATAGATTCTGGCACAAACCATTGCACTGTTTGTCCTTCTTTCCGCACCAACAGGCCGTTCTGTAGACTCAACGTTTTATATGGTGCAGACACCCCTGTGCCGTTTTTTAATTGATTAACTATTTCCTGACATGTAGCATCTCTACCCTGTTCTTCAGAGACTTTTATAAGCGGTGAAACCCGCACAGCGGAAATTCTGCTGAGCGCATCGGCCGCCGCATTCTCGATTCCTGCTCTATGATAAATTGATATATCATACTCTTCTAGTTCTTCAATTGCTCGATGTACACGTTTCTTCTCAATACATAGTGATCTCCAATGCACTAGCGCTTTGTGGTCGGTAAAGACGTCCACGTGTCCCCCTATGACAAAATATCTAAACTTCCGTACTGCCCAGTAGACGGCAAATAATTCTTTTTGTGTGGCTGTATCGTTCTGTTCCGCCTTAGTGAGTGTGCGACTTATATATTGCGCAGGACGTCCGTCAGCTTGTAACACCGCTCCTATTCCAATATCTGACGCGTCTGTAACAATTGACATATTACCTACCGGGAAAGTCAAAATAGTTGCATCTATTAATTTCTGCTTACATAGCACAAACGCTTTTTGAGCCTCCTCCGTCCAACGAAATGGTATCTTGGCACTAGTTAACTGAGATAAGGGCTGTTGCGTAACCGCCATCCCTGCGAGATATGGTCTATAGAAATTCACCATACCAATAAACCGGCGCAATTGTTTTCTAGTAGTAGGCACCGGATAATCCCTGGTAGGTTGTACATTCGAATCTAACGGCATGCATCCGTCCGCTGAGACTAAGTGCCCCAAGAACCGAACTTCTTGACCTATCTGTACCTTTTCTGGATTAAAATGTAATCGCCATTCTACAGCTTTGGCCAACATCTTCTGCAGCCTCACACGTAATTCGTGTTCAGTAGTGGCCCATATAATAACATCGTCTATGTAAGCTGTTGTACACGTTAAGTCAGACACGAACGAGTCCATCATTCTTTGGAACACTTTCGGTGTGTTTGTAAGGCCAAATAGTACCCGGGTGAATTGGAAATGACCTTGGGGTACTTGTACCGCTAACTTCCATCGGTCTTCGGGCCGCACGCCTATTTGCCAAAATCCCTGTTTAAGATCAAGTACGGCAAACCATTTGCCTCCCGCTAGCTGTAAGAACAGATCACGCAGAGCCGGCATAGGATACGGGTCCGGTTTAGTTACTGAGTTCAATTGCCTAAAATCAGCCGCTGGTCGGAGCGAACCATCCTTTTTCGTAACATAAACCATCGGAGCATGAAAAACAGATGTTGACGGTTCAAGAACGCCGGCTTCTATCATTTCTTGGGTTGCTCGAGTCGCTGCTGCTAATTTATTTGGAGGAGCACCATATACTTTTGGTGGTTCGTAACCGTCATTTAGTTCTAGCCATAACTTAAACTGTTCGACCGTCGGCCCTGGACGCTCGCTACAATCAGGCAGTTGGAATATAATGTTATATTGGGTTTGAAGATTCTTTCACCATCCAGGCAGACAACTGGTCTCCTCCTGCATCTTAGGGGTACATATAGACTTTATTGAACTTATTCCATCAGGCCGCGATAGGCATACACGTTTATTTTGACAGTCTATCGTCTTAACCCATTTTCTAATGAAATCAAGTCCCAATAAGGGCGTCTGCGTATTCGAAACAACAAAAGACATATGATAGACATTTTCATTTATTAACAACTTCGTGTCCCACTCGCCAACAGCCACCATCGATGCGCCCGATGCCTGACATAAACTTGCTTTCGTAGGTTTTACATTGTTCAATGGCCAAGTCAATGGTAGTACCGATACATCAGCTCCAGTATCCAATTGCATTATTACTGGCTGTCCGTTGAAGAGTTCTAAAAATTTTACTTTAATGAAAATTCTTACATTTGGTAATGTTTCCCACACTTCCTTTTCTTCAAAGGCCATCTGGTTCGGACCACTTTTTTGTTTGATCTGCTGGTCTTCATTCGATCTACCCGTTGGAGCCACCAAAGGATTAATATTTGTGCCCTGCTCTCTCCCACCTTTATTTGTGAGATTGTGCACCTTGTTACCCCACTGCACTGGCCGTTCTCGAGGAGCAGTACATGGGTTTTGCTGACGCTTATACGTCGTATTCGTCAGAGCTGGAGTCCTTATATACTGACTTTGCTTCCAGGCCACTGGCTGTTGCCTTCTGTCGTGGAACTGCTTACTATGCCGCAAAGAATTCCAATACGGTATGTCGCTCCTGTCAGATGTCGTAACTACACCCATGCGTGGAGATGCAGCTGCCAATTTGTTTGTCATTTTGGCCGAACTTTGAAGAGCCTGAAGTCTCTCTTCAAGGCCTCCCTGGGCGCTGGATATTTCACCGTATCTGGTAGGATCCAGCAGCATGAACATGATGGCCTCATGTGATTGCAAGCCGGGTAAAGACTCGGTAAGCTTCGAGAACCACCGCTTGATACGTGCCATGATATCCATGGGCATCTCACCCATTAATGGTTTCAGGCTGTATAATTCTAAGAACACTTCCTGAGGCTTAGCCCGGAAATGATCCAACACGCGTCTTTTGTATTCTTCATACGTGAGGTCAACCGGCAATTCCAATTGGACTGCTACTGTCCGGTCCACTAATTCCTGCACAGCTACACGCACAATAGGTGTTTCCAATGTAAATTCTTGGGCTCGAACTGATGCTTCAAATTTTTCGAACCACAACTGTGGCCTTTCCACATCTAGTGGTGCCAACATCGGCTTAAATTCTGATGACGGTCTGAAATAACTCGTCGATTCGGCTGAAAACGCCGGCATATTTCCTCGTGATTCCTCTTCGGTGCGGTCGCCATTGTTGTGTCCACCTATGTTGGATGTATTCGGCTGAAAACGCCGGCATATTTCCTCCTGATTCCTCTTCGGTGCGGTCGCCATTGTTGTGTCCACCTATGTTGGATGGTCCACGTACTTGGATGTCTTCTGTATTTATTATTAGCGTATCGTCTAGACGAGCCTTAATTATGCCTAATTCTGCAGTTAAATTATTCATTTGAGAAGTCAATGCCTGAATCAACGTTTCCAACCCATCAGAAGACATTCCAGGCCATAAATACGTTCTGGATAGAATTTCCACTGAGGCTTCGCCAGATGGATGGCTCATTGAATGGTAAACTTCAAAGATCTTGTGACGGAGTTTTTCAGGTATAAACGGCCGAGGGCCTACGCCAGTTATTTCAGAGAGCAGCAGAGTTCCATCATAATCAAATGTTTTCAGGCGATTGACAAGAAATGTCCAAAGTGATGGATCATCTTGCTGTGCTGCTTGCAATTCCTGAGTGCTTATAGGAGAATGACACAGGATAGAAGCACAGTATTCAGCAAGACGGCTTAGGGAGTCTGCAACCACGTTTTCTGATCCATTGAAGTGAGTGACTTCATATTCCTACTCGTGTATTCGTGTAAGTTATGAGTAGACGCGTCGTGAATATAAATACTCTTTCTTTCCTCTGAACATCGGGAGTAGAGGAAGGTAGTCGGTGTAGATCTTGAACTTTTGGCCATCCAGAAAGTTGTGGAAGTGTAGGATTGACCGGTAGATTGCAAGTAACTCTTTCTCTAATGTATCATATCGCGTTTCGCGAGGTTGTAGTTTTCGCGAGTAGAACGCGATGAGTCGGTGTATGCTTTTGATGGAATGTTGAAGTGCTGCGCCTATGGCAATGTTGAATGCATCAGTGATCAATTCAAAAGGTTGAGACCAATCTGGAGAATGTAGCATGGTCGCTTTGCATAAGGCCCTTTTGGCATCCTCATTGTTGTGTCCACCTATGTTGGATGGTCCACGTACTTGGATGTCTTCTGTATTTATTATTAGCGTATCGTCTAGACGAGCCTTAATTATGCCTAATTCTGCAGTTAAATTATTCATTTGAGAAGTCAATGCCTGAATCAACGTTTCCAACCCATCAGAAGCCATTTTAAATGTACGACAAATGCTTTATTTTTACTCAATTATATATAGAAATTTGCTCGCACAATGAGCATCGATTTAATAAAACAAATTTACACATTAATTAATTTATGTTCACTTCAGCTCTAAGTCTGCTTTTCTCATTGGGCTGACTGCTTCATTCTTATACGGACGCTTCTGCGAGGAATTTCTGTTGAAATACTGTCTGCCCTAGATAAGACCCTTTGTTCATTATTTGTCTTAAAGGTGGCCATTGCCACACTCATAAGCCTGCATTTCTTCCACGTTGAGCTGAATCAGTTGTGAATTCTTGATAAAACGGCTTTCTGGCACGAGATAGTTGTAAAGAGGTGCAAGAATCTTGGCAAGGCAATTTACGAATCGATAATAATAGTTCATCTTGCACGAACCTTAGCAAGTATAGTTGTCATGCCTTTCTCGGAAATTTGATGACTGAGGAATTCAATTGACTTTTGTGCAAGGACAAATTTGTTGCCATGAAGCCGGAGGCCATACTCTGCTAGATGTGCGAGTAGAATGTCAATATGCTGCCTATGTTCGGACATTGAGTTGGAGAATACCAGGATGTCGCCTAAGTAGGGAATTAGAAATGTCGCGTTGAAATGTTTGAGATGCGTTCGTAAGACCAAAAGGCATATAATGATATTCGTGAGTGCCAACTCCGGTGAATCTGAATGCAATATAGGAAACGGAGTCTTTCTCCATCGGTACTTGATAGTTGGCTTTCACTAGGTCGAGTTTTGAGTACACAGCATGATCGATAGCGGATCTGAGTAGGTCAGCTGGATTTCGCAGAATGTACAAATCAGACTGTGTGCAAGAATTAAGAATACGATAATGCCCGCACATCCTGAATGTTGCTGATTCACTCTTTGGTACTACTACCACAGGCAACGCTCAAGGTGAGCTGGATCGTGTACAGATGCCTTGATGACGTAACATGGCGAATTATTGCTCGGCAGCCTTTTGTTTGTGTGGTGCCAATATACGTGCTCGTGGAGGACGAGGAAGTGGTTTTGATAAGATAATACGATGGGCTGTGTTGGCACGCTTCCTCTTGAGATCGGGCATAAAGGAGATAGGTTTGAAGACTCTTCATGTCGTTTCAGAACATCGTCCAGTTGTGGTACATGAGGAACTGGAGGAATTAGCTCTATGGGTGAGACTGCTTCGGTGCATGTCGTGTGTTTTAGTGCTGATGATAGAAAATGATTGTCGGCAGTGCGTATCTCTCGTGTTCTTGGACGAAAAGTAAGATCGAATTGTTCGAGGAAGTCACGTCCAATGATGTTTCTTGTCGAGTTGCCAATGATGAAAGGATAATTGAAACATCTTATTGAGTTGGAGAAAGAGATTTTGTGTACTCGTACCCCAAACGTCGCTATGTTGGAGCCATTGGGGCAGATAAGACTACTGGTGTTGACTAGGTGGGTAAGTTCGAAATAATTGTGGCGTAGTAAGCTTACATCTGATCCAGTGTCTATGAGAAATAATTCGCCAGAGTTCGCGTCACGGATAAGGAAAGATGTTCATAGTAGCAACTGACGATCGGACTGGTTGCTGGCATTTGGGCTTTTGATGCATGACTTGACTGGAGCCGTCGCTGTAAAACAATAGTTTGATTGCGCTCTACTGCGAAATCAACGTGCTTCGAGCCATCAGACGTGGAGTGGCCAATATTCCTTGAGTGATCAGCCTCTACTGCCGCAGAGAATGCTGACCCCAGCAGTTTTCCGAAACCTCCATGGGCGGATCTTCCTGAGTTATCAAAGGTGACTGCGCCCACTTGAACGTCGCGTCTTTGCGCGGGAATGCGCAGCTGTTTCTGAGGCAATCGCGTGTGGACTGGCCATAGCTGAGGTAATTCGAACACCACTCCGCCGGTAACTGTGGAGCTATGGCCCGGCCTCTGGACGTCGACTTGCTGGTGCTGTTTCGGGACGGTGGCCGATGCTGGTCACGCCTGCACTGGTCGCATCTATTATGGACGGCACCGACTGAGGCTGAATTTGGCCTGACGGTGATGTTCTCGAACAGGCTGATTAGGCGCTTATTGGTGACAATTGTTCCAGCTGATGATGATGTGGATTGAGACTCGGATAGTCGTGAGGTGATGTAACCTTGCTCTGAGGCAGGTGAGCTGCAGTGGTGTTTCTTCGACCACTTGTCTAGTCATGCCGGCAGTAAGTCGTCTTGTACTTCAACGGATTCGCGGAGTGCCGGAGGAAGCTTCTGTATGAATATTCGCATCAAGATTACCTTGGGCAAGTTGAATTCAGAGGCTTTCTGCTCCATCTCTCTGTATAGCTCGGAAAGCATGCGGCTAAAAGGGGACATCTGGCTCATTAATTCTGTAAGCCTGTCTTCCCGATCTGGTGTTAGGCGCTGCTGAACAGCGCATTGCAGGCTCTGCCATGTCTGCGCATATGTTCCCTTAGTGTATTGGTGCAGAATGTCTTTTAGTCCGCGTCTGCAAGACATTGGGATTATCTCCCAAGCCCTTAACAAATTGTGCCCTTGTCTGTTGTATTTGACACCTTGGCCAATAAAGTAACAGCGTCGACCCACTCGTCAACATAGTCTGCATCAAATTGGCATATTTTGTACTGCGTTCATGTGGTAGTGCGGCCTGTTGCTGGGCTCGCCAACAGGCTTCCTGCATTTCCTGGGCTGGACATCATCTTATATGTGAGTGCTGTCGAGTATAGATGACAGTGTTACATCGTCCTCACCCGTCATCGTGCGGCTGTCTTCGAAAATTGTGATCTCGAAAAGGGTGGTTCCTGTGATTTGTCTCTCTGGATTTACTTTCTTTTATGGCATTCATCCAAAGTGCTTGATGTTCTCAAAGGATAGATGCTGATTAATTCTCTGTTGGCTGTGAGTTCGACGAAACGGGGCATCATTTATGTAGGTAGTTTTGTAGTTATTGTAATAGGTTTTGCGGGGTAGC
>JAQBSW010000583.1:0-188594 GCA_029291075.1 Eudiplozoon nipponicum
AAGTACTCCGAGACAAGGGGATTGTGTCATCATCTTTATGTATGCAAAGCATAGCAATTTTTGAGCGAAAAGTGTGATATAAAGAGCACAAATAGAAGATAGTCACAATTTGACATTAAATAAACCTTTCTTAAATTATAATTCAACCAGGTTGGTTAACACCATCAACATTATTCAGAATAAATAAAATGAAAAATGTTATGAAACAATCAACGTTTTGCTCTTGATATGAAATCCCGACTCGTTATTTACATACATTTATCAGTAAAAACTAAGTACTGTATTGTGTGGAAAAGGCAATTCATCCAGTAGACCTGTTTCGTACTTATTGGAAAATAATCACTTGGTGTCCAGAATTTGCCACGAACAAGGCTCGAACCTGGCTTTCCAGTAAGGTCGAAACAGGTCTACTGGATGAGTTGCCTTTACCGAACTATACAATACTTACCTTATACTGGCAAATGTATGTACATAATGGATCAGGTGTTAATATCAAAATCGCTACATTGATTAAGAGTAATTGTTATTACCGCCCCTGCATCCAATGTTCGTTCTTTTAACTATTTTCCATTCTTTAAATCAAGTTTGCGAGTTTGTTACAAACGACGATCTATGGTAATTAAAGGATCGAACAAATTAGCAAAACTTCTTCAGTCGCACATACTGACGAGTTTCGACTTTCCATGATCATCGTCACGGTAAACTAATTAGCAAGGTCAAACCGTAATGCATACATTAGAGATGCGGCTCTCATATATAATAGTTTTGCGTATATTAAACTTGGCTGGAAACGTAGACTGCACAATTTCAAGCGAATATTAACTTTATTCATCTTTCGCCAAATATCTAATTTTGCTTTCTCTATACATGCAATGCAGATTGATTCTTGCTAGTCAGTTAGCCGTCGTGCTCCGATGATGATCGTGGAAAGTCAAAACGCGTTAGTACTTTTGGCTGACGTTAGTCTTGCTATGTTGTATGACTGAATAAATACAATGGGATAGATGTTTGTACCAAGTTCGCAAATCCGCTTTAAAGATTTTTTCTCACCACCTGAGCAATAATCGATCGATTAATTATTTGCTCTATCCATAAATACGGACAAAGGCACTAATTCTTTTTCTTCACCAATAGCCTGGTACTCGAGCCGATGTGAACATCGTTTACCGCAATTTTGGTAATAGTATTATCATTTAATTAGGTAAACAATAAAAAATAAGTTTTTAGTGTTATACTAATTTGTTTCTATTAAGTTTCGTGTACCAAACAAAAACTTTCTTTTTATAGGACCTGGAGGGTAGTCAGATGTCGGTATGACTCAGGATAGTAATCAAATTGACGCATACCATTCGTGTTTACAGACTAATCAAACGTAAATGCCGGAATCGTGCCTTAAACCAAAGATAGAATTGCTCAAATAATGTAGAAATAATTGGTTCAGATTTTAGTGAGTATATTTGCCTACAGATTTCCAGGCGTAATTACACTGAACCACATTTTTTGATCGTTTGTAAAATATCAATCGAGAGATAGTTTAGGATTCACAATGTTTTGTCTAAATTTATCGGAACGTAATATTGTGTGTTTGTGCATTTAAGTTAGCTTTTAGTTTGCAAACGTAATTTCAACATGATTTAAAATTTGAAGTTGATTGTGTGGATTTTGCGCGAGATTTAATTAAATTTTGTATTTACAATTTACTGAGCATATTACATTTTTTACTCGAAGAAATTCTATTCTCTCGCTGCACTGCTATGTCTTGTGCAGCCAACCGCAAAGATGTATAATTTGGACTTATCAAAGCAAAGGATTTAGTTAGGCTTACGTGTGAAATAATTAGACACCCTCAAAGTCATAGATAATTTTTATCCGCCACATTGATTCAATTTTCTGTTATAAAGGAAAATCAATATTCAAATAGTAACTTTATGGAATCAGACAGGCTGAAGAGAATCTATTGTATTTAGGACGACTGTAACTACAGAAGCTGTTTTCTCGGTACTTTTGCGCACATCAAATAATTATGCGTATTTACCAATCTAACGAAATAAAAATTATTTCATGAAGAAAACATGACTTGTGTAGATATTGGGATAAAGGATATTTAAATCAAGATAGAGAACTTCAAATCAACACCAATTTTGTTTTTTAAAACAATCTTAAAACAAGGCAAGACAACCGGAAGTTATACGCAGTGACAAGTTTAGGCTTGACCAGGATATCATCAGACCACTTTTGTAAACGGACAAAATAGGATATAAGTTCAATTTTTGTTTATTTAAACAAATTGTTATCGCCAACCGTATAGTGAGTCACATTATAACATTTTATAATTTAGCAAAAACTGAAAATTTGTGAATGATAAATTAGCGATTATTTAAATCAATTTTGCGTGATTGATATAAGCACCAATATCATCATATATTCATTAGTCAGTAGTAGTACAAAAAGTAGAAAAAAATCAACCAGCGGACCGGTTAGTTAATACAATGGTTATGCTAAATTTTACAACTTTAATTCTATACCACTTACCCAGTTAGTGTTGTGTCTGATCTTTATTGAGAGAATAGCAGTGGCCAGTTGGAACTTTATGTCTAACTAACTTCTTTTCTTTACTGCGGCCGACTCCTTTTGGAGGATAAGCCGGCTCCATTTTCATGGAGTTTCTTGGGAATTTGGTACAAGTGGTGTCCCCTCACCACTCGGCTTTTTGATCGAGGACGCACCTCTAGCCTTTGCACATCCAAGCGCAGTCTGCAAGGCAGCAGTAAGTTGCATGGTTGCCGTTGCTTGGTTGCCGGTGGCTGTTGAGAGCTCATTCGCCATTCGGAAGTACGGGGTACTGTCCAGGAGTCCATGCAATCCTGTGGCTGTTGAACCCTTTTGTGGCGGGGAACACACGCCGAGTCATGGTGCCGTCGTCGGCTCATGTGGTATTTTATAGGAGATCCGATTGCCGGTCGGAAATCCACCACCGCCATAGCCCCGTTAGCCCATGTACGATCGGCCATCGAGACATGGTTGACACCGTCGTACCACGTTGAGGAGGGGATGGACTTTACGAAATACCACAAAGCTTCACCTGAAGGGGAGGCTTACCTGCAACATAAGTTAGTTCATAACTGAAATTTGTGTGTGCAGCGCGCAGTAGGTTGGCTCATTGGATAAAGCTCCTGACTGCGTCGCAGACGTGCCCACGTTGTTGCTCTGTCCTTGGCAAAATTCAAGAAAGTACATAGAGAGTTCCCAGTAAGAACAAAAACAGTCTACAGAATGAACCGTACTGCCTACATTACAAAATTTCTTGGTTTACACCATCAAATATATATATATATATATATATATATATATATATATAACGCGATTGGTGCTTATCTCTAGCTCGCAACTTTTATTTAGACGATTATCAGCGACCGCACAATTAAAGATCGTTTAACTAAATATGCATTGTGCTTCGACTCTCGGTGACTAGTTTTCCGTTGTAGTAGATCTTGAAAGAAGCAGGCTAAACTTTCCAATTCGTATGACTGACAACAGTAATACTATGCTGTGAAATTGGTTAAAGCAAAGCGTTGGCACCTATAAGAATGTCCGTATGCGCTCAGCTTAAACGCAATACCTTTTCACGATGATATAAAAATTTGGCGTTGTTTTAATTGATTGAGCCTAGTTTTCTCTTTACCAAGTCAGTCAATTTTGAATGAATAACGCAATACTCTGCTGACTGTAAACTATTCCCACTGAATTGGAAGTTGAGAGTGCACAAACTAATCAACATACTATTTAGTTAAAATTGTAAACTTTAGCTCTTGTGCCTTTATTTAATTCAAATTTCCAACAAAATATGTTATACTTCAATTTGTTTTACCCATTTGTCAATCACAGAGTAAAAGTTGTCTATTGTCTGATAGATGTTTAATATCATAATTTTTGTTTTTTCACATTTTCCATAAACTTTCTAACAATACGACCCTGCCAGTCAGCCCGTACTTGTATACTGCTTCCATTTAGTTTAGGTGGTAAACGTTACTATACAATTTTGTTTTCCAAAAGTGCGCAGTTACGTTATTGTCTAGCAAATTGTTTTAGTTACCGGTTGAAATTTCGCTGTCATAAAGCAAGCTGCGTGAACGTGGATATGGCGAAAACTTTTTTAATAGCTCATGAATAGGCATTAGTGCACAAGACACATAAATAAAAAAATCTGTGTACCAGCGTCAAGTTTTCTGCCAAATATCGTGAAATTCGTGTACAAATGTAAAAGTATAAATTTACTCATTTTTCTCAGATAACAAAAGAAAGTTTCTCCAATGTAAACACGTAGTAACAAGTATTATTCTAATTCACGATCAAATCCAAACAGACCAGGTGTAGATGGTTAATTTGATGGCGGGAAACGAGACATTGAAAATACTGGTAGTTCAAATGTTCTTTGTGTATGTAATATTTTAATTTTCGAACTTGTATTGATTAGATTCGATGAAATTTAAATGTTTTATTACAAAACCATAAATTAATTTTGACTGTTTTTGATTAGTTGAACATAAAAGTCAAATGAAGTTGAAGTAAAGTTTGTTAAGGAAAGAGTAGCCGCATACAATTAATGAGGCTGTTCAATCATGCACAAGCGTTACGCCGAAATGTCGAGAGTCAGTGTGCAGCCCAGTGCAGGGATGTCACCGACAGGCCGAGTAAACGGAGCTCGGGTTTCGATTGCGTTTTTATGAAGATAGATTTATCTTTAGGTAAGTCAAGAGACAGTTAAGACCTTGGCGGTAGTTTGGCTGCAGAGTGAACGTAAAGCTACACAGATAGAACCGCAGAATGCACGTCGCCAGCCTAGAATGAAATGAAATTATTGATGCTCTACATACATGGTATTAAATAAAAATGTAATGCCTTCCAAATATATAACAGTTAAATACTATTTGTTGCGAAGAACTAATAAATATACAAGTATGTATTAGGTGTTACGAACCTTGTAACAAATTAGTTCAGTTGTGACCAGAAGGATGAACCAAAGACAGCATGAACGGAAGGTATAATCTCATGCACATTAGTTTCGTGCTTACTGACGACTCGTCAGTAGGAGCCGGTATTACGCCCTTTAACCACCATATATTATTATCCACACTTAACTTAATTATAAGATGTACGAACTGCAAATCCATAGAGATGTATATACAAAAATAAATAAAGGCACACAATTTAGATAATCAGGTGAAAAGGAAATATTTATAAAAAAGATGATTGCTAAGTGTGAGTAGAATTCGACGCATGATAGCAAACCTATGCACAGAGACATGGTCTCACCGATGTATTGCGGTTTATTAAAACTTCAACAAATTTTATTTGCCACAAGTTTCCCGTTGTGGAATTTAAAATTAAATTATTAAGTAATCTATTGAAATAATATTAATTAACAGGAAGATAAATGATAGGACAGAGAAACAACCTTTTTGGCTCCACTTGAGATTTAACACATTCAATTAGTACAAGCGACGAACACGGAAACTAGAATCGGTTAATAGCAACAACATTTAACGATGGATAAAAATAAGCTAATAACGAAGATTAGAGACTTATCTCATAAGATTTTATTGTTTGATTTCGTGAAATGGCATTGTCAATACGAAAATTATAATCGCCTGACTTATTTTTTCATAGATACTTTATTTACTTCAGGAGGTTTTTTCGCAAAGCATGTAGGCATTAACAATTTATATCAATGTATGCAAGGCTACTAGAGGTGAGAGCCGCATATCTAGTTTTGCTTTCCATATATATGCAATGCGGTTGGATCCTCGCTAGTCAGTTTGCCGTCGTACTCTGATGATTATCATGGAAGTTCGAAACACATCAGTGTGTTGCAGCTGGCGGTAGTTTTGTTATGTTCGAAACGCGTCAGTGCGTGCGACTGGTGGTAGTTTTGTTATGTTGTTCGACGCCTGGTTAAATACAATGGGATTGGTGTTTACTTCAAGCTCGCAAACTTGATTTAAAGAATTTTTACCACCTCCCGCGCAATTTATTATTGTTTAATTGTATTGCTTTTATGTGTATATGTGGCGAAAGCTACAAACAGCTAATGTTCGTGACTGTATAGAAATTGTGCAGCCGCAATCAATTATTGTTTAGTTATCACATTTCTTTAATTTATAGGTAATTGATTTCAAATACCAATCATAATTTTTGTTTATTATACATTTGTGGATAAATGTTACTTTACAATTTTTGCATATATTTAATATCTAAAATGAATTTTTAAATTCCTTGAATTACTTACTTGATTTGATATTATATATATATATATATATATATATATATATATATATATATAATTTAGATAAACTGAAAAATCGACAAGTTAGAATAAGCATACTGTTTGTTATAAAATGGCCCGGAACAATTAAATCTGACGCGTACATAAAGAAGTTATTCAGTTGTGGCTTGTTCATTCATTTTGCAAAAAAAACATGCATAGAGAAATAAATATTTACATGACAGACGCCTGTCTGTTCAGTGCCGTTAAATACTTGCATAAACGCGTAAACGAGAAGTTTAACAATTTTACCTATAATTTAAATTAAGTTCTGGAGCCTCATAAAAGCATCGAGCCCATTATATGAACATTTAGCAGTATAAACTAAGCATTGTATTGTGTCGAAAAGGCAATCCATTCAGTAGACCAATTTCGTCCCAATGTGGTATAGTTTAAGCACTGTTCAGAATTTGCTGTGGACATGGTTCGAATCTGGACACGTCTGCTTCATAGTCTGGGACTCTAACCATTGAACCAACTTATAGTACGCTACACACAATTTTCGTTCATATATTAACTCATTTTTTTAGTTGGCGTTTTTATTTGCAGAAATGTTAAAAATGTCGATAATAGCGAGTGAAATTATTCACCGAATTAATCCTGACAGTAATGGTTAAGTTTGTACAAATTTTATTCATTGGATTCTGAACCAAAAATATCCGGTTATTATACTTTTACATTTCTCAATAACCGAACTTAACTTCTTGGCCCTATAAATTTGTAAGAGTAAAGAGATATTCAAATGTAGTACATTAACAAAGAGTAATTTTAATTAAGCACTGGAAAAGGTAGGAGGCAAAAGGTACTAGTTAAGCTAAAATATCATATCGATATATTATTACGGATAAAAGCAGTCATGTATAAGAATTTATTATTCATTTGTGCGTTCATAATCCGAATCCGCGTTCAAAACAAGAATAAACTCTTTAAACTAGTTAGTAATTGTGAACAGAAGTATGAATTTTTGATGATTCAATACCGGAATACGCGAATCGAAATCTAACGTTAATTTGTGAAATGTCGATAAAAATGAAGGGAAAAAGTACTAATTCCATAACTAAGATTTAATTAAGCGGGGAATATCATTAGTGGTTGCATCTCTTGCTTAAGTGAACCGATCAACAATTTCGAGTTGTCTAACAAGGATAAAACCACGATTACTTTGATTTATTTTCCATCTAAATACTACTACGCGAGCTAAATTTTGCTATTAATATCGGCTTTAACAATGCGATTGCATTGACAAGCGAATTTTTTTCGGTGTATATTTGACTTTGTAAAAAATACATCAATTAGGGAAAGGCAGACATTTGCTTTTAATCGATATTCATTTGTGCCTGATTGAGGACCAAGATAGGTTTTTATACGTCAGAAAGTATCATCGGCTGCAGTTTGCTTTCTTGTGTAGAAAAAAGACGCATCGCTATAAATACAAAATATTATTTGTTTTTGATAAAATTTAAAGTTGAAAATGTATTCTTGCAGTTTAATTTATGAATGTGGTGGGATACGCCATTTGCAAATGTAGATTACAATTCACGATGCAGCGTGAAAAAATCTTGTCAAGCATATATCGGACATATATGGTACTGTCTGTAATTTCGCATGCTATAATCTGTCAAATAATATATGGATCGCGCTAAATATTTCAAGTAGGTACGTTGTTTAAAATTTTAAACTATTTTATCAGTCAAACAAAGCACTTGAATGAATAAATAAACCATGTGAATTTAAAGAGTTATTAGACAGAAGTTGAACAAAGCACTTTTTAATATATATATATATATATAGCGTCACCATTAAAATTTAATCTTTTATGAATAAAATTAAAACAATTCAATCCATTATAAAACTTAAAATTGACATAGTCATCAATTTGTCTACCAAGACGCGATTAGCTATTAATAGTTAATTAATTATCATGCTGATAACGAATAAGGTGATGGGGATAATTTTCGACGATTGTGGTTTGTGTATAAATCTAAGACGTGTAAAAATTGAGCCACGAATTTGATAAATGTCTAATGGCACAATCTGACCATTCTGGCAATATTGCGGAATTAATATATTTAAACGATTAACTTTTTCATTGTTTCAATCCTACAATATAATAAACAAACATCAGTGACAAGTGCAATTATATTTAGAACCTTCTTAGAGTTCATCAGCTTCTTAGGACAAGCAAATTGGCAAGGATCAAAACTTTTCTCACAAGGTTAGTTATTTTTCAAGAAAGGGATACATTTTTTCTCGTAATGAATTTTTTAAAAAAACATTAAAACATTGTGATTAGACGAAATTTATCATTCAAGCTCAGTTTGGGTGGGACTCTTAAGAACATGAGTCGCAATTTAGCTAACCAATTTAAATATTTAAGAGAAAACAACGCCAAAGAACTGACTATTTCCGATATTGATTGAATTCTATTCCACTGCTGAAGTCTGTATTAAGCCTTTGGCTCACAAATTCATGAACCACTTCTCATTACGAGTTGTTTAGTAATTACATATTTGAGCGTTCCAACAAAAAGTATTTACGACAGTTAAGAGCTTTCTATAAAATACAAATATATCATTATATTGGCAATGTTAAGGAATTGAAGAAAAGACAAATGACTCGTCTGATACTTTACAGCTTTTGTTATTGTTCGTATATATATCATATATATATATATATATATACTCATATATATATATATATATATATATATATATACTATATATGGTTAATACAGACAGTATTTAATTAAGTATAAAGGTACCTATAAATATAATTAGATAAAATATCAAATTCATTTAATATCAAAATGGTTCTTCCTTTTTATGAAACTTTTAGATAACTTTCTGAAATAATCTGTACAAGGATTAAATCTATGTTTCGTTTATTCCTAAACTGCCCGTGATATCTATAGCTATAGCTGAGTAGAACAAACTGGTAATATTACCAGCGATGTATATTCTGTATTCATTTTTGAAATCACTATCATACAATCCTAATTTCCATTTAGATTTTGTTATTTTCAATTGCGTGGCGAAATTTCAATTGTTGCAAAACAAAAATTATTGTTATTAATGTCATTATTTCTATTATCACATTTGTTATTACTACTAATACTATTATTATTATTATTATTATTATTATTATTATTATTATTATTACTATTAACTTTAGCCTCAGCTTATCAGCATCTACCAAACCCTAGTATATTAAATGAATTTCATTTGCTTTATTATGCTATAGTTAATATATATCAGGAATATATATTATAAAATCTTGGCACCAATTTTGCATATACACATTATCCAGAACTGCTTCGAACCAAAATCGAGCTGAAAAATGTTAAGGTGAATCTCATAACGCTTATTATGTATATATATATATATATATATATATATATATATATATATATATATATATATAAATAAATATATTTGACCAGTCTTCATTTGCTAGTGGATATTTGATGCCACTTAAAAGAAAACAAAGGTGGAACTAGCAATCTTAGAATTTTCTTTATATGAAAGACACAATGCCATAAGGAGAGATAATATAAAATATAAGTTTTGAAGCAGAAATGAAATTTTAATGGCTTTTGCACGTTTAAATGCTAAATATTTGGATTGAGTTTCACTACCAAAATTTAAAACAATCCAAATAAGGTTTAATAAAGGACGTTTGACTTTCACATTCAAATGATAGATAAGCAAAAAATATCACTGTGCTGGGAGGAAAACTGGCTGCCATAATTTGCTGAGGTAATAGGTTTTCAGAAATAGTTGTTACTCTCAATTTTGTTGAACTTTAGCATACATTGAAAAACATCGTTTTGGTACCATGTATCGACTGGGCAACCATAGTGTTGGTATCATGTACCTTTTCGATACCATAATGTTGGTATCGAGTACTGACGTAATAGCCTAGTGTTGGTAACCTTTCCAGACTCGGTATATATATATATATATATATATATATATAGTGAGTTTGCATTGTCGAAGACATTACATGAAGTAAGCTTTACTACTACAGGTTTACTTATTTGTATGAGAGATGGTAGCGTCCTATTTTCTCACATTCCTCACTCAAATATAAAAAATGAGTAAGGGGTTTAATACCGGCTCCTACTGATGAGTCGCCGGTAAGCACGAAACGAATGTGCACGAGATTATACTTTTCGTTCATGCTGTTTTTTGGTTTATCCTTCTTTAGATTGTTCACTGTTACTAGGCATAACATAATACGCAATTGGTCGCCATAATTGTTTGAATTTAATATTCGAATGCATGTGAGTTATTACCTTTCGAGCGATTATGCTGTATACTATTATGTTAAGATACCTTAAATAGTATTTATGAAATGTCAATCACTTTAGAATATTAAATATAATTTCAGTAATTTCGATTGATCCTACATAATAAGAGACAATTTTTAAAAATTTCATTTACGTATAATAAACTCGATATTCAAAGTCGATTATTTACTTGATAACTTCCTATAAATAGCGAACTGAAGTTCGCTCATTCCATTCGTTTTATTTAAAAAACTTATCATCTAAGCATCACCGTGGTTCAGATAACTAATATATCGTCCAAGAACTGTAGATATAATTTAGACTCCAATGGTGTCTTATCTAAAGTGGTTTTTAATGAATGATGCATGAAGATGTTAGCTATAAGGACTGAAAAAATTTGTTCAATTGAGTAAATTATAATTTTTTTATAAAGTTGTTTCCTTAAATTAAATTAATTATATGAAATATATTTACAAACCATTTTCATTAATTGTCTAATCGCCATTTTATTTTCCTTCGATATCAACGGATGATCATCAGGGAAACGTCGAAAATACTTCAAGGCTTCAAGAAGCGGTATATTTTTGTACATAAATACTACCAATAATTTTTTAAACACGTTACCTTACTCAAGTGCACATGTGTTACCAATTTCAACCAACTGATAAAAATTAGTCAATGCATGATCTAATAAGTTAGAATATTATCTTAATTTATGATATAAAACTTGGTTCAACACCATTTTTGGACGGTATATTTGTGGACGGCTTCTTAGTGCCGGGGCCAGTTAGAACACACCAATCAATACAAAAGACAAGCTGTGCACCTGGAAGTGTAAAGGAATCAAGATTTTACCGACCTAAGAGTGCTATCAATAGTTCCGCAATAGACGGCTACGAAAACAACTTGATAAGAATCCATTAATGCATGATCTAAAAAGTTATAATCATTTATTAATTTATGAAATAGTATATGTTCGAAAGTGGTAGATGTTGAAAATATTTCTTAATACGTTAATCAAATCATAAATTCTAGGTACAACTGCTTCTCTTTGTATGAGCGTGTTACCATGTAATTCCTCACTTAATATCATATTATTGATTACAGCATTTATTTGGCTTTATTTGTTTTTAAGTATTGTGATGTTTTGTGGACTGACGAAGGATATCGGTAATGATTTCTTAAATATCTTCATCAAAGAAATAGATTGGATGATCTCTTGTGTTAGTCGCAGCAACTCTCAATTCTAGTCTTGAAAAAACGTTATAATAATAATTTTAAACAACTTTTAGAATGGAAACACAACAGTAACGCTATCAAACTTTACAATGAATACATTCAAGTAAAGATGCTACTCGTGGGGTAAATTTCAAATATTTTCTTCTTAAAGTCATGTTTAAAACACTATATTATTCATAATTTTTTTCGGCTTAAATTAAATTTTAATTTAATTGTATGTCTCTTAAACATGATCTTTATGCTGATATTATGCACACGATGATTTGTGATTTAGAACAACGTAAGTTTGGACTTATTAAGGTGAAAACTAAATTAAGATCGATGTTAATTTCTATTTCGCACGGAGAGAATTTTAAATGTACCGAGGTGTTTGCTGACAAAGCTTGTAATAGAAAAAATCACAGAGTCAGAATTAGGCATAACCGAAAGTTAGCTGATTTGGGAATATACAGACCTTCCCAAGATATAACCCGTTCATTACAGACACAGTTAATACGGCGCAAATGCCTTCGGATAAGGATAAGGTTAAATATGAATTAGACGTTTCTTCAATGGTCTAAACACCCGAAGAGGATAAATTGAAGAACAATTATGAAATTCAGCGTCTCAGATAAGAGTTAATATCGAATAATGTTACTTGTCTAAAAGCAGATAAAAGTGGAGCCACGGCTCAGATGAGACAATCTATTTATAATAATAAAATATTAGAACAGTTAATTAATAATTAAGTATAAAATAAAATACCAGAAGACCTAACTGACATTTTATAAGGAAAGATGAAATTATTAATCAATAATATGATTCTTAGTTAGGAACTAGACTCAGCACATAATAACACGCTGATACAAAGTGATACTGTTGCATCTAATTTGTATGGTTTGCGAATTTGCATAATCCATGTAACACAATAAGAATTATTGTCAAAGTCAAGCACTCTTCAACATAAAAGTCTTTTAAGTTTTTATGTCATAGACAAAGAAAATTATTTTATTTCATATCTATGAATGGATGAATTCTTATCATTTAGTTGAAATTGATCATATATGTTTACTTGATAAAGGTAGTATTTTGGTGAGCTTGGATATAGTATCTATGCACAAAAATATAACGGTACCTGAATCCCTGGATGGTTGATCAAATGTTAATATTAGGATGAATTAAAAAACGATTAGGTGCATTATGGAGTTGATGAGCATATGTATGTTCTATAAATATTTTAACTTTAGGAAATATTTTTATACTAATTAAAGGTGTCCCAACGGGACAACAATTTTCGGTTGGAATAGCAAAAGCATTTATGCATTATGAGGGAAATTATCTTTTATGTTGGACACTAATTGAGCCTAGCCATTGACATCTCTACGATCTAGAGTCATGGGGAAGATGAAATGAAAAATTACTCTAGTTTAACAAATCAATTCAGCGATATTCAATTTAATATCGAGAGAGAGAGAGAGAGACATCAGGCGAATTACCTTTTTTGATTTTAAATTAATTATAAATGTTCCGAAATAGAAAGAAATATATTCAGAGTGCCTACTTACTCAGAAATATTCCTAACTTTTAAGTCAAGTCTTCCGTATTGGATGAAAATCGTTAGCTAAAAATCATTAGAATTAGGGAGCCTTAGATAGGCAAACATAAAACATAGCGTTCTGGAATTGGGCAGACTGGGTGAAATGTTCAGAGCCAATGACTACCCCTCTAATTTAGTAGAAGCAACAATGCTGGATGTCGTCAGCACCAATTTTTATTTATATGCAAAATCTGCTAAAGGACGGGAAGATCGTGTGTCCTTTGTTTGTTGTGGACTCCCCTAAAACTAAACTAAAAAGTAAAAGGCTTAACAAACAACTCGCAAACCATTTTAAGGCAGCCCCTTAGACTTCGTAATAGACCCCTTAACCAAATGGGAAACCTTGAACCTTTGAAAATATCCAAAGTGTATGAAATCCGATGCAAAGTCTGTAGTCTCATATAAGCTATTGAAATAATGTGCCTAATCAAGGTAAGAAGAGGAGAACGTAGAACTGCACTTAAATATGAGACTGAATAAAATATTAACTTTAATCCTTCAAATTTTCATCTTTAAACAATTGTCTTATTGTATTTTTTAATTTAGCATTCCTAGTGAGTTGAATGCTAATTAAAGAACTTATTTTTTCTTCTTATATTGCTTACTATTTCATTAATCAGTCTTCATAATATGCTGGACTTATTATATTTCTTAGCTAAATTAAACTTCTTATTTTACCTGATCTGCGTTTTGACTAACGCAGTTAGTTTTCCAGTAGTCTCCTTTCTTCAACAATATATTTCAGCTGCCTTTATTGGCATCCTTCTTCAGTTGATCCATCCTCACCAGTTTAACAAAACAAACTAATGAGCTGGTGAGGACAGACAAACTGAAGTAGGCAGCCGAAATATTTTTGTTGAAGAAAGAAAACTACTGGAAAACTAACTACGTTACTCAAAACGCAGATCAGGTAATTTCGATTAATCCAGTTTCGCAAAAAAATTTTACTTGTAAGCTACTTATTTTACTAAATTTGATGAAAAACAGGAATTAAATTTTGTTTCTTACCCTCACTAGTTAAGAAAAGGTAACTCATCCAGTAGACCGGTCTCGTCCTTATTGGAAAATCATTACATATTTTGCCTCACTAAAACTAATAAGATCACCCTAAATTATGTAATTTCAAATTTTAAGAATAAAACAATTGGTCTGACACATGAAAAGGGTAAATTAACTCCTGTTGACTCAGCTTCACTTAGATGAACTTCCAGGTTAATATACTGAACAATACTTTTGATTAAGAGTTAACCAAATTTATGTTAGTCACAATAAAATATGGTATTGCTCCATTTTAAACGATATGCAAATCGTAACGAAATTTGATTATGGGTATACTTTCTATATCCTGTCTATTTCATTCTATGGCGCTAACTGATTTTAATCATAAATTTCATACTGCATCTAGGCGGTTAATGCAAAATAACTTTTTGTGGAATAAAAGTACTATCTAAATAATTTTTACACTTGATAGTCTATCATTTTTAATTTTTTAAATTAACAATTTATTGTGCAGGAAATGTTAATTTGTATAACTATATGCAATGAATTTAATGAGGTTTTTCCCAATATATATATATATATATATATATATATATATATATATACTGGTAGGACCTATGGCTACATCGTGCTACAATAATTTGCTTTATCATCAAATCCTAAAAAGCGCGATATATTCCCTACAATGCGTTTAAAGGAATACGCATTTTCTTTGTGTTAAAACAAAAACCATCCGATTTGTTCACGAAACGATATTAAAGCAAATAAGTCAGTTAAAAATTGAATTAAAAGCAGTGCACAATTCTTTAAATTAAGTTTTCGAGCTTGAAGTAAACACCAATCCCATTGTATTTAACCAATCGTCGAACAACATAAAAAAACTATCGCCAGCATTATTCTGATGGTTTAAGTTATGATCAGTTAAGCAAAGGACTAGATGATCGTCGGTGCGATTTCTGCCAATGATTTATCCAATAAAATAATACTACATTCCACTAGATTGATTAAATTTTCTCTTTTACATAAAGCTAAGCAACCGTTAAGAGTATATGAATATACATATGCATATATATATATATAATCTTTTTCAGTTTAAACAAGGCATATCTTTAGTTTGTTTGTCCAGTAGACTGATTTCATCCATATTGAGATCTCGTCAAGTATTGTCCGGAATTTGTCGCGGACTAGGCTCGAATCTGGGAACATTTACTTCGGAATCTTGGACTCGAAACGCTGTGCCATCCCTGCCATATTTATACATACAAAACGTTTCGATTTGCCTTTTCTATAGATGTACATATTCATATTTTTATATAGTTACATAAAATTGGAATATAATTAAGTCTAATTTATTGTCAGTGTAATGGCAACGAAAATGCCAATATTGTAGAATTCACTATTCTATTCGGATAACACTTATTAATATTTCAATCTGTACTTGTTCCGATATAATAAATCCAAGCAATAGCGCTTGAAGCAAATTTGATCATACGAGTTAAGCTTAACTTGTGGCTAAATGTAAAAGAAAGAATTTTTGTATGTCCATTAAACTTGCTGAACGATTTTATTAATGTAGGAGATTCTCTACTTAGGTTGTCTAATTTGCATTCTTCTAATTATGCTATATATATATATATATATATATATATATATATATATATATGTGTATATATAGTAGTACGAAATTTGAATAATGAGCTGAATGCAATTAGTACTGATGCACACTGAGGTATATATATATATATATATATATATATATATATATATATATATATATATATATATATATATATATATATATATATATATATATATATATATATATATATATATATATATTCTCGGTGTGTATTAAATACTTGAAAATGCATTCAGTTTATTCATTCCAAAATTTAATTTCATCCTTGCAAATATATATTTGCAATTATCTGTTACTAAGTTGTCATATAGACAGTAAGAGAATTATGTAATCGTATTGCTAACTGCAGCGAATTATATATACACTATTGGCGTTGTAGCTACTGTGCGTGATATACTTAGCCTAGCTGTCCAATTGGTTTTAAAAAAATTAATTTGCCTAAAATCTTGATTCTTCGTCACTACCATCTAGTGGTCGAATTGGTTAAATTTTTGGCCATCTGCCTCATTTGGATGTGGTGTTTGTTTCAAACATCTCCTTTGGTTCGACTCCCAAGACTCGATTTCTCATTTTCACGATGTTAAATTAGTTGCCTGAAATTCTATATTAAGAGGGAGCACAATTAAAAGCACTGACACTGGATCATAACCATCAGCTATCTGGAGGTTTTGTCCAGAATTAATACGCCATGTGAGGCCCACCTTCGTGAGATGTGTCGTGCCTTCAAATTGCAACACCTATGCAGCATTGCCAAGCACCGCGAAAGATGACCTTAAAATCGACTTTCAAATGCAGATGCAAACCGCTCTGATGCATACATGTGAAAACGCAAAGATGAGATTCTAGCATATGCTACTTTAATATGCACAATTTTGGCTGCAGTTTCCAACCATGTAATAAACATTTATTTAGATGAAACACCAAATTAGGTCACACTCACTCGTGGCAACCAAAAAATAAATCGTAGTTCGTCAAATGCTGACGATTCAATTTATTTATTTATTTTTATCCCTGTAAATGTGTTTTTGCAAAAGTCTGTCGTTAAGCAGCCATATGGCCTTAACAGTTGAAAGTAATATGATGCCTATGTTCAGATGAAACCGCTGAACTTGGGAAAATTGGTGAAACTAGAGTCGTTAAAATATATTAACTAGAATTCTAGTACAAATTTGCACACACATACGCATGCACAAAGTGTACAACAATGTTGGAAAATAATTTTTTACAAGTTGCGACGTGGTTGGTTGTATGTTAAAACAGCAGGAAAAAAATTATATGAACTTTTACTTATTTAATCATCCGAATTTGTTGTGTATAATTGTGATTAAAGAAATGCTGATTATAGATTAGCTGAAATAGGTTGGCTGGCCTTTGTATATTAATTTGTCAAATTTTTAACCATTTTAAGCAACCATTAAATTGCGCGTGTGGCGATAACAATTGTTTGAATGAAGATTGCGAGCTCGGTATAAACACCAATCACATTGTATTTATCCAGCAGCTAGCATGGAAAAAACTATTGCTAGTTACACATACAGACGCGCAATCAATGTTTGTCAAATTATACAACTTATACAAATTTGTCTAATGCTGAATAAAGCTAAGGTTCGCCACTGCAAATAAATTATGAAGCCGATATTACCAGTTAAGTACAACGTGTGCCGGACAACTTAAGACGATCAACGCATTTTTAATTTCGCTTTACACTTGTGCCAGCATTTCAGTTTGATCCTCACTAGTCAGTTTGCTTTTGTCCTCTGTTGACGATCATGGATGGTCGAAACGCGACATCACGCGTAATGGACAATGGCTTTGCTACGCTGTGCGACTGGTTAAATGCAATGAGATTGGTGTTTATATCAAGCTCGCAAACTTGATTGGAAGAATTGTTAACCATTCACGTGATTTGACCATGAATCCAATACGTCTAGCGAGAGTTAAAACTATTTTTCAATGAATTTTTGAAACATTTGTATTTTTAAATGTATTTTGGTTCTACAAAACTTGGTTTCCATAAGAGGCAAATTTTCTTTACGAGTGAAAACGAAATATCGAAATCTACGGCTGGACTAGCCAAGAAGAATAAGCTAAGGGCTGCGATAATTCATTTGATGAATTTACTCATAATTTTTTAAAATCCAGGTAGCCATCATGGTATAAACACCAATTCCATTATATATATATATATATATATATATATACATACATATTTGGCAGTATAAAATTAGTATATCAAATTGGATTTGTGTTTGATTAAGGACCACAACCTTGATTTAAATAAATAATAAGTATCACCACTCGCTCAATCAACGATGGTTTATTTATATGAAGGTACTCATTGTCGGCTAAATTTCTTAAATATTTCGTATATAGATTTTAGATACGAAACAAATACGATAATTAAGCAAACAATGGTTACACGGGCGGTGATATCAATTACTATAATCAAGGTTGCGAACTTGATATGAACACCTGACCCATTAATAGAACTAAATCTCTCAGTATAAGCTAAGAATTGTATAGTGTAGAAGAGAAAATTCATCCAGTAGGCCGGTTTCGTCCATATTGGGAACTCATCACGTAATGCCCAGAATATGCCGCGGACCGGGCTCGAACCTGGGCACGTCTGCATCGGTATCTATTGTTCTAACCACTAGGCCACCAATGCGAATACCTAAAATTGGAGAGAGATTCGATAACACTGCATTCAAGTATCGTCACATTAATAAATCAGATCCAGGCTCGCCATTTATTAGAAACTGGCAATAATAAAAGCCGTGTAGGTTATAAGCGAATAGCACTCCGTCAATGTAAACGGCAAACGCGATAATGTGGGGAATCGATTTAAATAAAATTTATAGAAAGTATAATGATTACACACTGGTTGAGGTATAATGACGTTCAACACTTAATATACGAGCAATAAACGGTACGAATCTCTGATCGAAATTGGGTGTAGAAAAAACGGTAAGCAAACTACTTAAAATTATTGAAGAAAAGGATTTAGATCCATGTTGTAGAATATGACGCAATTGCCATTGCAAGAAATAAAGGTAGTGCGGCAGGGTTAGAGCGTCAGTTTACGAAGCAGACATATCAAGATTAGAGCCATTTCCGAGGCAGATTCTGGCCAGTACACGACGAGTTCCCAATAAGGTCGAAACCGGTCTATTGGATGAATTTACATTTCTACACCATAAAGTACTCAATTTTTATTGGTAAATGTATGCACATAATTGGTCACGTGTTTACACCAATATCGCAAGCTTGATCAAAGTAAATACGGTAATTTTAGTATCATTATCTTGAAGGATACTTATTTAATATATAAGTCACTGCTGGCTTCGGTGGTTATTGTTTTTATCTAAATGCATCACATAATTGAAGTCAACACCAAAATTATGTAATATTTTACTGAGCAGCCCGAAATATTTAACCAGCGTTAATAGCACACAATGAACTTCACCTCATACTTGCTAAACTTCATGTTTCGCCTCAAGGCAAAACTTATTTTGCTCCCTATAGATATTCATTTTCATTTATTGTATATTTCAAAGTGGTTTTAAGACATCTGTTCAAGTACACCTAATGCTTACTATAATTCAGCTGCATGGTTGAATGTATTACGGGTCTCCTAAAATTATTCTTATTTTTATCACCATGTGCTCGGTGTGGCTGAGCTTGTTTCAACAAAGTTCCCACTTTTATCTCTTCCTGAGTCAAAATTAAACCGCCTCCATTGTAAATCTCTTCCATCTGTCGCAGCTATTTTAAATCATTATCTTATTCGTTATATCTTTATTTTATGGCTGGCATTTATTCGTAATTAGCTTAACAAATTAAGAATTGGCCAAGTTAAATATATTCAAGCATATATTAAAATAAATGCATACACATGATCAAATAAATAAATTAATTTGACATACAAATGTCGAAGTTCATTAGAGCAATGAGCTTATTTATATGTAGCTTTTGAATAATAAATAAGTTTTTTTAAATATAAGAATTGATACATTGTAGATCAACGAAATATGTGATAGAAATCGATGGAATTGGTTTGAAACTTTATTATAAAAGCGATAATATGATAATGATATTAGGATTAGAATACCTCTTCGTCTGTGCCACTTTATATATTCCTTATCGCTAAAATATAAATCAAGTTTGCGGAATTAAGATAAGCACCAATTACAATCTTTAACCTGTCACACACGTAGAAAATCTACCGCCAAGTTCAATAATTAACGTGTTGAAAATACCATTGGCTATAATTAGAGCAGGTCAGAAAAAAATATTTACGAGAATCCAAATCCAATGTAAATTATTTTCAAAATCAAGTGGGTCCCGTGGCATAGAGGATGAATTAAATAATTCTGCCCAATAAGAACTACAACAGGATATGTTAGATTAATTACGATGGTTATCTTATGTTGAATCTCCGCGATTTGCCTTCGTGAGTTGTAGCTTTGCACTATCAGTCTCGCAAAAATCCGATTGATCCACATATCCAAGGACGAATCGATTTGGTCTTGTTTTTGGCTAGGTGCGGATTCGTTCCTTTCTTCCGAAGGCTTGAACATAGTCCATATTAACCACTGGAAATAAGTTACGATCTAATCTTTGTTGACTGGTGAAGTTTCGATATTATATATCCCATATCATCATTAGGCCTCTAATCACACGTACAGTTCAATGCACAAAATAACTGATTTAAGCAAATGTTATCTTCTGCATTGTTTGTTCTTTATTAATATTCTATGTAATCGGATATTGCTAATATATTGTTTAGAAAATACACACACACAAATACACACACGCATCTATATAAATTAAGCATTGAAAATGTAGAAAGAGTAATTTATCCAGTAGACCGATTTCAATTTTATTGGGACCTCCAAGTACAGACCAGAATATTGCCAAGTTCATGGTACGAACCTGGACATGTCTGCTTTCGTCTCTGTCACGCTATCCACTGCGCCACACCGATACACAATTGGTGATGATTAATTTGAAATTTGATTTAAAGAAATGTCTGGTTCGAGCCTTGTTCGTTGTAAATTTCTGGACATTAGTTGAAGAGTTATCAATAAGTTCGAAACCCGTCTACTGGCTGTATTACATTTTATTCACCTTAAAATGCTTAGTTTATACTGACAAATGTATATATAATGGTATTAGGGTTTAAATCAAACTCGCAATCTTAGCATAAATAAATATTATCTTTGCCCGCGCAACTTTTGCTTCATAAAATTTCATGCTTTGCTCATCCGGGATTTGACATAAAATTCTTTTCTAATTTGAACTTATGTGTTACTAGGTGTGCAATGCCAATGATATAAATGCGTATATGAATGCCCTTTGTCGCCAAAAATTTAATATTAAATAAAAATAAGAATAAAAATATTTCCCGATTAAAAAAATTAATTGGAGTTTGCCTTCGTGATTCTAGAGATGTTCAGTTATACATATAGAAAAGCATTTGCAATTGAACGCCAATTGTGAATAACTGTGTGTTGTTTACAAAGGTATTAATCTAAATTTAAAATATTCCTTTAATCGGTGAATTGTACGGAGAGTGTAATCATTGAGCATAGTGAACACTACCTGGCAAATATGCTATTATGAAGGGTTATATATATATATATATATATATATATATATATATGTGTGTGTGTGTATGTGTGTGTGTGTGTGTGTGGGTATGTAATGTATGAATGTGAGTTGTTGAGTATGTTGTAGTTTTGCAATGTTGTTCTACAACTGATTAAATGCAAGCTCCTAAACCTTGATTTAAAGAAATGTTCAACCAAGGCGCAATAAACTATTGTTTAATTGTATTACCTGTATATATATATATATATATATATATATATATATATATATATATATATATATATATATATAGAGAGAGAGAGAGAGAGAGAGAGAGAGAAAAGCTTCAAAATGTTAATATTCGTGACTGCATATAATTTACACAGGCGACATTTTCTGTCAAGTACAATTTATGTGAGAGAACCAAAGGTAAGGGCCTAATGCCTAATTTTGATTTCCATATATGTCTATCGTGGGTCGATTCGCGCTAGTAAGTTTTTTGTCGTACTCTAATAATAATCATGCCAGGTAGAAACGCGTCAGTACGTGTGACTGACCGTAGTCTTGCTATATTTTTCGACGACAGGTTAAATACAATGGGATTAGTGTTTAATTCAAGCTCGCAAACTTGATTTAAAGAACTATGGAATACCTTGAAATCCCTTGATTAGGTACCATGTACATTTTCGGCAACCATAATGCTGGTATCAGGTACTGACGAATAGCCATAGTTAGTAGATTTAATTGTCCGATTTTTCCTCATTCATCAACCAACTATATTGTGGAAAGAGGGCGCAGTACCATCTCCTACTGATGAGTCGTCGCTGTGCACGAAAGGAATATGCACATGAAATGATAAGTTTCGTTTATGCTGTCTTTGATCTAACCTTCTGGTCATATTTGAAATAATTTGTGACTAGGTGTGCAATACCTACTACACAATTGCATATATTTTATTTCTCCGCAACAAACAGTATCTGAATGATCTAGTACTTGTACTTTGATATCATCAGAATTTTTTTCTAATGAGAACTATGCAGAAATACTGCCTTGATGAAGTGTTAAAAAAGAGATTGCAATCAAGTAAATGACTTGTTTGAGTTCCATTTTGAGAATTGGGATCTGCTGATGATTTAATGATGTTATGATTATTGCTAACGATCAAGGCCAGAGTGTATGGATTTGCTGGAATAACATGTGTTAAGAAATAATTCTAATTCTATTTTTGGTGAACTTTAGCATACATTGGAAACCATCGTGCTGGTATCACGCACAGACGCAGCAACCATAGTGTTAGTACCATGTACCTTTACGGTACTATAATGTTGGTATCGGGTACTGACACGATAGTCATAGTGTTGGTATCCCTTACAGATTCGGTATATATATTATATAGAGTGAGTTAGCATTGAAGTCGCATTGTCGTTGACTTTAGATGATGTTAGCTTCACTATTGCAAGTCTACACATTCGTCTAGGAGATTGTACCGTCCTATTATCCCACAGTCTTGACCAAAATATATAGTGGTTAAAGGGCGTAATACCGGCTCCTACTGATGAGTTGCCAGTAAGCACGAAACGAAAGTGCATGAGATTGTACTTTCCGTTCATGCTGCCTTTGGCTTATCCTTCTGGTAAAAACTGAAATAATTTGTTACTAGGTTTGGAACACCTAATACATACTTGCACATATATTAGTTCTCCGCAACAAACAGTACCTAACTGTTATAAATTTAAATAATTATACAATTAAACAGTCATTGACTGTGCGATTTTTCATAATAATTATTTAAATCAAGTGAGAATGAGCTATTCGCAAAGCCCATGATATCTAACACTTTGCACAATAGCAAAACCACCGTAAGTCACATTTACTGACGCCTTTCGAGTTTCCAAGATCATTGTCAGCGCACAATGGCTAATTAACTAACAATGATGAGACGGCAGCGGACTTACAAGGCATGACAGATGTCATATGCAGCTCTCACATCTGGTAGCCTCACAATTTCTTTGCAGATATCGCTACACGCATGTAAGTTGTACATTAATAAATCGTTGGTTAACAATGAGCCAATCACAATTTGTGTATTTGTATGACTAGTATAAGTGTGGCGGCCGCTGAAAAATTTTGGACTTGTGCCCGAATAGTAATTGCGTACAGTATAGGCTAGACTGCTAGGAATGAGAACCGGATATCCGATTTTCCATACCTTCTATATATGTTTTGCAGTTTGATCCTCGTGTTGTACTTCGATGATCATCGTGGATCACCAAAACTCGCAGTACGTGTAACAGACATAATTTTCGCTGTTGCGTGATTGATCGGATAAGCGTTTTTTCAATCTAACAAAGTTGATTTCACTAATTGAAATAATTGTTGACGGGTTCTTTATTAAAAACTGTCAATTTTTCTGCTAGTACAACTCAGGTCTTTAATGAGACATTTGCATGATATGTATATATATATATATATATATATATATATATATATATATATTCAGTTTATTTATATGAACTTTGTCAAGCTTTATCCAATGTAAATCTGTCTTAGTGTCATAAACCATATCTTTTAGTTTTAAAATGACAGGCGCTTCCGGATAACATAATTTAACTGTGGTTTACTGTAAATTTATCACAGTCGACTCTTCAAATTAGGCTCATTTAGCGCCTAAATTCAAAACAACATCCTAGTGTGTCTATAGACAATACGTAGATCATTTAAAGTTCTCTTTCATGTGAAGTGTCTGTTTGAGGCAAACGGAAGTGATATGCCTAATCCACTTAAATGAGGGAGGCTTTTGTGTCTGATTTGCGTCACATTTTAGGAAGAATAACTCTAGAATCTGAAAGTGTGTGCTTCAGCTAGAATCAACAATTTAGAAGAAGCCCCATTCTGAGAGATTAGGACAAAAAACTGTAAAAGATGCTTTGTATTAAAATTTGGTCAACTTATAAAATTTCTAGCTCAAAAGAAGATAATTGTTGCACTTCTTGTACAAGACAATGTGGCAATCTCTGTACTGGTTTACCCACTTATCATTGTTAACTGTAACATACCGCTGATTGACGTGACTTGAAGAATTGCCTTTTAGTTTTGACCAAACTATCGCGTCGTTAAAATATTCCCCCATCTTACGGAATTATTCTGCACGATTCCTGGTTAGTATTAATTTGATTTTATCCCATAGGTACTTAAAAATCAAGAATAGAAACTTGGACCTATATATATATATATATATATATATATATATATATATATATTCAGAAGAACGTTATAAAGGAGACAAAATATTTTTTAAATACCGAATTGACTGCAAATTACAAAACAATGAGCAAATAAATTGGGCACGTATATAAACAAACACTGTCATTTACCTCTTCAGGAGCACTTCATTATCTGCTGCTAATTAGTGACTGTTTCCAGAATGCGAATCGTAAAGTTGCTCCAGTAAATTATACGAATATAAGATTAGGAATAGTTTTTTTATTACTCGATATAATTACCATACGTTAACCAATTATATATACGTTATCAAAATTTACACATTCATCTCTCATAACTTGTGGCTTTATTGTATTTATTAATTGAAAGCCTTTATGAAGTATAACACAATTTAATATACCTTTAATGCAAATCTTCAACTTGCCTTAAAATATAATGTTATGATCTTTCTTTTAGTAATTAGTTTCTTGTGTGACATTATTTTTTCTATGCGAAAAATAAGATATTCAATGAACAATTTTTTTCGCGATATGACATTGATTAATTACCTGATTCTTGTTTTGCGATAGACAATTCTTACCCCCACTTTCGTCATTTCTATTTCGTATTTTTCAGCGTCCAAATCCGACCACATTTATCAACGGCAGACTCAACGTACCAAAAAGTTTGGCAAGTATAATGATTAGTGGTAGTGAATCGTGGATATGTGTATACGTGCAGGCAGATGCATGCATACATACCTGACGCATACGTATTTCGTGCAATTCCAACAAAGATGTGATAGAACCGCATTTCCAATTGAAGTAAAAATGAGTCAACCCGATCAAAGACAAAACAAAATTGGAAATAGTGACAAATCGGATCTTTGTGTAACTGCCCGTGTACAGCTATTACCCGCGTACGCAAAACGCGGCATTGATAACCTGAATGCTTACACACCGCAAAACATTGAGTTCAATTCCAGTAATGTTAGGATGTTCAATCAGCTGATGTAAATGAAACAGTTAGACGAAATTTACCACTTTACTTAACAATTGTCACATTTAGTAGTGATATGAGCCTATCCCGATAAAATGGCGTCAGAGATTAGAGGTCGAAATATTCGGAGTTAATATAAGGACAAACCGTTTTGCAAAGCAATAGTCAGATATTGTCATAATCAAGGCTGCGATCTTGATATAAACACTCGATCCATTAAGTAAATACATTTTTCAATATAAACTAAGAATTGTAGAGTGTAGAAAAGAAATTCATCCAGTAGACCGGTTTCGTCCATATTGGGAACTCATAACGTACTGGCCAGAATTTGCCGCGGACAGGGCTCGAACCTGGGCACGTCTGCATCGGAATGTGATTCTCTAACCACTGCACCAGTCTGATTCAATTAAGGACGAAACCTGGCTATCGGACGGATTTGCTATTCTACACTCTACAATTCTTAGTTTATACTGCCAAATCTTTGTACTTCATGGGTCAGATGTTTATATCAAGATCGAAAACTTGACTATAGTAATTGTTATTATTGTCCGCGCAACCAATAGTCGTTTAATGGTCAGGTATGCTTTAAACGATTCCTAAATATTTAAGTCAAGGTTGCGATTTAGATGTAAACACCAGGCCTATTATATATACATATATATATATATATATATATATATATTTTTTTCAGTATAAACTAAGCATTGTATAATTTAGAAAAGGTAGTTCACAAGTAGACCGGTTTCGTTCTTATTCGGAACTCTTCACCTATTATCCAGAATCTCCCACGCACACGGTTAGAACGTGAGCGCGTCCGCGACAAATTCTGGACAGTAATTGACGAGTTCTCAGAAAGGACTAAGCCCGTCTACTGAATGAAATGCCTTTTCAAAATTTTACTATACTTATTTTATACTGATAACTGTATATATGTAATGGGATTGGGGTTTATATCAACATCACAACCTTGATTAAAATAAATGCTTTCACTGATCGCAAAACCACTGATCCTATGAATTTAAACGAGGCTTGTTGCGTAATAGGAAATAGATAAACTAACTGACCTTTGGTGTCTGAATCCAGGTGTTTGAATTCCGTGTCTTTATTCTTACTCCTGGCATTACGGCTTACAGTTTCGGATGCATTTTTCAACAGCAAACAAATACAACCAAGAATTTGACAATTATTTAGTCAAGCGGTAAATTCAGTTTAAATTGTTTTCTTTTTACTTACTGGCAGATATCATGAGAATAACTGTCTTTCGGTTAGATAAATGTGTGTGCAGTATATGTGTGTGTTTCCGCATGTGTACTTTGATCGAATTAAAATCATACTATTTTTATGACACTTACTTACGATGCACTAGATAAGCACACCCCATTTCTTTGTGTAGGTGTGATTTTGTTTATGAGCGAGAAGGAATCAGTTACTGCACGTGTGCACTCATTCGCGTTTAATTACGGAGATCTAATAACACATTATGACGAATTACCAAATAAGTGTACGCCATGTTTGTGTGTGTATGTGTGTGTGTTTGTGCGTTTGCTTTAGACCGAGAAGTAATGAGTAACGTATAATAAACTGCTCGTGAACACTCATCCAAGAGAAAATATAGTGATTAATGTAAATTCCACTTTGCACACGTCTGAAATATTTTTTTTCCAATTATTTTGTTAACTGAAGTATTTACGAAGGTGGCAAGATATTGTGAATACACTGGTGGCATTTTTTTCATAATAAATTATCAGGAGTCAATAAAAGTAGAAACATTTATTAAGATAGAATGGAACATATGACGGGGTCATAAAAGAAATTATAACACTGCCTATTGAAGTAAAGTTTATAATAATTGTATAACGAAAAAATGCATTTAAGAAGTAAATTTTTATTAATAAATGCTACACTCCATAAAGTACCAGAGTTAATTGAATCAATTACAAGTAATAAAGGATGAAATTATAATATATACATAAAATAAATTAAGAGATGGCTAAATAATCATCCCCCGTCTAAAGAAAATGAATATAATAAAGCAATTAACGATTTAATGTCTAATGGCTATCCCAGACAATTAATTGAATCAATTATTAAAAGGCGAATTAAACAGAAACAGACGTATTATGGGCCAGAATAGAAAACGGTCTACCTAAACATCCCATTTAAGGGGGATGCAGTTTCCCGAATGGCACAAAAGAAAGTTGAAGCAGTATTAACACGCACATTTAATGCAGCTAAACTACGAGTGTTATTTAGGGTAACACATTTGCCTTTACCAGCAAATATTATTTGCCAATATACATGAGCAAGTTGTGGATCAACTTACGTAGGCCGATCGACCAGACGGTTAATTACTCGAATGAGAGAACATTGTAACTTAAACGCCTGTTTTAAATCAAATGGTGAATACACATCTGCTATTGCGCAACACATCATCGAAACATCGCACGTATGTTCTCCAGACGTAGCATTCAAAGTAATTACTAAATGCAAAAAACAAAATGGAGCTAGCCACATACGAAGCCTTATGGATAAACAAATTGCAGCCGGATTTATGCAAGCAGAAGAAGCATGTACAAGAATTGATCTTGGACTGGATGTGACGCACGCAATTTTATTGGTTTCTATTTTTCACACTTTCTCTATGTTCACATATTTCTATCTTGTTTTGCTTTCCAATTTATATATAAAGATATGTTAATTAGTAGATATTTGAGAAGACAATACGAAAGAAATGATTCTTGTATCTGATAAAATTTCTTTTTGTTTTTGCACACAGGAAGGGTACAATGAATATCAATGGTAATTCAATATTATGACTTCTTAAAGTATTCGTGAAACAATCGCTTTTTACCATTATTTTTCTGTATTCCAAATTTAGCCTAGTGAATTTTCTACGGCTTTTTATTGATTGTGCCATGCCTCAATTTAATTCAGATGGATTCTCTTATCAATCTTGCCGATCTTTTACATCGGCGATCATCCATGTTAATTGTGCGGACTGCCTCTACCGTATGCAGTGCAATATCCTATCTACTAACATGTCTATATGTATATACGATTCTATGTTCTCCTCTTCTTACGTTAATTGGCTGCATGTGTCTAACCGACCAATTTTCTCCTCCTGGTTGAAAATTTAAGTGCCTACGGTAAGTGTTTCTTTTGAAATGGTACGTTTATTGTAATTAAATGTTACCGCTTTAATTCTCCTGCTTAGTTCGAGTCAGATATTACCACAAAACTCTGATGATTTTGTTTTATCTGACTTCAAATCTTTACATTCAATTATGATTGAATTCTTCTTAAATCAATGAACATATTTGTTTATATATTTAAATGGAAATTGGTTGCGTGAGTGGTGATAACAGTTGTGATATTAAAATAAATACCTGACACATTAGGTACATATATTTGTCAGTATAAACTAATAACTGTATAATCTAGAAAAGGCAAATCATCCAGTAGACCGGTTTGGTCCTTATAGGGAACTCATAAAATGCTGTCCAAAATTCGCCACCGACAGGATTCGAACCTGGTCACGTCAGCTTCGGAATCTGGTACTCTGCCCCAAACCGCACATAATTGTTAGTTATCGAATAAATAATGTTTTTTCTCTAGCAATTTCTTTAGGTTGAGTCTATATGGCATATATGGCAGGGTAGCTCAGTGGTCAGTTTCCAAAACAGACGTGCCCGGGTTCAAGCCCTGTCCACAGCAACTTCTGGACAGTACGTGAAGATTTTCCAATGAGAACAAAACTGGTCTACTGGGTGAACTGCCTTTTCTACATTATACAATGCTTATTTTGTACTGTCAAGTTTATGTGTATAATGGGATTGGTGTATTTATCCATATCACAACCTTGATTTAAATAATTTTTTAATCATTGCTCGCGCGACCAATGTTAGCTTAATTGAGGCCAACTTGTTCTACTAATTTCGCTGTGAAAGTTGCTTCATCTTTTCGATATTTTAATCATATTTTGATTTTCGTGATCTGATATGACGAAGAAATTATTTCGCTCTACGTATAATGTATCCCAAAATGGTCTACAAAATATCGTGGCGTTCATTTATTTTGTTTATATTTTTCTGTTATAGGGATATAGGAAATCATGTAAATAATCTAGTTTAGTTTTTCAACGTCATTAAACAATTTCTGTTGAATATCATAGGAAGCAGTTTATGCGATTGGATATCTAATTTATAATAAACAGACAAAATTCTGTGATACCTCTGATCTGTGATTAGAAGAGGTTGAGTCTCATGCCACACGATAACACACTAATTGACGCGGTTTCGTCTTTGCGCTTAGAGCACGCGTAACAGTGCAGCGAGATGGAGCTGTTTGCCTGTCGACATCAGCACAATAGTAGTGCGGGTACAAGGCTGATTGATTGCTTCGTTAATCATTGTCATTTAAATTTTCATGTGTTTTTATTTGTATTGATTTAGACCACCCAGTTAGACATTAGCGTTAGAAACTACAGAATTAGTTTTATGCTCAACTATTGAGCTAATGACTATTTTTATATGCCTTATTGTAAACAAAAGAGCTGTAAACGCAACAAACTGTTTAAAAGGCTTTCATATTTGAACTTTGAACTATATGTGTGTACGGTGCGTACGTTTATTTACTTAATTCGTGAAATAGATCACCAAGTTGGACGTAATAGTGTAAAAGAAAGTTGCATTAGGACAATTTAGTCATGCATTCTGATGAATTTTATTGACTAGTATGTATAAATTTGTGTACTTCTAAGTGTCTGATTTACAAATTTATACATGATTTTTACACTCAATCAGAGAAACAACCGTTTGTTTTACGTTCATTTAGAATTTTAGCCAGTAACATTTATAAGATGAGCTTATATAAGCCAACAATATTTTCTATTATTGTTTGTAAATCCCGTCGTTAAAGTTGTTGAATGATTGTATTTAATTCGTCATGGATACTGCAGGGCATTCGTTCTAGTCACATTGAATTAAGTGAACCAATGTTTAGAGGAGATTAATCCATATTATAGCAGTCAGACTTTAATAACCATTCGACTATAGAATGATAGAACAATGTGTGGTGATTCAAAATGTAATGACTACTGGAGGTCGGATATGACAAATTATTTGACCACACAAGTCAAAGTTACCTAGTTATATACAGTGGTACCGCGAGATACGAGTTTAATTCGTTCCAGATCCGAGCTCGTAAGTCAATCGGCTCGTATCTCAAACGAATTTTCTACATTTAAAATAACTGAATTCGATTTAATTCGTTCAGAACCTATGAATGATCCCCAACCCGGTGTAAATTATGAATAAAGATATTTGTTTAAATAACAACCAAACATGTATAATTAACAAATACATAATAAAATATGAAATAAAGAAATGAAAGAGTTATTTATCATAATAGTCTTATTTTGGAGACAGACGAGTGTGGCTTATTACAGTCTCCATCAGTGTATCTCATGCCAACTCCTTCTTTTTCACTCACACGAGCAGAAGCTTTTCAATTTCCTCGTGGATATTTGTCCTTAATTTGGAAAGAATTGTGGCTCCTTTTGCTGATGTAGCACTCTTGATAGCGTCCTTCTGCTTCAATATCGTACAAATTGTCGATGTACTACGTCATATATCTTTGCGCGTTCAATTACTCGTACGCCACGCTCATGTTTTTCTGCTATTTCTTGCTTTAGTTCTATCGAAATCATCCTCTTCTTCCTGTCACCATTGTCCTTAGTACTCACTGTCTTCGGCCCCTAAAAAACACACAAAAAAGTTCAGTGATCACGAAAAAATCAATCAAAAAAAGATGCTCCGGAAACACGGCTCGTATCTCGGATTTAGGCTCGTATCTTCAACGAAAAAATGGCCCGAGCTCCGGCTCGTATCTCAAAAACTCGTATGTTAGGCTGCTCGTATCTCGAGGTACCACTGTATTATTAAGCGAAATTCAGGGTAAACTAAAATGTAAGGCATCAATAGTATTCTTCACAAATAAAACCTCCTTGTCTTTGAAAAATCGATTTCTTTTTGGTCCATTTATTCACACATCTAGACACTACTAATTATACAAGTTTACCGTATTTGTACATATTTTAATATAGCATGATAATGTGGAAAAAACAGAAGTCCCATTTGTAATCCAGGCTATTCTGTAGGGCAGTTAAAAATGGAATTGAGATATTTCACACTCAATATCATACCATTTTACAATGAAATCCAGTATTGCATCATAATATTTACTTAATGCTCTGAACAATTACACGATGCATTGCTTAGAATAAAATGCTTATTCTGGATTTTTAGCGACCGAATGAGCAAGTCAGCTAATATCACCTTAGTGATTACGCGGATCTTACAATTTTTAGGTAGTAATCTTTTGATCTCTCCGCCAGTATTATCTGCAACAATCTGCCCCCAACACTACACAGAATATTTTTCATAATTTGCATGTCTTTCACATCTACTTCGGGACGCCAATATGTACAAAAAGGATACTTTTGCCCTGGTTGTTCATCTCAAAAGAGATCGTTTAACGCTTCTTCCACCAACTGACTTTGTCACAGAAAATACTCCAGGATATACATCAAGGCGTTCGCGACCTCTCTGCAGCCGCCTACACTCCTGTACTTTTCTACTTCTGATATTGCGCCGATGAAAGTGCTAAGAATATCATAAGGGCTCGCTACTGCTTTCCTGGCTTCTCGTAGTTTCATGACTATATAGTTATGTGGAGCGATCCAGTGTACATGAACATTTGACGAAAAAAAGCTAGTTTTAGTTTATGACTATCAGATGCTGCGCAATTTGTGATGGCTTCAATACTAACTTTTAAGTTATTTACTTAATTTTGTGCTAAAAACTGATAAATTATTAAGTAATTGTTTATCTAGTTAATAGTTAACATTTAATTATTGGTTTTCTTATGTCAGCATTGTTTGCTTTCCGGTATGGAGATCAATTATTACATTTTCCAGCTATATTTTTACAACTTTGGCATATAATAGCTTCCTCCTGATTTCGTAGAATGCAAATGCCTGGGAATATGCAACACGTTCAGCAAAGATAAATTATTTAATAAACGACACTTCGTTGATTCTGCGAAGGTAAATTCTGCATTCATGAATTTAAGGCTACTGAAGTAGTTTGGGTTGCTAGCTGGAAAACCATTAAATATAGACCGGTGATTCTGTTGCATGACGTTATTTTTCGTTATTCCGGTCACTTTATCATGCTTTGTGACATCAAATAATAAGATATGTTAATTAAAAAACAGCTGGTTAATAGCGTTCTCTGATGGAGCCTGTTGATTGCTGCTTTATTTGCGTAGACTCCTGTAGGATCCACACTGCGGTAGACTTAGATCTCAGTTTTTGTATATATTGAAAACAAGTTATCATTGAAATATTTTATAAAATTTGATTAATTTTAGATGTCTAACCCTTTTTTTAAATTATATATGTGAATGTTTTACAGTTTGTTTTGTTCAGATTTTAGCAAACATCATTAGTAATCAGTTAAGTTGTATTTTGACTGACATTCTAAGTTTGATAGCTTCATTTCTGTTTTTAAGAAGTGCTTTGAACACCTCTTTATCAGCGTAGTCATTCAGATCCAGTTAGTTATTCTGTCTGTTATTATTGACAGATAATAATTTATAAGACACTTGCACTCCGTTGCCCCATTTAACATTTTATACTCTTGCATGACTTTATTTTTATTTGCTCCAATCATTTGATAAATTAAATTTTTAACCCCACCTTGTAATTTGTCCGTTGGGTCCTTATTTATTTTATGGTAACCTTCTTTATTATTTAATTGTTCATACATCTTATCATCATAATCCCTCTGATTAATTAGCACTGTTGCTCCACCTTTATCTGCCTTAAGGCATATTACCTTATTAGATAATAAAATTCGATCTCAATCTTTTCAATTCATAATTCGGCTTACATTTATCCTCTCCATGTTCTAACACCAATTTCGCAACATCAAATTCAAATTTAGTTTTATCTTTTCCTGGGAGGAATTGCGCGATTTTAACTGTCTCGGTAATAGTTTCATTCTTAGGTATGTATTCTATAGGGACAGCCGTGTTCAGTCCCAGGTTAAATAATCTCTTTTCATTATCCTTGAGATCCATAGATGATAAGTTTATTACCCGTTTCGACACAGCAGAATCGTTTGGAATAATTCTTGCAGAGATCCGACTGATTCCCAACTCACGAACGCAACTCCAGGAGAGTCAACAAATTTGGTATTAGGTGTTGCGCATCTAGTAATAAATTGGTTCAAATATGACCAGATAGATAAACCAAGGACAGCATGAACGGAACGCATAATCTCATACACATTCGTTTCGTGCTTACTGGCGACTCATCAATAGGGGCCACTATCACGCTCACTATTTGTTTGGGTGAGGAATGTGAGAAAATAGGACGGTACAATCTCATATACGAATGTGTAGACCTGAAATAGTGAGGCTAAATACATATAGTCTTCGAGAATGCGATTTCAAAGAGAACTCACTACATAACAATAATTGATTGCGCGGGTGGTGGTAACAATGCTTTAAATCAAGTTTGCGAGCTTGAAGTAAACACCAACCACATTGTATTTAACCAGTCTACGAACAACATAACAAAACTACCGCCAGCTGCAACGCACTGACGCGTTTCGACCTTCCATGATCATCATCAGAGTACGACGGCAAACTGACCATCGAGTACCAATTCACTATATGTAATATATATATATATATATATATATATACCAGGCCTTTAAAGGGTACCAGCAATATGGCTATTGTGTCAGTACCTGAGACTTTCAGCAAATATAGTGTTGGTATCAGTTATTGATACAATACTAATAGTGTTGGTACCCCCTACAGGCTTGGTATATATGTTATATATGGTGAGTTAGCTTTGAAGTAGCATTGTCGAAGGCTTTGTAATAAGTTAGTATTACTACAGGTGTAGACATTCGCATAAACGGTTGTATCGTCTAGTCATCCCACATTCCTCATCGAAATTTTTAGTGGGTAAAGGGCATAATGGTCGCCAGTTAGCACGAAGCGAATGTAGATGAGATTATACTATACGATCATGCTGACTTTAGTTTGTCCTTCTGGGCATATTTGAACTAATTTGTGACTAGGTGCGCACCACCTAACACACAATTGCATATATATTAGTTCTCTGTTAGAAACAGTATCGAAGTTGAAGGAATATCGGTAAACAGCTGTCCAACTTCACTTTGATAACGTTGCGCTCAGACACGACACACTTTTGCAATTCACGTCCTTATTACACGAACAAAATACTGGATTAATTTTTTTTCGAGGCTATTGATCGTACTCAATGCTTTCTTTCCCGTGTAATTATCGCCATGCCTTGACTTCAACATAATTAAAGAATATATATATATATATATATATATATATATATATATATATATCGAGCTGATTTCTTCCCCACTTTTATTCTACATTGAAGCAGTTCAAGCTCCTACTGTTGTTTTCTGTCCTAGTTTCCGGAAGTATAATTAAAGTTCATACTGTTATGTTACAAATAAGCAGCACAGAGGACCAAGCAAATAATTCATGTATCTTGAATAGAGGGCGCAAATTGTCAGAAAATTGTAAAATCGCTTCAACAAACAAAAATATTAGTTATATCAATCAAAGAAGCTGAGCAGAAAAAAAATCATGTTCTCCAAAATGCAACTGGAACTATTATTTTCGGTTGATTTTAAACTAAACCTGAGTTCTTTCTGGAAAAAATAGCCTTAAGATTCAGCAAGGTACAATTTTAAGTAAATATAAATCCAGATTCTTAAGAATATTCTAATTTGATTATTCTGCGTGTTGCGTAAAGTTCAGAATCATAATTTTATTTACTAAAATGCTGAATTTTTCAAATTAAATTTGGATATTATTTTCGGTATTAATTTATAATAGATTTCTTATTTATGCAATTAAAAGGAACATTTTTGCGCGAGCGTTATAACACTTATTTAAATAAAGTTTGCGATCTTCATATAAAAACCAGTCCAATTATCATATGTTATTAGAAACTAAGTATTTTTTAACATGGAAAAGGAATTTCACCCGGTAGACAAGTTTTCTCCTTACTAGGAAATCGTCGGGTAATTTCAAGATTTTGTCGAGGACGCGTCCAATTTCGAGCCCTGTTTGTAGCAAATTGTGAACAGTACGTGAAGTTTTCCCAATAAGAACGAAATCAGTCTGCTGAATGAATTGCCTCTTAAACATTCTACAATTCTTAGTTTATGCTTAGAGATAAATGTATACAATGGAGCTTCTTATTTGTATTAAATTAATATGAATGATGCTTCAAATATTATATCGCACGAGATGTTGATTACGAAGCGTATTAAAAAATGACAGACGAGGATGTCCAAGTGAAAGAAATAATTCATGCAATAAGGTCAACCTGTTGATTACGACTCTATAAGATTCATGGCCTATGTTTGACAGACGTCAAACCGTTTATCGCCGATAAGCATAAAGCGTTACTACTTTCGTGAAGAATAGATAATTATAAATAGCTATCTCTATTATTGCACATCAATATACGAAAAAAAATTCTTCCCAAAAGTTGACAATTTAAAAGTGTAAGTCGGTTGTCAGTAAGCATTTAAAAAAAAATTAAATGTTAGTTTATGTTGCATAACGTTTCACGCGAAAGTGAATACATGCATGAAGCGAATTATTACTTGTTTGCTAGTTAACGTAATTTAAAAGACATTACGAGAGAATAATGTTTACTTGAATGGCAATTGTTAGACAAAGAAGGTTACTATGTTTCTTATTTGATTAATAGTATGCATTAATCGGAAGACAATTTTTTTGTGTGAAAATAATCACCCGCATTAGAACTTCAGCTTGTTTCTTTAGCTGAAGTAAAGTAACACGAGGAAAGACTATAGGAGAATAAATTTACGTTTTAATCTGCTCGTGGTTGCTTGCTTGTACGTATCTTAAATATAAATTATGTATGGTTTAGTAGACAGATTAATGCGTCCAATGTAAATAAGACATTGGGAAAACTTTATATTGATTTAAGCAATCGCTGACATTCAATTTAGTCAACAAAATGCAGCTTATTCTTTAAATCAAGTTTGCGAACTTGAATTAACACCAATAACATTGTATTTAAACAATCGTCGAACAACATAACAAAACTAGGATAGGTTAAATACAATGGAATTGGTGTTTACTTCAAGCTCGCAAACTTGATTTAAAGTGTTTTTACCACCATCCGCGCAATCAATTATTGTTAAAATGCAACTTATTTGAAATGAAGAATTTGGAAATGTTTTCAGGTGTTCAGTGATTAATTTGCTGCCTAAAAACGGAGTGATACTGGCTCGGTCTACACAATATCCTTACAACATCCAGTGGTTCAAGCATAGGCTAAAGTTACAATTAAAGTCCGAAATAACTGATGGATTAGGATGTAAATATTGGCAAACGTTTGTGCGCTGCCAGTTGTATACATGCATGTTTTGATATATGATGTATCTTTGTATGTATGTATGTATGCATGTATGTATGACCGTATGTATGTCGTGAGTAGTTATGTATGTGCGTGTTGGTAAGTCTGCATTTATGTATGTATGTAAGTTTACATGTATGTATATATATATTTATGAAGGTATGTCCGTATGTATGCGCTATATATGTCTGTGTGTGTAAGTGTGTTATTATACATGTATGTATGCATGTATGTATGCATGTGTGTATGCATATGTTTGTTTCTCTGTATGTATGGATATGTGTATGTATTTTGTATGAAGTATGTTTGTACGTATGTTTGTATGTATGTATTTTGGCATGCATGTATGCATGTATGTATGTATGTGTGTATGTATGTATGTATGTATTTATGCATATATGTATATATGTATGTTTGTATGTATTTGGGTAAGTATACATGTATGCATGTACGTGTGCATGTGTTTAAGCATGTATGTGCGTATGTATGTTTTCATTTATGTATTTCCATAAGTTTGTAACTGTTTGTGTATGCATATATGTAATTATGTATAGGTGTAAGCAATTATGCATCTATGTATGTCTGTATGTCTGGTTGGATGGATGTATGCATAAAATATGTTTGTATATGTACAAGTATTTATGCACGTTTGTATGTATGTGTGTATGGAAGGATGGATGTGTGTATGCATTATGTATGTAAATGAATATATTTATGTATGCGCGTATGTATATATGCATGTATGTACATATGTATTTATGTATATTTTTATGTATCATGTATGTATGTACATATGTATGCATGAACATATATATATATATATATATATATATATGTATAAATAATTGTGTGTGCAGATAATGGTTTAGATCTCACTGAATTGGCCGGAATATTCTCGAAAGTAGACAATTGGTAAATAGCTAATTGATTTCTAAAAAAATGGGCTTTGAACTATGATTCACTGAAATATGGCTCCTATGACATCGTCTCTGTTTATTTAGTAAGCTAGATAAGTGTTTAACTTGTTTATGTGACGATCTGCAACTGGAGGCCTTCACATTAACTAAACATTTCGCAATTTGTTAGCTGAGAATCGTTGTCTTTCAGCAAATCTTGTGCTTAGCATACAACAGGTGATACAATTGTTTGATATACTATCAAATAATTTTCATGGGCATTTAAATCTTTACAATCATTTCGAGCACAAGATAGTGCTCATCATATCTACTGAAGGAAAGATTCATATAGTTAATTTATTAATGAAGTGCTAATTGCAATATGATTATCATATTGAATGAGATGAATATTCTATCTACTTAATTATATTGGAGATAATTTTCCTTAATTGAGTAAACGTAAGTGTTACTGGTTCTCACGAAATAAAATAGCGGGCATACGTGGTAGCTTAAAGTTGACATAAGTATTTCATAAGTAAAACATCGAAGGATAGAAAATCCGTATAATATATTAAGTTACACATTTTGGTAGTGTTGAAATGAATAAAAATACTTTTAAATATTTGCAAACTTGAGATAAACACCATTTTCATTTTTCTCAACCAATCGCAGAGCATATTTAAACTACCACTATGTGGTTCACCTAGTGAAATAAAATGAGATTTACGTTAGACTCTTTTTTGCAAAGTTTTATAAAAGAAATTTTATCACCATCTCAGCAATCAATGGTTTCAAAATTAAGTGAAATTAGAGCTTATATTATCATATGATTTAGTAAACTGTATTTATTTCAATCTCACTGCATTCATTATTAGGAGTATGACGTAAGTATGTAATAAAATCTTCTTTGGTAGTCTAAAACTTAAAGGTCATTCATATTTATTTATGCTAAATATAACACACGCAGGATTACGGTTATTCTGAAGACTAATTGACACACACACACACACACACACATATATATATATATATATATATATATATATATATATATATATATATATAAAGAACACTGTGAGGTCCATATGCCTTGGAGCATAACACAATATATTTTCCAATGCCGCGTTTTGCGTACGCGGGTAGTAGCTTTGAACCGACAGTTTCACAAAGATCCGATTGATCACAATTTTCATTTCCATTTTGTCTTCGATCGGGCTGAGTTTGTATTCGTTCCGATGGAAATACGGTTCTATCACACTCCGCAATCAAATTTCAAAATAATCGCACAAAATATTTTTTTGATTTGGAAGACAAAACAGATTCTAAAAAATTGTTTGCTTGTTATGAATAAGAACCAAGTTTATCTCGAGAATACTCAAATACGCACTTCATTCTTTCATTTATGTACGTTTTACATAGATAAACTATCATTGGTTGCACGGTCAATAATGGCAGTTATTTAAATAAAGGTTGCAATCTTGATATAGACGCCAATCCCATTTCAATTATAAATTTGTCAGTATATATTGTATAATGTTGAACATGGAATTCATCCAGGGGACCATTGTAGTCCTTATTGATATCTCTTCATGAATTGCTCAGAATTTTCCGCCGAAAGGGCTTGAATCCGGCCACGTCTGTTTCGGAGCTCGTAACTTTAACTACTGAGCCACTTTGCTACATGGTGCACACACTTTTCAGTTATATACTAACTATTGTATCTATATTTCATCACTTTAGACCTAATGTTTCAAGTAGCCAAACATAATTTTTCATTATAGAAAGTACACCCGCAATCTCCGGAATTGATATTGAATTGAACATCTATACAATTAAAGGAACCTTGGTTGCGCGGACAGTGATAACAATTTCCCTCTCAATCTGTAGTCAACCCAGAAAGATTAAAAATAAATGATTATAATGCGTATTTAAGCATTCTTGACATAAATTGGCCTTTGTAAACAATAAACATTACACATAAACATTATTATTAAATGTATTTCTCTTAATAATACATTTTACATATCATAGGTGGATGTACTTTTGTTGGATATAGTGGTTATGCTTGACGGTTCGAGGTAGAGTATTATGATAGTTAGTTAATATATTTTCAGAAGTAAAATTAATTGTTTTCGTTTATTTGTGATCAATCTTCCCCTATTTTTTTATTTGTGCACATATGGCTATGATATCTTTGACAAACCTGAGTTTTAAAAATATTTTTATTATGTCTTAGTGCTTTGTGAAGTGTTCAATGCCATTTAAAACTCTATATATTTCTCAATCATTCTTTAGCCGAAACCATATTATAGCAATTATTTTAATCAAGGTTGCGGTCTTGATATTAGCACCAGACCCATTTTTACTTACATATGTCAGTATAAACTAAGAATTGTATAGTGTAGAAAAGACAATTCATCTAGTAGACCGGTTTCGTCCTTATTGGGAACTCATCACGTACTGGCTAGAATTTGCCGCGGAAAATATACAATTCTTAGTTTATACTGATATATGTAATTAATTAATGGGAAATGTGATTATATCAAAGTCGCAACCTTGATTATAACAATTGTTATCAACGCCCGCGCAACAAATGTTCGTTTAATTATATTATAGCCTGACATCTATAGTTTCGATTATTTTCCTTCACCTGTCGTACAACTTATCTAATTTAGCTAGAGCAATTATTTACCCGTCTTCCATGAAGAGGTCTTGACAACAAGTAACGGCTTTATGACTATTAGTATTTAATAATAACATAACCGTGCTAGGTTATATAGCCAATGTATATGATTCTCGAATATATTAATTCTCTATGAGTGGTGTACTTTCACAGGAGACACACTTTATTATTAATGAAGGCGCAACCTATGACCGTTTAATTATGTTAACGCTCAGTTCCATACCACTTCCTCAGGTAACGTGGAGTCAATTGTATAATGACAGATTTGGAGTGGTTAGTTGGATATTTGGGTTTAAAGACATGGCATATAGGCTGCAAATAAAGAAATGGATAGCCAAGAAACATTAGTTAATATATAACTGAAAATTGTGCGTAGCGTGCTGCAGAGTGGTACAGTGTTTAGAGCATCACATCCCGAAGCAGATGTGCCCAGGTTCGAGACTTGTCTGCGGCAAATTCGGCAAAATATGTAATGATTTTCCAATAAGGACGAGACCGGTCTACTGGATGAGTTACCTTTTATTAACTAGTGAGGGTAAGAAAAAAAATTATTTCCTGTTTTTCATCAAATTTAGTAAAATAAGTAGCTTACAAGTAAAATTTTTTTGCGAAACTGGATTAATCGAAATTACCTGATCTGCGTTTCAACTTACGTAGTTAGTTTTCCAATAGTTTTCTTTCTTCAACAAAATATTTCGGCTGCCTTTTTTGGCAGCCTACTTCAGTTGGTCTATCCTCACCAGTTCATTAGTTTGTTTTGTTAAACTGGTGAGGATGGATCAACTGAAGAAGGATGCTAAAAAAGGCAGCCGAAATATTTTGTTGAAGAAAGAAAATTACTGGAAAACTAACTGTGTTAGTCAAAACGCAGATCAGGTAAAATAAGAAGCTAAATTTAGCTATGAAATATAATAAGTCAAGCATATTATGAAGACTGATTAATGAAATAGTAAGCAATATAAAAAGGAAAAATAAGTTCTTTAATAAGCATTCAGCTCACTAGGAATGCTAAATTAAAAAATGCAATAAGACAATTGTTAAAAGATGAAAATTTGAAGGATTAAAGTTAATATTTTGTTCAGTCTCATATTTAAGTGCAGTTCTACGTTATCCTCTTCTTACCCTGATTAGGCACATTATTTCAATAGCTTATATGAGACTACAGACTTTGCATAGGATTTCATACACTTTGGATGTTTTCAAAGGTTCAAGATTTCCCATTAGGTTAAGGGGTCTATTACGAAGTCTAAGGGGCTGCCTTAAAATGGTTTGCGAGTTGTATGTTAAAGCTATTACTTTTAATTTTTCGTTTAGTTTAGAGTCTAGCAAAACCAGGACACCACGATCTTCCGTCGCTTTAGCAGATTTTACGTACCTCAAATAAAAATTAATGGTGCTCACGAAATCCAACATTGTTGCTTCTACTAAATTAGAGGGGTAGCCATTGGCCCTGAACATTTCACCCAGTCTGCCCAATTCCAGAACGCTATGTTTTATGTTTGCCTATCTAAGGCTCCCTAATTCTAATGATTTTTAGCTAACGATTTTCATCCAATACGGAAGACTTGACTTAAAAGTTACGAATATTTCCGAGTAAGTAGGCACTCTGATTATATTTCTTTGTATTTCGGAACAATTATAATAAATTTAAAATCAAAAAAGGTAATTCACCTGATGACTCTCTCTCTTTTTCTTGATATTAAATTGAATATCGCTCAATTGATTTGTTAAATTAGAGTAATTTACCATTTCATCTTCAAGATGACTCTAGATCGCAGAGATGTCAATGGCTAGGCTCAATTGGTGTCCAACATAAAAGATAATTTCCTTCATAATGCATAAATGCTTTTGCTATTCCAACCGAAAATTGTTGTCCCGTTGGGACACCTTTAATTAGTATAAAAATGTTTCCTAAAGTTAAAATATTTATAGAACATACATATGCTCATCATCTCCATAATGCACCTAATCGTTTTTTAATTCATCCTAACATTAACAGTTGATCACCATCCAGTGATTCTAGTACCGTTATATTTGTGTGCATAGATACTATATCCAAGCTCACCAAAATACTACCTTTATCAAGTAAACATATATGATCAATTTCAAATAAATGATAAGAATTCGTCCATTCATAGATAAGAAATAAAATAATTTTCTTTGTCTATGACATAAAAACTTATAAGACTTTTATGTTGAAGAGTGCTTGAATTTGACAATAATTCTTATTGTGTTACCTGGGTTATGCAAATTCGCAAACCATACAAACTAGATTCAACAGTATCACTTTGTATCAGCGTGTTATTATGTGCTGAGTCTAGTTCCTTACTAAGAATCATATTATTGATTAATAATTTCATCTTTCCTTATAAAATGTCAGTTAGGTCTTCTGTTATTTTATTTTATACTTAATAATTAATTAATTGTTCTAATATTTTATTATTATAGATAGATTGTCTCATCTGAGCCGTGGCTCCACTTTTATCTGCTTTTAGACAAGTAACATTATTAGATATTAACTCTTATCTGAGACGCTGAATTTCATAATTGTTCTTCAATTTATCCTCTTCGGGTGTTTAGACCATTGAAGAAACATCTAATTCATATTTAACCTTTTCCTTATCTAACTAAAACATATAATATGTATGAATTGCGGTTTTATCTCTCCTAGTCAGTTTGCCGTCGTACTCTGATGATGATCATGGAAGGTCGAAACAAGTCAGTACTTGTGACTGACAGTAGTTTCGCTGTTTATCGACGATTGGTTAAAAACAATAGGATTTGTGTTTACTTCAAGCTCTCAAGCTTCATTCAAAGATTTGGTACCGGCATTCGCGCAATCACTGATAGTTTAATTGTATTACCTATATAAGTGATGGAAAACACAAACAGTTAATGATCGTGACTGCATAGAAATTGTGTAGCCGACATTTCCAGTCAAGTTCAATTTATGCGAGACTGCTAGAGGTGAGAGCCGCATATCTAAATTTGATTTCCATATATATTCAATGCGGTTTGATCCTCGATAGTCAGTTTGCCGTCGTAATCTGATGATGATCAAGGAAGGTCGAAACGCGTCAGTGCGTTGCGGCTGGCGGTAGTTTTGTTTTGTTGTTCGACGACTGGTTAAATACAATGGGATTGGTGTTTACTTCAAGCTCGCAAACTTGATTTAAATAACTATTACTACTGCAACAAAAAGTGTTTCTTTTTCTACCACTATCATTACTACTACTAATGCCACAACGACCACTACTATTACAGCAGCTACTACTACCACCACAACTAATAGCAGTAGTACAACAACAAAACAAGTACTATTACTAATTCTATTTCTGTCACAAATACTAATACTTCTTCTTCTACTACTATTACTTTTATTATTATTATTTTAATAATAATAGTTATGATTAATATCCATATCGCTTCTTTAATACTATTAAATCTACTACTAATACTACTACTACTACCACTACTTCTACTACTACTACAACTACTACTACTTCTACTACTACTACTACTACTGCTACTACTACTACTACTACTACTAAAACTAAAATTAATACAAGTTATTATATTAAATCTTCTACTACCATTTCCACTACTACAATTTCTAGTACCGTTGCAACCAAGAATACTAATAGTATTGTTACTACTACTATTACTATCCCTTCTACTATTATTAAAACATATGCTACTACCATTTTTTCTTCTCATACTATTGCCAATACTTTTTCTACCACTGCTACTTCTGCTACAACTTATATCCCAAATAATTATAATAGCATTATTATTATTACAAATAATAATAGTAATAGTAAAAAGATTGATACTGTCACTCCTGCAATTACTAAGTAGAACAATATTTTTGGTAGGAAGAAAAATGTGAATTCACACGTAATTTCAAAATAAATTTTCCCACTATGGAAGGACAAATGGTAGTATTGTTAATTTTAACCTTCTTTCTTATAACAAAGATATGCAACATGCTCGTTAGATTATAGACAGGTCAAATGAAGCCCTTCATCAGAACAAAACCTAAAATCTAACTGAATAAAATCCATGTTGTTGCTCGTTATCCTTAGAAAGAGTTGATTCGAAAACTAGCCAAGAAATGGAGGATTTCTCCAAATAGTAATATTTTTCTAAAATAAGAACATTTATAAAACATGGCAGCAGCAATAATAATAATAAAAATATCAATAATAATAATGGTATTAGACGTAACAAAGATATCAATAACAATAACAATGATTTACGCTAATTGACTCTCCCTTCTCGAGAGCGCTGTAATAAATATATCACTATCATATAGTTTACTTTTTGTCTGTGAAATTAACTGCCTTGTTGATATGGTTGAACTTTTCTTAATTATTGGATAAATATTGCTCACTGCAAAACTATGGTTGTACTATATAGCGGGAAATCGTTTCGTTTGTTAAGAAACAATGAACTCTGAGGTAATAAGCATCGTGTACCATTTTTGCTAAAATAGAGTAATTATTCGCGTACTGTTAAATAAAGGTCATGACTCCAAAGTCAATTGCTTTTAATTGTAGTGTTGATAAAAAGATTGGATGTCATTAGCTGCTCATTATATAATACAATTACTAATTAGGATTTATTTTAAAAAATAAAAAGAATTATAACGTTTTCACGTAAATATTATGGATATGACGGACAATAAACATGAGACAAACCTAACAAAAAATAATTAATACTATTCAGAGCATATCTTCTTCATATTATTGCAAATATGCATATTTGTTTTTGGGTAATGTGTATCAAGCAAAATTGATTGAAAAAATTTAAACAAACTTTAATGCAATTGAAAGACAACCTACAGTCAAGCGTTTGAGACTGCGTATTAAAACGGGATGATATTGTCGCAGATGGTAATAAAATAATTCAAATTAAATTTTCGTACTTTAGATAAAAACGGATCATATTTTATTGTATTTTTTATTGCATAATTGTAAGCTATTCGCAGTCAAGAATATAAAACCTGTCCTGTTTGGTTATATCAATTAAGCAAAAAGACAAAATTACTATCACTCTCACTCAATGAGGGATATCGATCATAACTTGCCTTGATTAGAGCACAAAAGTAAATAACCTGCGGAGGTACAACTAAAGGTTTTACATAATACATAATTCATAAAGTTGTTCTAACCCATAGTATTCTCCATCAAATTGAAATTTACAGGAATATCTGTTCCAAAATTTCGACATGGTGCCGTCCGTTTTTTCATTGCCGAATCCTTTCACAGTTCAATGAAATATACATTTGAGCCATCAAAAATCGTGCGGGTAATGCTATCAAATGATTGAATCTAGCTTTCCGTGTTAACAGATTGACACAAATCTGACATTTTTGTACCTGTCTATCTCAAATGAAAATCTTTTGCTAGCCTACGAACTGGTGCGTTACGACGTCTCGTCGTATTGTCCGAGCAGGATGGCAAACTTAATATCGAAAGCGTGGTGTATAGAGTTACAGGTACCGAATCAAATGTTTTGTGGTACGAGCCCTATCCGTGCCAAAATTTTGAAAACTACTTAACAAATTCTCAAATAAAAAGCTACTAAATTGGATAAATTTTATTCCCTACCTTAGTCAGTGCTTAATTTATACAGTTACACACACACACACACAAACACACACACACACACTATATATATATATATATATATATATATATATATATATATATATATAGGATTTGTTTGTAAAGCTCGATAACTATTTAAATAATTTTCGTCACCACTAGCACGATCAATACAGGTTTAATTATATATATATATATATATATATATATATATATATATATATATATATATATATATATATATATATATATATATGGACAGATTTTGACGAGTTCCGATTACGATGGAAATGGTCTAATCGATGAAGTGCTTTTGATAATCTGGAGAATACTTAGTTTTTACTGACGAATATGTTTAGAAATATTGTATATCACAAACTTGCACAGTTGATTTAATTAATAAATTTGTAAGTGGTTAGTTATGAAACTGCATTTCATCTATGCGAAAAATTTATAGCCGATAAGAAGCTGGGCTAAAGCTGATTATGGTATTATTATTAATATTTTATTTAAAGAATTTTTCTTTTTTGTGATAAAAAATTGACTAACGGTTGCCTGTCTCAACAATGAAGCTTAACTACCGTCAGTTTTACGTACTAATGCATTTCGACATTCCACTTGATTTACCAAAATGTATTAGGTGTTGCGCGCCTGGTAACCAATTAGTTGAAATGTCATAAAAACGATATAAAAAGTGAGCATGTACGAAGGTTATAATCTCATGAAAACATGCGTTCTGTGCTTACTGGCGAATAATCATTAGAGGTCGGTAGTATGCCCTATACCACCCATAATTTTTTTCAAGAAATGTGGGACAATTTGACGGCGCAATCTCCTATACGCGTGTGTATTCAAGCTGTAGTGGAGTTAACTAGGTAACATTTCATTGACAATGCGACTTCTAAGTCAAATCATTATATATAATGTATACCCATCTTGTTAATGGTACTAACTTTATGGTCGCCGAGTCGATAGGTTGTACCATCACTATAGATTTCAAGATATGCTAAATTTCACGGAAATTGAATATTACAACTACTTCTGAGCAACGGTTACTCCAGCAAATCTATACACTCTGGCCTTGATCGATATCAGTCATCACATTTTGTTGTAATCAGAACTCCATTCAGTTAAATATAAAATAATTGTATACTGTTTGTTACGGAGATCTAATATATATGATATTGTGTATTATTTTTTGCGTTTATAGTAACAAATAAGTTCAGCATTAACTAAAATTATAATCTAGTGTGCCAGTTCGTTTCGTGTTTACTAGCGCAAAATAATAGAAATATTTGTGCTAATGTCTTTCTCTTTTAACTAAATTCTTTACATGAATTTTTTTAAAAGATTTGTAACGCATACGTCTAATTGTGAGACGCTACACAAAAACTCAATCAGCAGTAAAATAAGGTAGAAATAAGAACGTCCATATATATTCTATACATCAGGGTGACACCGATTAATTTGTGATTAGCAGAGCGAAGGTGGCTGATGGAAGCCACCACCACGAATTCCAGAATGAGACTTTAATGCGTAGTTGTGCCTTGTAAAAACAAGGCTTCTTAGTTAGACGCTCGCCCGTTCGCACTATTTTGAAATGACTAAGCTTGTATCTAAAAACAGCGTTGCGCAGTTCCATCTCGATATTGGAATTTTACAAGCATATTTAGTTGAGCTAGCTATGACACTTTTGACGCAATCGGATGCACTGTTGATGATGAATATCTGCTGAACAACGAAGAACAGTAGGATAGACGTGCGCAACCAAATACAGCGTTGGACAAGTGGTCTGGCAGGCAATGCATCGTTTTCGTATATCCGAGAAATTTGTTTATCTCTCGACCAATCAAAATTCAGTATTTCATTGAATTCCGTTGTAAGGTGGTGTTAGTTCTTTGTCAAGATGTGACAATGAGGATGCTAAAATATTCGTTTATATTTTCTGTATCTCTTACGTAAAACTGCAGAAATAAAAGAGTCTTTATTGAACATGGTTCAACCAATTTACATCTGTTCTTGTTGAACAAGTTAAATTTTGATGCCGTTATACGCGGCCTTAATAAAAAGAATTCTGCACAAAGAAAGTCGTAGAATTGTTTCATTTTGTGTAAGCCCACGCACTACAATTAATCAATTTGAATCAATTCTACGATTTTAAACTGGCAAAACTTCTGATTTTAGCAATGACAACTCAATTGTAACGTTTTTCATAAAATCTAGAGCTTTTGTAGTTAATTAATTTGTAAAAAAACACTGCATTTTAGCAAATTCACTGAATATTCCTGTTATTTTTCGACATAATTAAAAGCGGGGATGAAAGAAGTATGACACTCCATTAAACTTTAAATGAATTTTTAAATTTCAAAGTATGTACTCAAGTTAATCCGTCAACAATTTACAGAGAAAAAAATATTTATGGGTACAAAATCGAATGCGGGTCACAACTTAAGTGAATTATTTTAATAACAACTCAGACTTATTTAATTAGGTAGTAAACTCAAGTTGTTAAATGCAAGTTTTGCTTTCTTCGCAATCATAATCCTCTACTTCATTAAGGAATGCTACTCTTTTGCGGGTGTTGAAGAATATTTTCAAAATCCTGTTTGTAATTTGTAAATTAGAAAATAACTATTTTCGCACTTTTATGCATATAACCTGGGAAAAGTATCGACAGTTACATGTACTGTCGGTTTTCGATGTATCTTATCCATTCATCAAATAAGAAAGGAAAAATATTGATTGATATAATATATCAGCGTATAAAGGAAACACTTTTTAAAACCGAGCTGCGGCTATTATCCTATATAATGTGATATAACCGTACCTGATGGGAATGCGAGCTGAAAACTTTCTATTCAGTTGAAAAGATTTATTTTAAAGTACTCACCTAATAAATATGTTATTTATTCCAATTATGATTTATTGCTTATTCCCACACAAGTAATAAATCAATGCTCACTAAATTAACTTGAAAGAATGTCGCGAATTTTGGAAAAGTTGTGTTTGTTACTGCCTTGAAATTTTTCAGTTGACAGTGAAATGATGTAGGAATATTAAATTAAAATTTATTGGATTGTTCGGCCAAATTTACGGTTGGTATTGATTTCAAAATAAAAAAAACGTACTATTTAATTTTTAAAAATTTAATTTAAACCCATCGTGTTTGCCAAACTAGAAAATATAATTTTAATCAAGGTTGTGATCTTGATATAAACACCTGACCCATTATGTTTATACATTTTTCAGTATAAACTAAATATTTTATAGTGTGGAAAAATAAATTCATCCAGAAAACCGGTTTCGTCCTTATTGGGAACTCTTCACGAACTGTTCACAGTTTGCCGCAGACAGGGATCGAACCTTGGCACGTTTGCTTCGGGTCTGGTGCTCTAACCACTGAGCAACTCTGCTGCTATTATATAACCAAATATTTTGTGTAGTCTGCGGCAGAGGTTAGAGCAACAGATTCTGAAGACGACATGCCCAGGTTCGATCACTGTCCGCGGAAAATTCTGGCCAGTACGTGATGAGGTCCGAATAAGGAAGAAACCGGTCTACTGGATGAATAGCCTTTTCCACACCTTACAATACGTAGTTTATACCTGTAATGTATATACTTAAACGGTCAAGTGTTTATATCAAGATCGCAAACTTGATTAAAAAAAATTATTATCACCGGCCACGAAACCAATGTTAGTATAACTATTAAATATAATTTTTGATATCCCGTTGGCGTGCTTTGTGTATGCATGAACTCCTTTTGTAACCGGTTGTACAGCAACGCTAATCTCCCCTCAATTACTTTGCTCAGGCGCTTCTGTTCGCTTTCGTCAATCCAAGAACACGACGGAAACTGCACCGCCAAACAAACCGCAATGTATGCATAATATAATCAAAATTGGTTTAGTAATCTTACTGACACAAGACATAACACAAAATCACAGTTGAATAATGTTCGGCTTTGTCATGCGTGAACACATTGTGTGTTGTACTAGGCTTACGGCCTAAAATTTCTTTATTATATACATATTTCCAAATAAGTATTATCTTTTACAAAATTAAATTTAACTTTCGCTTGTATACATTTTCCTCGGATTATTTTGAGTTTAAATATATCCGGTAACTTTTACATTTTAGCTGTTGTATAACGTTATCTCCTATACTCAATTAAAGTTTAAAATATATATAATTCCCTACAATTTGCTTTGTTTTAACATATCTACCGATACGCTTCATACAAATTCTCTTAATGTGAATGCCATTCATATTTTTTGCGTCTATTTGCATAACCTTAATTTTCGTTCAGCTTTTGTTCCATGTTCAGTTTCAGCCAAATTAACGCTTAAACTCAGTTTTACATTAGGAAAATGGACAACTGCTTCAGTAATAATTGAAATAATAATTTGGATAAATAAATGAAATTGCCTCTGCATAACCAATTATTCTGCTGCCTCATCAATAGAATAGATTTATTTTCTCGTCAACTTTAACATGTGAATTGATGAATAATATTTGATGTCAACTAAGGCGGCTCTATTCCAGCCACTGAAGGAGTTGACAACTTGTTCATAATTTTTAACGCAAAGTAGTACGAATAGAAATTATTTTAATGCTTACATGTAGGTGCCAAATTGTATCATTATTTCATGGTTAAACAATTTGGTTTTTCATGATAATTGGCCAATGGTTACTTCAAGGTTCCATTCATCATACACCTGCTCTGGAATACATATTTTTTACAATTCTAGGCAATAAACTCCTGAAATTACCACGTACTACTTTATACAAATATTCATATTGGTGGCATATTCTAGAAATTTCGCGTTTTGTCGAATACAAACCATTCAGAAGACCATGGTTCTATCCGTATTAAGCAAAAAGTAAATAGGTGGTTAGATACTGTTTTTGACGGAGAATTGATATATATGCAATCGAGTATTACGCCATGCGCACCTAGTAACAAATTAGTTCAGTTGTGACCAGAAGGATAAACCAAAGGCAGCATGAACGGAAAGTATAATCTCATGCACATTCGTTTCGTGCTTACTGGCGACTCATCAGTAGGAGCCGGTATTACGCCCTTTAACCACTATATATTTTGGTGAAGAATGTGGGATAATAGGACGGTACAATCTCCTAGACGAATGTGTAAACCTGCAATAGTGAAGCTAACATCATATAAAGTCTACGACAATGCGACTTCAACACTAACTCACACTATATAATATATATATACCGAGTCTGTAAAGGATAATAACACTATGGCTATTTTGTCAGTAACTGATACCAACATTATGGTACCGAAAGTATCATGGCACTAAAACTATTGTTGCCAAGACGTTACTTTGTACCAACATGATGGATTTCAATGCATGCTAAATTTCACCAAAAATTGGGAATTACAACTGCATTTGAACGCCTGCTAGTCCAGTGAATCCATACACTTTGGCCGTGATTGGTAAACAAGACATCATTCAGATAAATATATAACAGTTAGATACAGTTTGTGGCGGAGAACTTATATATATATATATAATAATATATATATATATATATATATATATATATATATGCAATTCTGCATTTTGGTGTTGCGCGCCTAATGAAAAATTAGTTCACATATGATAAGATGGATAAACCAAGGACAGCATCAACGGAAAGCATATTTTTGGGCACATTCGCTTCGTGCTTACTGGCGACTCATCAGTAGGAGCTGGTATTACGCCCTTTAACCACTATATATTTGGATGAAGAACGTGGGTAAATAGGCAGTATACTGTGAAATGGAATTAATCATACATTTATTTGGCTAACCCTAATATAGTCAAATCTAAACACAAATAGACCCGTACTTCGCAACTGATTCGATTTTTAGCATGTTTATATATATATATGAATATACGAAAAATTTATTGTTGTCGAAATGTTGTGACATTTTCGTTGTAATATTTAATTGATGTAAGCTAAATCTATTTATAGTTCATCCAGGAGAAGAATCACCAAGTCAACATATAGACGCTTCTCATGCAAATCCGGAAATCGTGTACATAATAGACAATAAATTAATTTCTTAAAGAAACATGTTGCGCGACGGGGAATAGATCATTCACCTGATTATCGGGTTGCGATCCGATTTGTTTGCATCCGCTGTCTTCCTGATTTCTCCAGAATTTTCGATCTCCGGATATGGAGATCTTTTTCAATGGAAAGCACATCACCTACTAAGTTGAAAATCAATATGTCATGCAGACATACACACAAACCATGTGACATACACTTACCTAGTATTTAAAAAAAACAAGTTATGCTTAAGAGATCTAACAACAAGTATAAATGGGGCAGTTTAAACTAAAATATTCATATTGCATATCAAATTAGTAGGTGATGTGCTTTCCATCGAAAAAAGATCTCCACATCCGGAGATCGAAAATTCTGGAGAAATTAGAAAGACAGCGGACGCAAACAAATCGGATCGCAACCCGAAAATCAGGTAAATTAATTAATATCTTTTTAGTTCCGCAATTTCCGGTGAATATATTTAGGTCAACAGTAAATACATTTTCACAACTATTTGTTATACTTATAAGGGTTAGAAGCAACCACGGTCAGTTGCAACATGATAATGAGAACCATTTAAATATCATTACGAGTTGTGAAGAAAATCCGTTATAGTAATGCATTATCGGAATTTGCTTCGCGCAGCTTTCAAAACAATAATTTATATCAAGTTTGCAAGCTTGAAGTAAACAATGATCCCATTGTATCTAACTCGTCGTCGAAAAACATAAAAAACTACCAACAGCCGCAACGCACTGACACGTTTCGACCTTCCATGATCATCATCAGAGTACGACGGCAAACTGACTAGCGAGGATCAAACCGCATTGCATTTATATGAAAAGCAAAATTAGCTATGTGACTCTAACAGTTAGTAGTCTTGCATACATTGTACGTGACTGGAAATGTCGGCTGCAAAATTTCTAGCCAGTCACGAACATTAACTGTTTGTAGCTTTCGACACATATACATATATAGGCAATACAATTTAACAATAATGGATTGCGCGGGTGGTGGTAACAATTCTTTAAATCAAGTTTGCGTACTTGAAGAAAACACCAATCCCAGTGTATTTAACCAGTCCTCGAAAAACATAACAAAACTACCGCCAGTCGTACTCTGATGATGATCATGGAAAGTAGAAACGCGTCAGTGCGTTGCGACTGGCGGTAGTTTTGTTATGCTGTTCGAGGACTGGTTAAATACAATTGGATTGGTGTTTACTTCAAGCAAGCTAGCCTGATTTAAAGAATTGTTACCACCAATCGCGCAATCAATTATTGTTAAATTGTGTTGCTTATATTTTTATATGTTGCGAAAGCTAGAAACAGCTAATGTTCGTGACTGCATACAAATTGTGCAGCCGACATTTCCATTCACGTACAATGTATGCAAGACTACTAAATGTGAGAGTCGCATAGCTAATTTTGCTTTACATATAAATGCAATGCGGTTTAATCCTCGCTAGTCAGCGTGCCGTCGTACTCTGATGATGATCATGGAAGGTCGAAAGACGCCTGTGCGTTGCGTCTGGCAGTATTTTGTTATGTTGTTCGACGACTGGTTAAATACAATTGGATTGGTGTTTACTTCAACCTCGCAAACTTGATTTAATGAATTGTTATCACCATCCGTGCAATCAATTATTGTTAAATTGTATTGCCTATATTTGTATATGTGGCGAAAGTTGCAAACAGTTAATGCTCGTGACTGAATAGAAATTGTGCATCCGACATTTCCAGTCAAGTTCAATGTATGGGAGACTGCTAGACTCCATATATATTCAATCAGGTTTGATCCTCAATAGTGAGTTTTCCGTCGTACTCTGATGATGATCATGGAAGGTCGAAACGCGTCAGTGCGTTACGGCTGGCGGTAGTTTTGTTATGTTGTTCGACGACTGGTTAAATACAATGGGATTGGTGTTTACTTCAAGCTCGCAAACTTGATTTAAAGAATTGTTACCACCACCAGCGCAATAAATTAATGTTAAATTGTATATCAAAGCAATAACTGCATTATTCGAATAAAGTGACTAAATTATCTTGTTCAATCAAAGGAAAGGCGTTAAAGAAGCATTATTTAAACTGCGATTGTTGGAATACCTAGGGAAAGGAAAATCAGAAAATAAATCATTTATCAACACAAAGAATGAGCGAATAAGTATTATTAAGCAGCACACATAGAACTATCAATATTATGAAATATGCCCATTGCACAGTTATACGACAGTGAACCAGTTTCTAAAAGACATTTTATGCTATGAATAATTTATGTGGCATTTAATATCGTCTAATAAAACATCGATCTTTTACTTCACTTTTGCATTCTTGTTTAAAACGGATTCCTTGTTTTCAGTTTCATTTTTACGGAATTCAACTATTTTAATCTAATAATAGAAACAGTTTTATAGTAACATCGGAATTGACGTACACAGGCTTGGATGAATTTCATCTCATAACAGTTTATGAAATGTTATTTACTATACGAATTAATATTGATTAGAAGAATATGCCTTGAAGCGTCCTTGGATTTGAAAGCAATTCCTTCTGTACACATTAAAATTTCTTTAAATAACATAAGTAAATAAGTTTTCTGTTAATTTCAACGGTCACAACTTTTCAAGATACAGTTTTTGAGCAACGTACACACAATGTGCACGAATCCAGTATAAATTATGCAAAAAATCCTTACGTAACTTATAGTTTTCAAATAACTGAAAAAAACTATTTGCCTCTCTTAATTCTGGAAGTTACCTCATTAAAAAAAATTATTATGCAATATTAACCACTCTATCAAATTCCATCACGCGTAATACTGTTTAACTTTTTAATTTCTCGAATAATTTCTTAAAATATTTTGTTCACTGAAAAGTAAACACATTGTGTAGGAACATTATACTACAATAAAATTTAATTAGCTGTCTTTGAGCGGACCAGTCATAGCTTCAAATTTTATTTTTTTTCTCTGGATAAGTTTTGCGCCTGCCAATTCGTTAATTACAGTTTGTTATTTATAAATTAATTTATCGCCTAAAATTTAAAAACATTATTTAATTGAATTAATCCTAATGTACTGGAGAAGAAATACTTAACAGACCAGTATTTTTCCATTAGTCAGTAATCTATTTATAAATTAAAACTTGTCTAACATCCCGCTCGTATATATTTATGAAAATTTTCATTAATTTACAAACTATAGTTAAAGAATCTTTCGAAGGCAAGCCCAATATATTTGTCTTCTTACAGTCCTCGCTACACGAACGTCAAACATTATTAATGCTATTTTTATTTGCATTTTGATCCTCGCTAGTCAGATTGCCGTCGTACTCTGCTGAAGATCGTGGAAGGTCGAAACGTTTCAGTGCGTGTGACCGACGGTTGTTGTGCTATGTTGTTCGACGACTGGTTTGATACAATTGAATTAGTGTTTACTCGAAGCTGTCAAACTTCAGTTTAAGGATTGTTACCACCAACCAATGATTGTTAAATTGTATTGCCTATATATGTATATGTGGCGAAAGCTGCAAACAGTTAATGTTCGTGACTGCATAGAAAATGTGCAGCCGACATTTCCAGTCAAGTTCAATGTATGCGAGACTGCTAGAGGTGAGAGCCACATATCTAAATTTGAGTTACATATATATTAAATGCGGTTTGATCCTCGATAGTCCGTTTGCCGTCGTACTCTGATGATTGTCATGGAAGGTCGAAACGTTTCAGTGCGTTGCGACTGGCGGTAGTTTTGTTATGTTGTTCGACGACTGGATATATACAATGGGGTTGGTGTTTACTACAAGCTCGCAAACTTGATTTAAAGCATTTACTGTTAAGTTCAATGTATGCGAGACTGTTAGAAGTGAGAGCCGAATATCTAATTTTGCTTTCCATTTATGTGCATTGCGGTTTGATCCTCGTTAGTCAGTTTGCCGTCTTACTCTAATGATGATCATAAAAGGTCGAAATTTGGCAGTACGTGTGACTGGCGGTAGTTTTCCCTTTTAGTTCGACGACTGGTTAAATAAAATGTTATTGGTGTTTACTTCAAGCTCGCAAACTTGATTTATTCAATTAGTACCAGCACTCGCGCAATCAAGGATTGTTTAATTATTGATGCTCATCAATGTATTCATAGATATATTCATCAAAATTGATCTATTTTTCGTTACCAAAGGAAGTAATCAGCGGATCTAGAAAATAATTAGGTAAAATTATATCTAGAGGAAAACAATTTAAATTTAGTAATAATAGTAATATATTAAAATTAATATTAATAATATTTGTTAGAGTAGTAATACTAAAGCATATAGTAATAATACCATTTATTGTAATAATAATAATAATATTATTAATAATAATAATAATAACAACAACAATAATAATAATAATAATAATAATAATAATAATAATAAATACTAATAATAATAATAAGACAAAGAAGGTGAAGATGTGGAAGGAGAAGAAGAATAAGAGAAAGAAGAAGTAGAAAGAAGACATGAAAGATAAGTAGGAGAATAGGAAGGTTTTGAAGAAGGAGAAGTAGAAGAAAAGGGAGAAAAGGTTTAAGTTATAAGAGAAGAACACGTAAGAGGTAGAGGAGGCGAAGTTAGGAAAAGGCTACTTTAGCTTTTACATTCCTTATTTCCACATCTTCACTCAGATTGCATGAAATATTAATACATCTGCCAATGTATGCAAACATGTCATCTATTTCACAAATGGCATCTTGAAACCGAAAAGTTTATTCGAGTGATGTCTCATACTTTTGAATTTAATTCTGCAAAACGAAGTGATAACCGCTAATCTAACCAAGATGACCATAATAAAATTTACAGTGGCGAATAATTGGACAGTTTTAAGCAATCATTCATTGCGCGGATAATGATAACAATTATTTAAATCAAGTTTTCGAGCTTGCTAAAAGCACCAATCCTATTGTATGTACAAAGTAGCACAGCAAAGCAAAACTACCGTCAGTGACATATAAAAAACGTTTCGACCGTCTACAACCATCATCAGAACACGATGGTAGACTTTCTATGTTGTGCTACTGGATAAATACTATAAAGTTCGTATTTAATTCAAACTTGCAGATTTTATATAAATAATTTTATCACCACCAGCACAGTCAATGATTCTTGATTTTAGCTCCTATATATATATATATATATATATATATATATATATATATATATATATATATATATATATACAAAATCTGCAAATATTTAAAGTTCGTGACTGCATATAAATCGTGCAAACTATATTTCCAGTCCAGTACAAAATTTGTGGACATTACTAGGGATAAAGGACATATAACTGCTTTTGATTTTCTTTTATATATATATATATATATATATATATATATATATATATATATATTTATAATGTCCATGCCTTTTAATATTACACAGTATGTTTCTAATTAGGAAGAAAGAACACATAAATAACAAAGTATTTGCCTTTTGGATGTCTTTATGAGTTTTGATCTAATATCGGAATCAGCCACCGATGTTAAAACGTGTTTTTCCATCTTTTTCAAAATTGCATTAATTCTTGATTCGATGTTTGTTGAATCATCTTTCTGTTTGATGTCATGCTTAAATTTAGATTGATCATTTATTATATCGTTCATGGCCTTCCTGTAAGCGTCGGCTTCAAGTATAACAATTCCTGATCCTTTGTCGGGTGTGGCAAGTCGTATGGATTTGTCTGATTGGAGTTTTCTGAGTTCGTCTATGTGCTGTTTTGTGATGATTTGGCTGCCTTTGAATTCATTCTTGTATTGTTCTAGTGCGCTTACTATCTCAGCTTTCAGTCCTTGTCCATTGAATGCATGTGGGGCGGTGTCTTTCGTTAAGTCATTGTAGAAATTTTCCGTTCCAGCCTGAATGTCAATAATGTCACGTTCACTTATGTTTTTCTTGACTACGCAGAATTTTGCTCCTAAGGAGAGTAATTCTTTCTGGTGTTTTGACAAGATCACTTTTGAATAATTGTGAATAAAAGCGTCTGGGTTCGTAGGAAATTTTGATTGTGTAGGAAATTTGTCCAGGTCCCTCGTGAGGTCCTTGGTTTCTTTGTCAGCTGTTATTTTCATCAGCGTTTCTATCTTATTTGTGAAAGCGGTGTATTCGCTGTCGCTCAGTCTTGCAATTTGACAACCCAGTGATTGAATGATTCTCTCAGCATCTTGCAGTTTTGATTGGTTGTCCTCGATACCATTGAGCAATAAACGACTTATAAGTTTATTCGTCGATTTTTGGTTATTCCTTCTGCACTGCTTGCGGAATCGTTTTGGCACGACATCTGATTCTAAACACGATTTGAAGAACTTAATTCTTTCTAGAAGTTTGGCACACGTACAGTTGGCTGCAATATAAGTGTTTGGCTCCTTACGGTTAAAAAGCTGACCATGCTCTTTGATAATCTTTATAATGTCCATGCCTTTTAATATTACACAGTATATTTCTAATTAGGAAGAAAGAACACATTAATGTGTTCTTTCTTCCTAATTAGAAATATATATATATATATATATATATATATATATATATATATATATATATATATATGAGTTTGCAGTTTTATCCATGGTAGTCAGTTTATAACCAATGTTCATTTAAATTTATAAATGTTTATTTCAATACCACTTCCCCATCTACATGCTTGTGTCTGTCTCAGTAATGACAGATTGGGGATTGCTCGTTGGAACATTTGGTCTAAATAGATGCCCTATGAGCTCCACCAAAAATGGGAAAAACTAACCGACTTACATTAGTTAGTATATGACTGAAGATTGTATGTAGTGTACGGCAAGGTGGCTCAGTGGTAAGAACACCGGATTCCGAAGCAGGCGTGCCAAGGTTCGAACCCTGTCCACGGTAATTTCTGGCCAGTACATGATGAGTTCCCAATAAGGAGGAAACCCATCTACTGGATGAATTGTCTTTTCTACACGATATAATTATTAATGGGTAAGGTGTTAATATTAAGTTCGTAACCTAGATTATAGTATCTGTAATTTGTAGGAAACCGATGTACGTGTAGCTGACCAAGTAAAGCCTTTGTGTAAAAATGTAATCTATACAAGCTCGTCCTGGTCGGAATTCACCCTGTGCTCCTCTGAAATTTGATACACGCAAACTGTAAATATGTAGTGAATAATGGAGGCAGAAACCTAGATAGGACTGCCGCAAAGATGTATGATTGATTTATAAAACATAGATGATTAATGGACGACACACCCTAAGGTAACGAAATAGTCTGTGTCTATAATGTAGTTCACTAGAGATAGTTCATCCTTCACAAAAATATGTCAACACTAACTTTGAACAAGGTAGGTGTAAGAGTTAAAACTTGTCTCCACCATTACGTGGCCTTGTGCCCAGCATAACAAGAGATGTTTGTGCTACTAAAATATAACTTATGTAATGCACAGCTATTCAAAGATTTTTATCCTTATTTTTGTGAATTAAACTTGAAGTTTATTTATTAAACAAATAAAATACTTTCTTTAAATCAAGTTTGCCAGTTTTTAGTAAACAACAATTCTATTTTATTTGATCAGTCGTCAAATAAAATAGCAAAACCACCGTCAGTCTTACGTACTGTCGTGTTTCAACCATTTATGAGCACCATAGTAGGTGTGACTTACGGTAGTTTTGATATGTTGCCTGATGACTGGTTAAATAAAATTGGATTGATATTTACCTCAAGCTCGTAAACTTGATTTAAAGAATTTTTTACAACCACCCGCGCAATCAATGATTGTTTAAAAAAAATTCAATTTTATGTAAGCGTTAAACTTAAATATTATGATCACCGATATGATATTTTAGCTGGGATTCAACAAAAAAAGTGTTTTGCTAACGCAGCTTTCATTGTTCCAGTAGTTTTCTTTTGCTAAAATATTTATTCATTAGTTTCGTTTGTTAAACTTGTGAGGTATATTGCAACTGATGAAGGCTATCGATAAGTTTAGCCGAAATATTTTGGCAAAAGAATACTACTGGAACAATGAAAGCTGCGTTAGTGAAAGTGCAGATCAGGTAATTTCGATTAATCCAGGTTCGCAAAAACAATCTTCATTCAAATGTTCTTGCTTTCGTATGTGCTACATTCGTTGAAAACGTGAGCAGATACAGCGAAAAGCAACTTTGATCACCGTTTTTGCGTTAATGTTAGTGAATATTTTTAAGTGTGCCACACAGCTAATTTTGATAATAAATTTAGTTAGGAAAATTCAACATTTGAAAAAAGCAATGCAAATTTCCATATATGATTTGAGATTATATTAAATTACCAGAGATGCAATGCCAATAACAAATAAATTAAGGTGCCACATTTCAATAAATTTCGTGGCCTCACGTAGCCAAATTTCGGATGCCTCTCTCTCTCTCTCTCTCTCTCTATATATATATATATATATATATATATATATATATAATTTATCCAACGTAAGTTATATATTTTTTTCATGTTCGCACATTAATAACTTCAATGGCATTGCCTAATCTGGGTTTAATAAATTGTGATTTGCCTGAAATCATATCGATTTGTGGTAATACGATATTGAGCGTATTGCTTGGATAAAATTTCGATTTATTAACGGTATCTAAAAGAGACGTTGTATTAGAACCGAAGAGAATGAAAGAAAAGGAAATACAGCAGAATTGGAAATATAAGCATCTGCAGTAGCTTGTTTGCATCTATGCCTCGTAATGCACTCAGCAGTTTTATAATATAAGAATATTTTTGTAAGATTCATGGTTATTTGTGGGATAGTAATGAAAACTAGGTCATCGATTCCTATATTTGATGGATTTTCTTTGTTCAGTTTAGTCATTCTCTTAGATGTAATGTACATCAAATCTGACGAAAACCGCGGCTCGCGTGTTAGAATTTGTTAAGCGCCTTTAAGGCAAGTTTCATACAGCAGCGAAAATCTGCCCCACATATCTGACAAGCAACCTCTCGACTCGACACCCGTTATTGCACATTGAGTGAACTGCAAAATTAAAACAAATTCGAGGCCTGATATGGTCTTGAATAGCTTTTGTACTAGCAAGCTTCATACGGCCGATTCCTGTACGAATAGCAAGGCACTGTCAGTTGTCAGGTACGAAATGTCTATGTCCACGGGCTATACCTACTATATAGATGCCTAAATGTTAGTTCTAAGCATCAAAGAATTTAAATTTTAGAAAAATGATTTGCATAATTAATAAGCAGACATAAGTTAAACTATGTGAGTTGATATGACAAATGCAAAAATCCTTTTTTCTGACTTGATGTACTTTATAGCGGTTAATTTTGTGTCACAGATTTTTATATGAACAATTATGTCGCAATAACGATAACTTGAATGATGTAAAATGGTGCAATCTTATAGGGTTTTTTTTAAACATTCAGATGATATGAAATTTTTCTACGACAGCTGTGCAGAAATCAATTTCTCGATTGAAGAAATCGGTATTGTTACCTCCAAATTATTTTTATCCCTGTTATCAAACTTTCACTTAGAGTTTAAAAAAAAATAAACTGACGTTTGTTTTCAGCTAAATCTATGTTAACTATAAAAGCATAAATCAACCGTGCATCAACTAAAATATCTTGCTCTGCCTGCCCACTCTTCGGTTGATTAAGAGTTCGAGTTTCAAACCTGCAGTAACATTGAATCTGCGCTAACGGTTTGTCAGAAGTAACTCGTTAGATGGAGAATCAATGCAGAGAAACAAACGCGATTACTTATCGGTTCAAATTAAAAATATCACAAAAAAATTGCTAGGACAGTTGAATACACCAGTGCCTTTTTTTAAATCGAGCGTGCATTTATTGAACTAATATTGCTTAAAAAATCATCTATCATTTCTGGCATTTTCCTTTAAAGCCAAAATTGTTGACCTGATGGTCATTGTGAAACACTTGTAACTGTCACTAACGTTGGATTATCTGAATTCGGAAAATTTACAAAGAAAGCCTTGCGTATAACAATCAAATGAGACGCTGACGTTAAGACATATTGCAATATCAACCCATAAACAATAATGCATGCTTGCTTTAACGCTACCTTAATTAATGAAGGCCACAATAAATTCGGATTGAAGGAGTGTATGCTTATCTAGCTTTAAATATTAGCACTGCATAGTATTTCGAACAGATTTAAGGCACTTATATAATTGAACGAATATTGATTGCGCGGGTGGTGATAACAATTAATATAATCAAGGTTGCGACCTTGATATAAATAACTGCCACATTATGTAACTTCAATTGGCAGTATTAACTAAATAATGTATAGTGTAGAAAAGGGAAATTCATCCAGTAGACCGGTTTTGTCTTTTTTGGGAACTCATCACTTTCTGTCCAGAACTGGCCACAGACAGGGCTCGAAACAGGGCACGTCTGCTTTGGAATTTGCTGCTACAACCACTGGGCCGTCCTGCCGATGCTCCACCCAAAGAAAGGTCTAGCCAATAAACATGATTTAGTATATAACTGAAAATTTTGTGTAGTTTCTCAGTGGTTCGAGCACTAGATTCCATAGTAGACGTGCCCTGGTTCGGGCCCTGTCCGCGGCCAATTCTAGACATTACGTAATGAATTACCAATAAGGACGAAACTGGTCTACTGGATTAATTGCCTTTTTAACACTATACAATGCTTAGTTAATACAGGCAAATCTATGTACATAATGGCCAGGTGTTTAAATCAAGATCGGAACCTTGATTATAGTAATAGATTAAAAAGGTACGTTTTTTTTCATGCTACTACAAACTTACTTGGCTAGGGACTTAGGATATAAATGTACGGACCTTATAAAAATTAATTGTACATATATAGGCAATACAATTTAACAATAATTGATTGCGCGGGTGGTGGTAACAATTCTTTGAATCAAGTTTGCGAGCTTGAAGTAAACACCAATCCCATTGTATTTAACCAGTCGTCGAACAACATAACAAAACTACCGCCAGCCGCAACGCACTGACGCGTTTCGACCTTCCAGTATCATCAACAGAGTACGACGGCAAACTGACTATCGAGGATCAAACCGCATTGAATATATATGGAAATCAAATTTAGATATGTGGCTCTTACATCTAGCAGTCTCGCATATATTGAACTTGACGGGAAATGTCGGCTGGACAATTTCTATACAGTCACGAACATTAACTTTTTGCAACTTTCGCTACATATACATATATAGGCAATACAATTTAACAATAAGTGATTGCGCGGGTGGTGGTAACAATTCTTCAAATCATGTCTGCGAGCTTGTACATAAAAGGAAGGCATTTGACAAATGTCCAATTCTGACGTACGAGAGCCGATTTGATGCTTATTGTGCCGACATAACAACTGTACATACCCTTCGTTACGAACCAGACGGCTATGCAGTTAATCGGATTTTCTGTTTATAACTGGATGTTTTTCTGTCCCTTGATTGAACAGAGAAGATATCATCTGTAATATTTAAATAAAGCTTGTCCCGAGAAGCAAATTAAATGGAACCTGTGTGGAAATTTCCGTTATTGCGAAATGTGATAACTGATAACGATCAAGGCCAGAGTGTAAGGATTTTTTGAGTAACAATTTTTGAGATTTAGTTGTATTTCTCAATTTTGGTGAATTTTAACATATCGTGAAACCAATTGCGTGGTAACATGTGCCGACTCAGCAACCACATTGTTTGTACCCTGTACCGAATTGGCAACCATAGTGGTTCGGTAAAGAATTTAGTGAAATGGCTTCGAAGAGGATTGGCATTTGATACTGGGAAACCAATGTCATGATTCTCTGTGGGCTGAAAATGTTTTTATAACTATATATATATATAACTATATAAAATCTCCTAAGTGATTTGATATAACCGCCATGCAATTGTTGAGGCCGGTAGATCATAACTAAAAGTTAAGTTTATTAATTATTTTAAAGGATACCCTCTAAATAGAACAAATTGGACGTGGCCTGATGTTGATATCTATGAACCACTCCGAGTAGTTCTTCATTTGCAAGTGTTTTCTGAGGTAGCCAGTTATTCTTTGATTTTTTGTTTAGAGGAAATCTTCTTGATTTCGTTTGCTAGGATGTTAACTATGTTTCTTTTGTGTGATTTTGGTGCACTACAGTTAAAAAAAGTGCATTGCCCAATATAAGTATATTTTCTATGTATTGCCATTTTCAAATCACAATTGTCTGTTCGTATGAGCTGGATGTCCAAGCAGGGAAAAGGGTTGTTTTTATTTATCTCAAGAGTGAATTTGATATCTGAATCGGCTCCATTGTCTTGTTCGAGAATTTTGTTTGGGGCTGCTACGTCTGGGATAAACAAAAATATTTACTCTATACACACTTTGAAAAGTGCGCACTGGTCAAATATATTTTTAGACTCATTTGTGTCAAGATAGTGTATAACAGGTGGGGTACAATGCAGCTTCCCTTTAGATTCAACTGATTCAACTGACGAAAATGATTTCTTCAAATGTAAATTGCACATTAGTTTTGCGGGCTGATATGAGGTGTTTGGGATATAAATAACTTTATTTAATAAAAAAGGAAAACACTTTATATTCAGGGGTACGTATATTTTGGATAATATCAAATTAGTTTCGAGAATAGCCAGCTAAAAATTATAATTTTTCAGTTCTATACACACTAGGATTTAATTCGATTAAGTAAATGAAAAATTGTCTGATTTTATGTCTAACTTGTATCTTATTATTGTTATTGGAAAATTGCGTGATTTTTTATGAGTGCGTGTATTTGATTTTGTCTATGTGCATGTAAGGGTCAATCTTATTTCATTACAAAGTGACAGTTGAGATACACTGATTATAGTATTGATGGTTAGTAAAAAAACTCAATCCAACAATAAAAGAATAATCCGATCTCAAGAATCACTTTATAGAGATTATTGATTATAATGACTTACCTAAAGTCGCATAATTACACGCACTAACAAATTAATGCGTAATTAATCTCCACCAGTCGTACTAGTGCAAAAAAGTAACACAAATAAAACTAAAAATTTGACTATTTCTCAATAATTAAACAAACATTGGTTGCGCGAGCGGTAATAACAATTACTATAATCAAGGTTGTGATCTTGATATGAACACCATATCCCTTTATGTGCATACATTCGTCAATATAAATGAAGCATTGTACAATTCATCCGGTAGATCAGTTTTGTCCTTATTAGGAACTCATCACTTACCGTCCAGAATTTTCTCCAGACAAGGCTCGAATCTGGACACATCTGCTTCGGATTCTGGTGTTTTAAATACTGAGCCACCCGGCTGCACACTACACACAATTTTCAGTTGTATACTAACTAAATAGATGATACACAATACTTAGTTTTTACTGAAAATATGTATGTATATTGAGGGCCAGATTTTTATTTTTTTCAAAGATTTGATGGAGTGAAAGTCAAGAATGTAGATAATTGAAGGATTAGAATTTGCAGATAAGTATTATCAAAATAAATTGCCCATTATCCACAATACACATATTCCTGGTTTTTATATGTTTTCGATTCCAAAAAATATTCAGAGGCACGAGCTTTGTCAATATATATATATATATATATATATATATATATATATATATTTATTTATTTATAACATTAAATATTATAACTTTAGTGCTATTCCTTCTAATCAAGGCTGACGATGTGTTACATAATTTCTTTAACCTTCATTAATAAAAAGATTCATGTAAGCACCTGTTTTTATTATCTTAGAGGGAAATAAACTTCACAGATTTTGTTAGGACAATCAGAAAATTGGCGAGTAAAATTGCTAAAGATGCAATAAATAATGTGGCCAGTGAATAAAACCTTTTAGTCATTAACTTATTAATACAATTGCTAACTAGATTACAGAAAGCGCATTGACACTCAACACGCAATTTAATGGTTTGAGTGAAATACATAAAACGGAACATGAAGCTAAGTTTGGAAGCTTAGCCAGCAAGTTGGCTGAGGTAATCTCGAGAAAGTAATTATCGAACATAGGTTATATTGTACATTTGTTAGCGTATACCAGTAATATTTGAAGACTTAAAAGTTGTTATATTCTAGAGTGCATAGTGATATTTACCATCAATATCAATGTACGTGAAACTACTAGGGCTGATAGTCGCATATCTGATCTTCGAGAATTTATACACATTTTCTATTTTGCCTTTGTTAGTTGTTATTCCGTTGTGCTATGCTGATAACCATGATAGATGGAAACGCGATAACACGTGCGGCTGACTGTAGTTCTGCTACGTTTTGCGACTAATATGATGCAAAAGTATTGGTGCTTAATTGAACGACCATTGGTTTTACGCGGGTGGTGATAACAATTATTATAATCAAGGTTGCGGTCTTGATATAAACACCTGACCCATTAATTACTTTCATATGTCAGTATAAACTAAGAATTGTATAGTGTAGAAAAGGCAATTCATCCAGTAGACCGGTTTCGTCCTTATTGGGAACTCATCAGGTACTGGCCAGAATTTGCCGCGGACAGGATACGAACCTGGGCACGTCTGCTTCGGAATCTGGTGCTCTAACCACTGAGCTATCCTGCCGCACACTACACTACACACAATTTTCAGTTATATACTAACTAATGTAACTTGGTTAGTCAATTTTTCCTTTAGGTGGAGCTCATATGGCATCCATTTAGACCCAAAGTTCCAACTAACCATGCCCAATCTGTCATTACTGAACAGACACCACATTACATGGGGAAATGGTATTGAAATGAACATTTATATAATTAAACGAACATTGGTTGCGCGGGTGGTGATAACAATTATTATAATCAAGGTTGCGGTCTTGATATAAACACCTGACCCATTAATTACTTACATATGTCAGTATAAACTAAGAATTGTATAGTGTAGAAAAGGCAATTCATCCAGTAGACCGGTTTCGTCCTTATTGGGAACTCATCAAGTACTGGCCAGAATTTGCCGCGGACAGGATACGAACCTGGGCACGTCTGCTTCGGAATCTGGTGCTCTAACCACTGAGCTATCCTGCTTATTTCTCACTGGCAAAGTTGATTAAGCTTATTGTTGTCACTACTCGCCTAAGCAGTTATTGTTTACGATTATCCATAAAAATGTCGACTTAGTGGATGAAATATTAGTTCTCTAACACAACTGGGAAGAGATAGCTTTACGGTAGCTTTTGACACAGACATGTTTTCTGGCGTTTGCGGGTTGTACAAGGTTAAATTTATTCGTAATTCGATCAAGATCTTGTAACCTGCTACAATTTGTAGTAGATGAGACACCAGATGAAACTCGTATCTTAAAGCAATCAAGGATTGCTGAAATCAACGCATTTGTTTTAGATGGAACGGTAGGTATGAGAGTATCCGATCAACTAGTTTTTAGTTATTCACGTAAGTAGGGCGTATGGTCTTCTTAAAACGCTTAATAACGGTATAAACTTGAGTGTCCATTTGTACTCATAGCAAGCATTCCTACTCCCTGGTATTTGAAGAAAACGTTAGGAAGCTTAGGCCTTTGCGGAAGGAATATTGTAAGCAAAATATTAAAGGAACGTTTATGTTTGTTGATCTAGTTAATTATCTCAATATGCTGGATTTGATTAAAGGGTCATTTTCTAGTTTGTTATGAATCAATGATATTCCTGTAAAATGTAAAGTACTTCGTTTTTCAGTATACCGAATAAAACGAAATTAATATTAAATTCTATTTCTTAAACGAGATTATCATATCTGTGCGTTGCCAGTTTGCCGTTTAGTTTTAACTGTCACCTGCTCCACCTACCAAGATTATCATTTTGAGTACGACGGACAACTGACTAGATCCACTAATAGCTGATTTTGTCGTGCCTATAAAAAAAAATATTAGTCAACAATTGCCACAACTTGTTGCTGGAGCGTCTGGTAACCGTGTTTGTATAAGGCGGCTGCATTTTAATCAAAGAAAATGAAAACTTGATGGTTATTTAAACTTGACAAATTAGCATAATTTGGATGGTAATAAATATACGCAATAGACATGACGCGTAAGTACATAGAATGGCTGAAATAAAACCAAGAAGAAATATAGAATTTTCAGCGATTACAAGGCGTAATCAATTTTCCGGAGTAACAAATATTCAAAGTTAGTTGCAATTCTCAGTTTTGGTGAACTTTACCATAAATTAGAATCCATTGTGATTTTACCATGTACCGACTCGTAAACCGTAGTGTTAGTACCATGTACCTTTTTGATACAATAATGTTGGTATTAGGTGCTGACACAACAGCCATACTGTTTGTACCCCTTACAGACTTAAGATATATATATATATATATATATATATATATATATATATATATATATATATATATATATATATATATATTTCTAATTAGGAAGAAAAAACATTAATAACAAAGTGGATAAAGGCCATTTATTTCGAGATTACTAAACATCGCTCTACAATCTTTCATTTATATAAATTCTGGGTTTTCAATTGATTATGCTAGTGGTAACAAATCTGACTCGCTTTTACTTCTATTTCTTGTTTTGGCTGGATGGTAAGTGTGTATGCGTTCGGGTTTGTGTGTGTGCCTGTTTGCATGTCAAGGTCATTCTCGATGTATTGGAAAGTGATGTCTGAGATCTGGTGATTATTGTTTTGATGGCTTGAGAATTAACCATTTGTGCGCATTGTTCGCTGTTACATGTACGAGTGCTATTTTTCCCAGTGTAGTTTATCGTTTCACCTTGTTGCGCAAATTTTTGTTGCGCAAATTTATAATTTCCACATGGTAACAGCGCCAGTGTGGATTAAAGTGTTGAAAGTTCATATGGTTTGGAAACTTCTGTCACCGTATACGCCTCTGTTATTTCTTCTTCAGTTTGTTACCAATCCGATTGAATGTTTCTTGATTCTAGTCGAGGGCCTGTTTGGTCTTGCTTGGATTGTTGTTGAATTTTTTTATTCTTGGCCAGTCGATTAGAATATCATGTTGATGAAATTTTTGAATATTAAGGTCAGGTGCTTGTTGTTTTATATAAATAAATAATAATTTTCTGATTTTGCTTTATGTAGAATTGAGAAATTGGTCGAATTGACTGGGTGCCCCGTTGCCAATATATGATCGGAAATAACGGATTTTGCTGACGGTGCCAAGCCTTTGTTAATCAATTTCTGTGGAAAATGTTGCTGGATTCTGCTTATCAATTGCTTCTTCGTACGTCCGATATATGTGCTACCGCACATACATGAGAATTTGTAGACTATGGATGATTTGGAGAGAATTGGCAATTGATCTTATTTGAACTAGTTACGCAATAAATAATATAAAATTTCCGACATATATATATTTCATCCTGGGTTTTCATTTGATCATGAGGGTGGCAACAAATCTGTCTACGTTTTACTTCAATTTCTTGTTTATATATATATGTATATATATATATATATATATATATATATATCTATATATATATATATATATATGCAATTAGGTATTAGGTGTTGTGCACCTAGTAACAAATTAGTTCAGTTATGACAACAAGGATGAACCAAAGACAGCATGAATGGAATTTATAATCTCATGCACATTCGTTTCATGCTTACTGGCGACTCATCAGTGTGAGCCGGTATTATACCTTTTACCGGTATTTATTTAGGTGGGGAATGTGGAAAATTAGGACGCCAAAATCTACTAGACGAATGTGTAAATCTGCAGTAATGAAGCTAACGTCATATAAAGTCTCGAAAATGCGACTTAAACGCTAACTCACTCTATATAATATATATACCAAGTCTGTAAATGATACCAACACTATGGCTATTGTGTCAGTACCTGATACCAACATTATATTAAAGAAAGGTACATGGAACTAACACTATGGTTGCCGAGCCGATATGTAGTATCAACAAAATTAATTTCAATGTATGCTATAGTTCACCAAAATTGAGAATAAAAACTATTTGTGAACATCTAGTAACAAATTAGTTCAATTATGACCAGAAGGATAAAACAAAGACAGCATGAACGGAAAGTATAATCTCATGCACATTCCTTTCGTGCTTACTGGCGACTCATCAGTATAAGCCGATATTTGAGCGAGGAATGTGAGAAAACAGGACGCTACAATCTCCTAGACGAATGTGTAAGCCTGCAGTAGTGAAGCTAAATTCATATAAAGTCTCGACAATTCGACTTCAACGCTAACTAACTCTATATAATATAATATACCGAGTCTGTAAAGGATACCAACGTTCTGTCTCTGTTTTTAACTTATGGTCGTAATTGAACTAATTTGTTACTGGCTGCGCTACACCTAATTCATAAATGTATGTTAGCAGTATTTAAGGCGTAAGTTAGTCAGTGGTGATATTTTTTTATGGAACAAACCAATTCTATTATAAATAGTGCACATCTCTTGAGTTTTATGACAATACTTTCGATACATTCAACAGATGTTTGTGCTGACACCAGATATAAATATAATGGTAGAATTGCAGACAATAGGTGAACCAACTTAAGCATTAATTATTATAATCAAGGTTGCGGTCTTGATATAAACACCTGACCCATTAATTACTTACATATGTCAGTATAAACTAAGAATTGTGTAGTGTAGAAAAGGCAATTCATCCAGTAGACCGGTTTCGTCCTTATTGTTCTCTCATCAAATACTGGCCAGAATTTGCCGCGGACAGGATACGAACCTGGGCACGTCTGCTTCGGAATCTGGTGCTCTAACCACTGAGCTATCCTGCCGCACTGGTTAGTTGGAACTTTGGGTCTAAATGGATGCCATATGAGCTCCACCTAAAAGAAAAATTGACTAACCAAGTTACATTAGTTAGTATATAACTGAAAATTGTGTGTAGTGTAGTGTGCGGCAGGATAGCTCAGTGGTTAGAGCACCTGATTCCGAAGCAGACGTGCCCAGGTTCGTATCCTGTCCGCGGCAAATTCTGGCCAGTACTTGATGAGTTCCCAATAAGGACGTAACCGGTCCACTGGATGAATTGCCTTTTCTACACTATACAATTCTTAGTTTATACTGACATATGTAAGTAATTAATGGGTCAGGTGTTTATATCAAGACCGCAACCTTGATTATAATAATTGTTATCACCACCCGCGCAACCAATGTTCGTTTAATTAAGCATTAATGTTAAGAATTTCGCATACATACATATATACAGCAAAACAAAAATTGGCGCAAGCAGTAGAGTAGGACCATGTGACTCAAACAGAACTATCCAGAAGGACAAATGACCACACGCAAGATTCCACCAGAGTAATACACAGATCCTCTTTTACGCTTGGTTTAAACAGATTGCTACGCAATTTACCAACCATTGATTGCGCGGGTTATGACGACAGTTCTTCAAATCAAGTGTGCGAGCTTGAAATTAGCATCTATCTTATTTTACTTTATCTAGTCGTACAGCGTTGCAAATCGACAGTCAGTCACACGTACAGACGCGTCTTGGTCTGCCATGATCATTAACGGAGCACGACGACAATCAGAATGATATGGATGAAACAACAAGTAAAACATGAATTCTGGAGAACCAGATGTTCGGCTCTTACACCTGGTGGCCTTACAAATATTTCTAGTCAAGTTAAATGTATGCGAGACCACTAGATATTGAGAGTGGTATATCTATTTCTCCATAGCTGATATATTACTCGCGGTTTCTTCAACGCTATTCTGATTGCCTTTGTGTTCTGCTGATAATCATTAAGGTTCAAAACGCGTCAGTACGTGTGATTGTTATAATTAAGGTAACGATCTTGATATAAGCACTTGACCCATTAATTACTTACAAAGGCCAGTATAAACTAAGAATTGTTTAGTGTAGAAAAGGCAATTTATCCAGTAGACCGGTTTCGTCCTTATATGGAACTCATCATGTATTGGCAAGAATTTGCCGCGAACAGAGTTCGAACCTGGGCTCGTCTGCTTCGGAATCTGGTGTTCTTACCACTGAGCCAACCTGCGCTCACTACACACAATTTTCAGTTATATGTTCTAGCTTATTTAACTTGGTTTGTCTGTTTTTGCTTTAGATTCGAGCCCTGTCCGTGGCAAATTCTGGCCAGTACATGATGAGTTCCCAATAAGGACGAAACCGGTCTACTGGATGAATTGCCTTTTCTACACTATACAATTATTAGTTTATACTGGCATATGTAAGTAATTAATAGGTCAGGTGCTTATATCAAGATCGCAACCTTGATTATAATAATTGTTATCACTGCCCGCGTCCAACCAATGTTCGTTGAAGCACGTGTGATTGACAGTAGTCTGGCTATGTTGTGCAACTGGCTAGATACAATGTGATTGGTGCTTTTTTGAAGCCTGAAATCCTGATTTAGTGACAGATTGTTAAGCAGTTAAATAGCTTTTGTAACTAGTGCTTTGCGATACTTATTAATATCACAAATAATAGCAAACGATCAAAGGCTACGTGATGTACTTCCGTGTTTCCGTTCATCTTGCGGCATAACTTCGATAGTGTGGCGAGGAAAATTTGCAAGGAGACGAAATCAGAATTTCGTTAATAGATGTGACGATTTTGATAAAATTGTTTATTACCCGACTCGTGTCCCGACTTAATGACGAAATCAGGCGTTGCTACCTGATAGTAGACGGACTAATCGTGTCATAATCCACGGTGTATTTCGCTTCTATTTGTTTGCCGCATTTCATTCTGGGAGTTTCCCATTTAGCTTTTTCATATTTATTACTTAGATGAGCTAGTGAGAACAATATTGAACAAGTAAGTCACAACAAATTAATTACGTTTGAATTTTAATTTCCTGGCATGAATAATATAATAAAAACTTAATTAAGAATTAACTTTAATCAAATAATGCATCCACTTAGTAAGCTAGCAACCTGCCACAAAATTTCAATGCAGTCTACATAGAACTACAATTATGGATGAAGCACGTCACAAAACTGACAGTTTTGTGCATGTTAACGAATTTCTACCCAAAAAATACTGAGATTCGAACAAAACTTCTTTCTTCCAATTTAATCCAAGATAAATAAATATCCGATTTACTATGTTTACAAATATTTATGTCCAGTACATGTTGGTATAAAATGATGTTATTAATAAATATTTTTACCATCTGATTCTGAAATTGGCCCCTAAAATAGGTAAATGATAGGCAGTTTATATAAATATATCTACTGGTAAATATTGCTCAATTCAACACCTCCTAGGGCTTAAATGGTATCTGACAAAACATCAACGAACGACTGATTCAGTTCACCAAGAAGCTGAATCGTTGACAGCTATAACCGATTTCTCGGTAGGAAAATTCAAGTTCAAATTATACCTTAGTCGTAGAGTCGAATTTTGAGCCGAGAATTATGAACCGACGATATTATTGTTGTCCGAAAAATATGTTTGAGGTATCCTATGTGAGGCTCCTTGCTAAATATCCTGTCAGTTAGTGGCACTGACACGATTCAAGTAACCATGATCCATATTTAATCACAACCTAAATGCATATTAAAAGGTATCGACAACGTGAAGGTTGTTTCTCATTACTGGTAAATTCACATAAATTGTGATTGGTTACAACGTCAGGTGTACAATGAGAGTGGTGTTTATATCACGAATACACACTTCATTTAAATAAAATTTATTACATTTTATTTTCTCTGCCAGATCGAAATTTACAGTTTTTTTCGTATTCGCAGTTTTCGTCACATATATATTGATTATTTAATTAGGAAACCATCTATGGATTTACAAGCGTAATACTTTGGAGTTAACCTAAATCTTAAATGAATGGACAATATTCAAGTATGTATTAGGTGTTGCGAACCTAGTAACAAATTAGTTCAGTTGTGACCAGAAGGATAAACCAAAGACAGCATGAACGGAAAGTATAATCCCATGCACAATCGTTTCGTGCTTACTGGCGACTCGTCAGTAGGAGCCGGTATTACGCCCTTTAACCACTATATATTTGGTCAAAGAATGTGGAATAATAGGACGGTACAATCTCCTAGACGAATGTGTAAACCTGCAATAGTGAAGCTAACATCATATAAAGTCTACGACAATGCGATTTCAACGCTAACTCACTCTATATAATATATATACCGAGTCTGTAAAGGATACTAACACTATGGCTATTGTGTTAGTAACCGATACCAACATTATTGTACCGAATAGGTACATGGTACTATCACTATGGTTTCCGAGTCGGTACAATTGTACCAACATGACGGATATCAATTTATGCTATAGTTCACCGAAGTTGAGAATTACAACAATTTCGGAACACCTGTTACTCCAGTAAATCCATACGCTCTGGCCTTGATCGATATCAGTTATCACATTTCGCGGTAAGCATGACATCATTCAACTCAATATATAACAGTTAAATACTGTTTGTTGCCGAGACAGACTCAGTATATATATTATATAGTGTGCGTTAGCGTTGAAGTCGCATTGTCGTAGACTATATGATGTTAGCTTCACTATTGCAAGTTTACAGTATATATAAGAAAAAGCCGGTATAAATTAGGCATTGTATAATGTAGGGAAAGAAATTCAACCAAGAGACCAGTTTCGACCTTATTGGAATCTCTCTTTGTACTGTCCAGAAATTGTCGCGGATAGGGCTCGTAACGGGGCACAATACATGTAAACTACATGAAGAGTTTGTAATGTGGACGAAATCGATCTACTAGATGAATTACACTTTCTACTTCATAAGCGGCTTTGTTTATAATGATCGATGTATGTATATAATGGAGTTGGCCTGTTTATCAAGATCGCAAACTTGATTTGAATAATAGTTATTACCGAATACGCGGCAACTGATCGTTTAATTATATAAATGTTCAATTCGACGCCATTTCTTCAGGTACTGTTAATGACAGATTGGAGTGGTTAGTTGGAGCTTTAGTATCAGAAGGAAATTCGAACTAAAAATACATAGGCTATTATATAATAAAAAATTATGCGTGCCTGTGCCAGGAGACAAAGTGGTTAGGGCAACAGATTCTGAAACAGACGTGCCCCGGTTCAAGCCCAGTCCGCGAAAGATTCTGGACAGTAATATCATAGTTCCCAATTGAGACGAAAAGGGTGTACAGAATGAATTACCGTTTCTATATTATGCGATTCTTAGTTTATCTGACAAATTTTTATTCTAAATAAGTGTGGTGTTTATATCACGAATGCACACTTCATGTAAATAAAAACTATTACATTTTATTTTCTCTGTCAGATCGAAATTTAACTAAAATTTAGCATATTATTATTGATCATATTAAACAATAGCAACATATCAAAATGAGTTTTTTATATAGAAATTTTGCCGTATACTTTGTGTTTATAACAAGAAATGTTTGTGTCAGGACTACGAACTATTCTATCTTGATCTGCAATATAATAAAATGATTCACCTTATTTTCCTATGTTATAACTAAGATATTAAAATTTGACTTCAGCAGATTTTATTGTTGCATGATGGCGTGATAGAAAATTCTTCTGATACACAAAACAGTGTACAAAATTTTTAAAATGTTTAATTTGTCAAATCGGAATTAATGGTCACAAATATTATGCGCATCTTTGATAGGCATGGCAAACCTAGCCACAAATTAAATGATATCGAAACAGGAGGATATACAAAAAAAGGATTAATAGTCGGTGTAATTCCATGTACGCATGCGGTTCGCATTTACTGTCTAATCGCGCGACTTGGTGCCGGAAGTAAGCCATAAACTCAAAGTGATGCGTTACAAATCGACTTTGAAATTGTCCAGAGAAGTCCAAATTTTGTCATTCACATTGAACGTTAAATAATACACAAAAAATGTTTATTTCTAGCAAATGTGTACATTGGACCAAATTGATGATTTTTAGCTAAATTTAGCCGTGGATTGGATTCCGAACACTGGCAACTACAGCGAAATCTTCCTATTTTTTCATCAATTGCCATACTTTAAAGCATTTTTAAGATAATCATAAAATTATTCACTTTACTATAAACTGTTTACATAGATTTGGTAATTATACAGGTGTTGCGAGGTTGAAGTAAACACCAATTAAATTGTATTTAACAAGTCATTGAACAACATAACAAAGCACAGACAGTCGCACGCAATGATGCGTTTCGACCTTCCATGATCATCATCAGAGTACGACGGTAAACTGACTAGCTAGGATAAAAACGAATTCCATATATATTTGGAAACCAAAATTAGATATGCGTCTCTCACCTCTAGTAGTCTCGCCTACAATGCTTATGGAGTGTAATCGCAGAACACTCTTTAAATTCATTATGCCGAAGTTTATGTGCGATTTCTGTCATTAAATGTCCGTTATCGCCTAAAGATTTCCAAAGCATATTGAAACGCGTCAGTTCATGAAACAGAGATATTGCCTATCAAGCTGTGCACGATTGGATCGATTAAATTTAGTTGTCTTCACTTCTAATGAATAAACAATTAAGCAATCGTTGATTGCTCGGGTGGTGGTAACAATTCTTTAAATAAAGTTTTCGAGCCTGAAGTAAACACCATCTCCATTGTATTTAACCAGTTGTCGAACAGCATAGCAAAACTACCGTCAGTCACAACGCACTGACGCGTTTCGGCCCTTGTTTAGAACAGCATTGACCAGGTAATTTGCTGTTTATTGGATTGCACTGTCAGATACCTTGCTGTGGTCTGCCATTTCTATGCAGTTAAATATGTATAAATGTCATATGAATTCGAATTTAATAAAGGTTTAAACTAATCTAGGCATAAAGATGCTTGAAATGCTAGGAGATATATACAGAAAATTAAAATTCAATTACTGTGGACGAATTAAACAAACCAGACCCTAGCTGGTTCACCCGATAACATTTTATTTTTAGCCATTAATAATTGCTAGTTTGCACACTACATTCAAACTAAAATCTAAAAATTACCTATTCCATATTTTTTCTAAAATAAATTAATTTACCCATGTCACAGTTCCGTGATCTTCATGGGTGAAAGAGATAAAATATCAATAATGTAATTAAACTTATGCATTTTAATCTGTATTAGGACACATGAAGACATTTGCTTTTAAATACACACAACAATAAACACAATATATATATATATATATATATATATATATATATATATATATATATATATGTATATATATATATATATATATATATATATATATATATACCTAGATTTGTAGATATATATGCTGTCAGTATGAATTACACGTTGTATAAATAAATTAATAATAAATTAAATAAATAAATTAAGTAATACATTTATACAAAAGTATAAATTTTAAAAATGTATGATGTGCGTATGTGTACTTAAGAGAAGAACTGATTTCTACACATCAACTAATAATAAATACAGTGGAGCAATAAGCTATATTTCCGGGACTTGCCTTTAAAAGCTGAAAGAAGTTCGTGTTTTTTCAACTTTGCAAAGAAATAGAGTGGCGCCATAAATTACTTATGTTACGAAAAGAGTTTATGACTAGCACTGTTCTTAAAGAAATAGTCGAACGCACATCAGTTTAACGTGCCGCCTGATTTTCAGACAAAAGTTTAAATAAAATATTATATAACTAATATGGAGCAAAAGTTTACATGGGACGTCGTATTTAATGCACAAAATCACCCTAGATTGACTATGTGCCATGCGAAATAAATATCACAGAAATCCTTTCTGGCGTAACTTAGCCGCTGTGTACAATGTTGCAGGTACAACATTTCATCGTCAAAAAAGTCGAAACCTGATTAATGCGGATCAATTGAACAAACATTGGTTGCACGGGTGTTGATAGAAGTTATTTTAACCAAAGTTGCGATCTTGATATAAATACCAGACCAATGTGCATACGTTTGTTATTTATAAACTAAGAATTATATAATGCAGAAAAACCAATTCATCCAGTAGACCAGTTCCATCCTTATTGGAACCCATCACGTATTGTACAGAATTTGCCGCGTACAGTGCTCGAAATTAGGCACGCTTGTTTCAGAATCTGTTGTGCCCAGGTTCAAGCCATGTCCTCGGCAAATTCTTGAAACTACGTGATGAGTTTCAAATAAGGACGAAGCCGGTCTACTGAATGTATTGGCTATTTTACATTATTCAATTTTCAGTCTTTCCTGGCAAATGTGTGCACATGATGGGTCAAGTGTTTATATCAAGATCGCAACCTTGGCTATAGTAACGTGGATCAAGCTTAAAGAACCTAGTAAATATATGCAAAATTAGATGTACAGCTCTCAGCCCAAGTTTGCTTGTATACAATGTACTTAACCCGAAAACATGGGCTTCTTAATATTTTTTCAATCACGCAAATAACGCACTTACTACTTTTGTCACTTATATATAAATATGCAACGAGTCAATAATTGGCTTTGTGGGTGGTGATAATTAAGAATTAAATAGATGTGGGTGAAACACGACACTTATTTACCATACTTTCGGTATGAATTACAGTTTGATTCTCATTAGACATATTTCTATTGTGCCCTGATGATAAACGTGGGAGGTAGAAACGCATAAGTTCAAGGGACTTGAGGTCGATTTGCCATTTTATATGACTGTTTCAATCGAATGGAATTCGTGTTTGTCTCAAGTTCAAAAACTTGAATAAAATTAATTTTATCACCACCGGCGCAAAAAATAGTGTTAGTACTTAACACACATTTTAACTAATTTCTCTTGTATTTTGCTTTATAAATTACTAAATTGCAAGCTAATTTAATTTTAACATTTATTATCTGCAAAATCAGCTAGTAAATTGCCAAAGCTATGAAGCAGGCCTATTATAAACTCCGATTTTCACTAAATTCATTGTACCGTTCCTGTGTGCATAAAAAAGTATAAAGTTTGTCAGATAAAATCAATATATCCTCCTTATTTACTTATTAAATCTTTACAAATTAACATCTCTATATTTATATATATCTTCTAAAAGCAAAACAAACATGCATTTATAAATACGAGACAGCGTAAAATAGGTAAACGTACAATAATGTAAATGGATCGCTTTCAATCGCGACTCGATGCACATAATTGCATTATCTGGTTACATACTCGTGTAGCGATTTGTTGACGCACAGTGTTTCATAAGTGGCCAACTCATTTCTGTTATTGCATTTAGTAATTATTTATAAACAGTAATTGGTAAAAATACGTGCGTGGTATCAATGATTTGTTGTAAAATGGCAGAAGTGTATTCAGAAGTTGATTTGTCACAAATCTTCAAATTGAAATAATTTTATATAGTTTGTTAACCGTCTGACCAATCGGCCTACGTAAGTTGATCGACATTTTACGCATGTGTAATCATAAATATTATTGGAAGTCTACACTAACGGCCATTCGTCGTTTAATGCGCAGTTTGGCCATATTAGATGTACCAGTTAAAACTGTTTCTCCTTTACCCTTAGTTGTGTGAGAGACAGCGTCCACCAACAATGAAATCTTACGGAAAACTGCCATGTTTTCGTTTTCTACTGTCATCTGTTTCCTTTGAACTAAATTTGTATAAGTGACCTCACCAAATGCTCACGTCAGCCATAAAAGAAATTGAATTAAAATTGTTATTAGGTAATTATTTCGCAAACCAATTTGGCTTATGGTAAACATTTCTTTCTAAATTATCAGACAGATGCTTTTGGAGGCACATTTCAGTAGTGTAGGCGATCGGCTGTTCGTGTTCTAAGGCGAAATGCTGTTTATGATGTCGTAATTAACGCGAAATATGATAATTGATGTTGATCAAGGCCAGAGTGTATAGATTTACCGAAGTAACTGGTGTTCAGAATTAGTAAATTTCAATTTTTGTAAAAATGTAGCATAATTTCGAATGCATTGTGTTGATGCCTTATATCAACACGGCAACCATAATGTTGGCACAATGTACCTAGACCGCTACCTCTACAGTCGAGGTTCATAATACACAAAGTTTATTGACTTTTTCGTCGTATTGTCGAATACTTTATATGAAGTTAGCTCATTTACTGTTTGAATACACTTTCGTTTAGGAGATTGTAGTGGCCATCAGTTCAACATGTCTAGAGCAAATAGGTAGTAGTTGTAGAACGTAGTATACGCTCCCACTTTTCAGTCACTATTAATCACGGAATGCATGTGTAAATGATATTATATCTTTAATTCATGCTGATTTTATTTTGTTCTTCAGGTCCTACTTGGATCAATTTGCTACTAGGCACGCAACACCTGATACAGAACCAAATAATAATTATAACAGTTAAATACTGTTTGTTGCGAAGACTTAATATATTTGCAAGTATTTATTAGGTGTTGCGAACCTAGTAACAAATTAGTTCAGTTGTGACCAGAAGGATAAACCAAAGGAAGCATGAACGGAAAGTATAATCTCATGCACATTCGTTTCGTGCTTACTGGCGACTCATCAGTAGGAGCCGGTATTACGCCCTTTAACCACTATATATTTGGGTGAGGAATGTGGGATAATAGGACGATACAGTCTCCTAGACGAATGTGTAAACCTGCAGTAGAGTAGCTAACATCGTATAGTCTCGACAATGCGACTTCAACGCTAACTCACTCTATATTATATATATATATATATATATATATATATATATATGAATTTGAAGGTCTGCAACAAAACCTGCATATGTTCATTATAAACGTTTCAATGTTGAATTAAATTTGTAGATAGTATCAGATACAGAAATGCAGTGAAATTTTGTATTTCACACTAGGTCAAGATTAGATCGTACCTCATTTCCGGTGGTTAGTATGAATGAAGACGAACTCGATGCGTACTTGAAAATGGGGATCAATCGGATCTTTGCGAAACTGGCTATGCAGAGCGAGAAGCCAGGAACGCAATTCGCGGAGATTCGACTCTTGAAGCTCGCACTACGGGTGTAATCAAAATTATGTCAATTAGAAGAGTATTTAAACGTCAGCGCTGAACGCAACCTATCCATAATGCGCTTTATTTTCGACTTACCTCAATGTTACTTTAATAAAAGTTGCGATCTTGACATATACACCTGACTCATTATGTACATACATCTGTCAGTATAAATCAAGCAATGTATAGTGTTGTATGTGCATAAACGGTCAGGTCTTCATATAAAGATCGCAATTTTGATTAAAGTAGTTGCTATCACCTCCCGCGCAGCCAATTTTCATTCAATTAGCCTAATATTGTAGGGGAATATACACTTGTTTTGTGTTCCTTTTAAAAACATTCAAAACGGTTATTATTCTATCTTTAAAATTATACACATCCTTAAAATGTGGTGGGTAATCGATAATTATACTGAAATTACGCGTTCCGTCCAAATTAATTTGCAAACTGTTAATCGTAAAAACTAAGAATTGTATAGTGTAGAAAAGGCAATTCATCCAGTAGACCGGTTTCGTCCTTAATGGGAGCTCATCATTACTGGCCAGAAATTGCTGCGTACACGGCTCGAATCTGGGCACGTCTGCTTCGGAATCTGGTGCTCTTACCTCTTCATCACTTGGCACACGAACGTTAGCCTTTCCTTTAGGTGTGCAGCTCGGTGGATCAGTGGTTAGAGCACCAGATTCCGAAGCTGACGTGCCCAGGTTCGAGCCCTGTTCGCGGCAAATTCTGGCCAGTACATGATGAGTTCCCAATAAGGACGAAACCGGTCTACTGACAAATGTATGTACTTAATGGGTCAGGTGTTTATATAAAGATCGCAACCTTGATTATAATAATTGTTATCACCACCCGCGCAACCAATGTTCGTTTAGTTAGTTGTACGATTAGGCAATACGGAATTGCACTGTTTTAACTAAACCTCTTTCCATTTAAAAGGGCAGGTGGTGCTGACATGCAAATGCTGCGCTGAACATGTTTCACTGTGAGAAGCTGATCTACGTTTAAGCAACAAATCAAGAAAACCCAAAACATCATACTTCACTTTTTCATTTATAAATCTCTTATTCTCCAATATTCGCATAAAAATATCGGCCATGATAGGGGCTAGAGTGTAACCCATTCCTAGACCATCTTTATGTCTGTATAGATGACTATTATGAATGAATTGAATATCAGCACCCCATTAAACTGCGTTTGACTTAGTTAAAAAATTGGAAAATGATCCCTGGCCTAATGACACAAAAAATCGATAGATTCTTTTAAACGAACATTAGTAAATAACAATCTAATATAAAAAAATATGCAAATGTGTTATTAATTTCCAATTTATCTACCTTTTTAACAAATTAAAAATACCTTTCTAGCTGTATTTAGATAAGTGCTTTCTCACCAGCATCAATGGGATTGCACGACATTTGTCCATTTAATGCTTTAACGTGTATGCCATTAGAAAAATAAGTCTTAAAGGAATACAAGGTTTATGCGTTTTCAGTAAAGCAAGAAAATGAGGTCTGATGTTCCTTGAATGCCTGCGCAGAGCGACTTCAAATTTTGAATCTAAAATTTGCGTTCGCGGGATGTCGCTTTTCCCTACAAGTTTCGCAAAGATTCAATTGATCCCCATTTGCATGTAAGCATGGAGTTCGTCTTCTTGTTGGCTGGGTTCGGATTCACTCCTTTCTTCCGAAGGCGTCAACATCGTTCATAATATCCTTTGGAAATGAGATACGAAGATTAGATCGAGATAGATTGAGGGTAAGGGGGAAAGAGAGAAAGGGAGAGTGAGTAAGAGATAGGGAAGGGAATAGAGAAGGAAAGGGAGCGAGAGAAGGATGTAGACAGAGAAATAGAGATAAATAGATAGATAGACACATAGATTGATAGATAGATAGAGAGATAGAAAAAATGGATGGATAGATATATTTTTACAGAAAGTCAGAAAGACAGACAGATAGATAGAAGTATGAATAGATGGATGGATGGATGGACGGATGGATGGATGGATGGATGTATGGATGGATGGATGGATGGATGGATGGATGGGTGGATGGATGGATAAATAGTTGGATAGAGATCGAAAGAGAGAGAGAGAGCTAAATGTTGTAGAACTACTTTAACAGGGTGATTTTATTAGAATATAATATATTTGATTAATTTTATATACAAATTTTAATGAATTAGCGCCATCTTCTGCACAAAAACCATTCCTGACCAGTTCGCTCGTCCTGAAAGAGTTTCCATGCCAATTGTGAAAGTACTATGAAGCCTAATTATTACAGCAGGTCTTCATATTCCATGCATAATTTTGGTAAGGATTAATCCGATGTTTTAGCAAAAGTCAATAATGATGTTAGGCCACGGCTTATCTTATATCCGGAGACACCTCGGTATAAGTCAGGGCTGCTGCTGGTAGATTTTAGTCCAATTGTCATTTAGTGTATACCACACTGCTAAGCCAAATAATGCATTCAATTCCAATCAGACATACTTAGCATTAAAACATAGAATTGCATACGTGTGAAAAAAAAGTGAATGTGATGAATTGCACGTCTATGATACAAATCATGACGGTACCGAATACTGCTCGCATCATTGCCACCTACTAAGCACGATTCCACGAAAGTCAACAAAGCTATTGGCTAGATGAAAGATTATATTTAGAATCTCGTGAACTGTGTAAGCAATGCCAACAGAATTTAATTTTGTATGCATAAAAGTCTATTGAAACTTTAATACGGCTAAAAGTTATAGTTTTCTCACATTCGGTTTAGTTTTTTTTGAAGGGTTGTTGCGCAGTGCCAGCTTGATATGATGATTTTCCGCGAGTTGCGTTCGCTGGTTGTTGCTTTGCACATTTGCCTAAATCTGCTATTTTAAGTATTGTGCTGTGTATAGTGGCCTGAAGATGGTGCTGGATAGAATGCACGGAGACGTAGCCAGTAAACGAAGATTGTTTAACACCGCAATTCCAATGGTTAGTATGAACGATGTTGAAGCCTTCTGAAGATAGGGACGAATACGCAAATTCTGGCCAGTACGTAATGAGTTCCCAATAAGAACGAAACCGGTCTACTGGATGAATTGCCATTTCTACACTTTAAGATACGTTGTTTATACATTATGGGTCAGGTGTTTATATGAAGATCGAAGCCTGGTTTATAGTAATTGTCACCGCCCACGCAACTAATGTTGATTTTATTTTATCCTTAAATGGTGATATACACTATGAATAGGAAGTCTGTTATTTTCTTCTATTCAAATATTTCTATCTCTTAATTATTATTTCTTACTCAAGACTCTAATCAGGCTTCTGATTAAGCCTGCTTATATATATATATATATATATATATATATATATACATATATAAACGCGCGGCATCATCTGCTTAATTGCCACTCGTTACAAAATTCAAGCTTTATTTTATGCCCTGCAAATCTGAAGAAGGAGGCTGAAATTTGATATTCCAGTGCATATGCTATTCTATTTCACTAAATTGCTGATAAGTTCATTCTTGAGCATAACCTGTAGAATAATTCTAAAAAGCATTTGTGTAATTAACGCCAATGTCATATTATAAGCATTTCACTTTGTAATTTCAATGCAAGTTAAGGTTAACGCACAATGTGAACTGATGCTGCAGATATGTAAAGAAATTATGCAAATAATTTTCCGATAAATGCGGAAGTGCATTTAAAACAAGTGCAGACAAAAGCTCAGGCATTTCTGGTTAATCTACTATGCAATAATTTTTTTCGGGAGTGGTAATTGCATTCACTTAATTCAAGTTTGCCTACTTGAGATAGACACCAATTCTATATTATATTTTGCTAGACGCAAAACGCGCAGAAACATCTGGGAGTCGCACGTTAAAAGCTGTTATTCTAGAAATTTTAGACGTATGTTGTATACGTGTAAATTAAGAACATGCTAGCTGATGCAATATCTATGGTGCCATAAAATTTACGTTCTCATGGGCCTATTATATGACTGATTTCTAAGTATTTTTATTAATAAGTTATTGAATCTATGTCAACGTGCAATATTGCATAAAATGTGGAGGATAAAGTAGGAGTGTCAAAAATATCAATTAAAATGTATTTCCAGCCAGGATTACAAATCTAGGATTGGAACCACCTATAAAGATTTCTATAGACTAATGAAGAAAGTGAAATTGACCAATTAATTATGTCTTAATACACCACAGCTTATGCAAAAAATCTATATTTACTTCACAAATGAATAAAATCTGATTGAATTGTAGAAAACGTATTCTGAATTCTATAATTCAGGCTCATTCTTTCCTGTGTCGATACAATTCAGGAAATTCAGTAGGAATGACTGCCTTCCTCTTCCCGTGAAGAAGAATGGCTTTAATGGAATATTAGAGACGATAACAACAAACAATTTTAGGCTTAAATTAAAAAAGCGTCCAACTATGGCAGACAACAACTCTAAATAAGTCGTCCAAGCTTAAAGCAAACATGCTAGTCTGTTATTGATGAATGGATTAATTATTATAAGAGCTTGTACCGTTCTAATTTACAACATTCCTCACCCAAATATAAAGTGGTTAAAGGGCGTAATATCAGCTCATATTGATGAGTCGCCAGTAAGCACGAAACGAATGTGCATCAGGTTATACTTTCCGTTCATGCTGTCTTTGGTTTATCCTTCTGGTCACAACTGAAATAATTTGTTACTAGGTTCGCAACACCTAATACATAATTGCATTTATATTAGTTCTCTGCAACAAACATAATTTAACAAGTATCTAATGCTAGTCTGTTATTTGAACCAATATTTACGTTTACAAACAAATGCAAAGTTCACACCAAGGACCACAAAAAATATACAAGTTAAAAGATTTCAGAAGAAATTATCCAAATACGCTTTTATTTCTGTACCTCTGGGAGGCCTAAATAATTTAAGTATCAATAAAGTATAAGGTCTACTTAAAAATGTACCAAAAATATATAAATCCTTTGGTCAAGATAGTTCACACAAATAAAAATCGTCTTAACTGTTTTTAGCGTAATAATTTTGGAATTAATAAAAGCATATAAATAAAAAATCAATTTGATGAAAAGGATCACTTAACTAAACGATCGCATATAGTTATTTTTTGAAGGGTTTCGTAGTATTGGTGTCACAATGACGTTTACAACGATTGGCGATCGTGGGTTGTCGCTTTGCACTATCAGTTTCGCAACGATCTGATTGATCCCTATTTTCAAGTACGCATTGACTTCGTCTTAGTGGGGACTGGGTGTTGATACGTCCATTTCCTCCGAAAGCTTCAACATCGTTCATACTAACCCCTGGAAATGAAGTACAAAGATTAGATGATTAGATGATGAAAAGAATTCATCAATCTATTCTTGGCGGACAGTATATTAGCTTTCCCGCAACGAACATGGAAGCCAATTGACAAGGTTTGCCAGATTGTATTTCTCGACCATGTTCAACGGTTTTCTACTATTCTCGTTGCGTTCAGAATTAACAACTAGCATTATTGGGATGTTTGTCTCTAGTCAACAAAAGTGCTTTTTATTTCATATTTACATGTCATGAACAATAACCTAAGATCAACTTCTTTACAACAGGGTCCCGAAATCTTTTCCTGTACAATCATTGTAGAGAAAAAAATTGACTATGTTAGAACGGCCCAACTTAAGGCTTCACAAGCATTTTAGTGATCATCGCTTGTTGAACTTCTACAAATTGCTTCCTTATCCAAAAACGTCGCTTTCGGATATCGTGCCCTCTAAAATGTTGGCTCACTTCCCTCCACCATCGAGAAAGTTCACATAATTTGGCTAGAATGATTGCCTCTCAATTTCTATGAAGATGACAAGAAAAACGTTGGGGGCTTTGGTAAAAGATAAAAAGACGAAAATGAGAAACATCATGGGCTAATATAGCCTAAACGTAAACCTCTTGCAAGCAGTAGTACTTGATGCACTGTGTATTTTTACAGGAGGTACGATGATCTGTTAAACGATCATAATGTTGTATGTAAAAAAGAAATAACAGTTCAAATAAATATACACAAAGAAATAAAAAGCTAGTTTAACTGTTCATACAAAACTAAATTTAGTTCTGACGTAATTATACTCCTACGCCTTGAACGAAGGAAATCTTGGTGGTCCAAGTAATTCATGAAATAAAATAAAAAATCGTCCACATACATAGTTATATACAGTTTGTTGCGTAGACTTAATTTATATACAATATTTTATAAAGTGTAGTGCTCCTAATAAAGAATTAGTTGAAATAAAACTAGCCGGATAAACCAAAGTCAGCATGAACGAAAATCATAATCTAACTTACAAATGTGTTTCGTACTTACAGGTGACTCATGAGTAGGATCAGTTGCTACACCTTTTACTCATTATGTATTTGGCCACGGAATTTGAAACGGTTGGACAGTAAAATTGCAAATACAAATATATATATATATATATATATATATATATATATATATATATATATATATATGCACATGAAATAATGGAGATAATTTCATATTAAGTATTCTACAATGCGACCCCAAAGCCAACTCCCTATAAATGATATATACCGATCATGCAAGTGATACCAAGAAGATGAAGCTTAAAATACCGAGCCGGTAAAGGGTAACAAAATTGTAGTTGTCGAATCGGTACATCGTACTAACACTATGGTTGCCGAGACCGTACATGGTACCAAACATAAGATTTCATGAAATTATATATTTCACCAAAATTGTGAATTGCAATTACACTTGAACAACTTTCACTCCAGAAGATCCACGAACTCTGGTCTTAATCAAAATCAGTTAACACATTTCGCGATAATTATAATAATTTGCAATTAAATTTATATTAGTTAGATACTGTTTGATGCGAAGAGCTTATATATGTATGAATGTGTATTATGTATTGCGCAACTTCTAGCAAATCAGATAAAATATGCCTAGGGGGATAAACCAAAGACAGCATGAACGAAAGGTATATATATTTGTTGTATTTTGTTCAGAAAAAAGGATCAGATAAATAAATAGTCGAGTTGGTTATGCACAAAGCTTTGTCCTATAGTATCTCACATTTATAAGGTTCACCATGAATAGTAAACAAACTGGACTATTGCTTGTTCTGTAGGGTCAATTTAAAATTAAATTATTCACAGTTTTCCCACGATATGAATAATGTACCAAAACCTAAAAAAATTTCTTTTTTATAGCCAACGCTATGAGATTAAGATCATCCGATATATGTCATATTATGGAAGAATGATAATTATAATTCGACTTATATTTGATTAATATAAAGTAATGAATTATCTTGTCGCAGTATAGTTATTATATTCTAAATTTTTAAAAAGAATATAATTTAGATTATTAAACCCACAGTTTAATCGATCTAGTATTGTGCATTAGTTTAACAATGCAATCACTTTTGCGAAAGTATGCGAAAGCAAATGATGAGTCAATTTAAGAATCACGAGGATATGGCTCAGTCAGCATAAACAACAGTTGTCATCATATAGACTCAGGCGTTTCGCAATTACTGACGAATTTCATAATGCGCAAATTCCAATGGACCTACATTTATTTATAAAATATATACTGGGTTCTAGCAAATCCAAAACGCGTGCATCAATTTGACTAAAACTTTTGCTCAAACTGAATTTTTCATATACACGTATTCCTATATCGACAAACTGATATCATTTATTATAATCACGGTTGCGGTCTTGATATAAACACCTGACCCATTAATTACTTACATATGTCAGTATAAACTAAGAATTGTATAGTGTAGAAAAGGCAATTCATCCAGTAGACCGGTTTCGTCCTTATTGGGAACTCATCAAGTACTGGCCAGAATTTGCCGCGGACAGGATACGAACCTGGGCACGTCTGCTTCGGAATCTGGTGCTCTAACCACTGAGCTACCCTGCCGCACACTACACTACACACAATTTTCAGTTATATACTAACTAATGTAACTTGGTTAGTCAATTTTTCCTTTAGGTGGAGCTCATATGACATCCATTTAGACCCAAAGTTCCAACTAACCATGCCCAATCTGTCATTACTGAACAGACACCACATTACATGGGGAAGTGGTATTGAAATGAACATTTATATAATTAAACAGAACATTGATTGCGCGGCAAATTCTGGCCAGTACTTGATGAGTTCCCAATAAGGACGAAACTCGGTCTACTGGATGAATTGCCTTTTCTACACTATACAATTCTTAGTTTATACTGACATATGTAAGTAATTAATGGGTCAGGTGTTTATATCAAGACCGCAACCTTGATTATAATAATTGTTACCACCACCCGCGCAATCAATGTTCGTTTAAACTGATATCATGTTTGGCTTGTCTGAGACATGTTGCACAATTTATTGCTATTTGTAAAGAAAAGATGAATAAATCTCATTCTTTTTTAATGAGTTTTGGGCAGAGTGATGATAATACATCTCTAAATTTGTTTCGGCCAAAAACAATAAGTTGCAAAAAATATGCATTAAATCATACCTGTGCACACACACACACACAATTTTATTATATATATATAATATAATATATTATATATATATCTAATTAAAAAGAAAAAAACACATTAATAACAAAGAGATTACTAAACATCGCTCTACAATCTTTCATTTATATACATTCTGGGTTTTCAATTGATTATACTAGTGGTAACAAATCTGACTCGCTTTTACTTCTATTTCTTGTTTTGGCTGATTGGTAAGTGTGTATGCGTTTGTGTTTGTGTGTGTGTGCCTGTTTGCATGTAAAGGTCATTCTCGCTGTATTGCAAAGTTATGTCTGAGAACTGGTCATTATTGTTTCGATGGCTTGAGAATTAACCATTTGTAAGCATTGTTCACTGTTACGTGTACGAGTGCTATTTTTCCGAGTTTAGCTCATCGTTTCACCTTGTTGCGCAAATTTGTATTCTTCACATGGTAACAGCGTCAGTGTGGATTGCAGTGTTGAACGCTCATATTGTTTGGGAACATATGTCACCGTATGCGCCTCTGTTATTTCCTCTTCAGTTTGTTGCCAATCCGATTGAACGTTTGTTGATTCTAGTCGAGGGCCTGTTCGGTCTAGCCCGGATACTTGTAAATTTTAAATGAAGCATTTGGTTGTGCAGTGCTGTCCTTCTTTTTGTAGATTTGACCGCATTTTTCTTGTGCGGGACAATTGGTAGCACTCATAGGTCGGTAAAATCTTGAACTTTTTCCGTCTTCAGATGATGTAATTTTTGGCCTCAGTTGATGGGTTCTCACTTGTCCCTTCTTCTTTAAGCCTTCAATTAGCTGATTGTCTGAAAATCTTGTTCCAACGTCATTTTCAGACAATCAGCTAATTGAAGGCTTAAAGAAGAAGGGACAAGTGAGAACCCATCAACTGAGGCCAAAATTACATCATCTGAAGACGGAAAAAGTTCAAGATTTTACCGACCTATGAGTGCTACCAATTGTCCCGCACAAGAAAAATGCGGTCAAATCTACTAGTAAATTGTTGTTGAATTTTGTTATTCTTGGCCAGTCGATAAGAATATCATGTTGATGAAAATTTTGAATATTAAGGTCAGGTGCTTGTTGTTTTATGTAAAGGGCTTCGTAGATAAATAATAATTTTTCTGATTTTGCTTTATGTAGAATTGAGAAATTGGTCGAATTGACTGGGTGCCCCGTTGCCAATATATGATCGGAAATAGCTGATTTTCCTGACGGTGCCAAGCCTTTGTTAATCAATTTCTGTGGCAAATGTTGCTGGATTCTGCTTATCAATTGCTTCTTCGTACGTCCGATATATGTGCTACCGCACATACATGAGAATTTATAGACTATGAATGATTTGGAGAGAATTGGCAATTGATCTTTGGCATCCAACCTCATGATTCTCTGTGTACTAAATGTCATATTAACTTTAACACTGGGAAAGTTGTCCTTAGTTATTCTATTCAGCCGCCGTGCAATTATTGAGGCTGGTACGTCGCCTCTAAATGGTAAGTTTAGGAAAACCTGCTTGCCGGTATCCTCTCTAGTGCGAATCTGCCGTGGTCTGATGTTGACATCAATGAAACGCTCTGGGTAGTTGTTCATTAGCAAAATTTTCCTGAGGTAGCCCAGTTCTTCCTCAATCTTGTGTTCAGAGCAGATCTTCCTGATTCTGTTTGCTAGGTTGTTTACTAAGTTTCTTTTTTGGGATTTTGGCACACTGTTGTTGTAGTGAATGTAATTGCACGGCGGCTGAATAGAATAACTAAGGAGAACTTTCCCAGTGTTAAAGTTAATATGACGTTTAGTACGCAGAGAATCATGAGGTTGGATGCCAAAGATCAATTGCCAATTCTCTCCAAATCATTCATAGTCTACAAATTCTCATGTATGTGCGGTAGCACACACACACACACACACACTATATATATATATATATATATATATATATTATATATATATATATATATTTAGGGTCGAAGGTAATGTACAAATGAACAAATATGAATGGAAGGCAGTCTTAGTAATTTAGTTTTATATAACTAAAAATTATATGCTGTGTGCGGCTTCAGTAGTGAAGAAATGAATTTCTTAACCAAAGGCATCTAAAATCATACCACGGCCGCGACTATATCTGCATCTGCTGATGAATGCCCGTTATGGACGAACCCAATCAGATTGATGAATTGCATTTGCCATCTTATATAACTTAGTGTATACTTTATATATATATATATATATATATATATATATATATATATATATATGTGTGTGTATGAAACAGTAAATTGCGACAATGAAGCTCTAAGTCTTATAAAATTACGACTTTACGAATGAAGATGTGTACCATTTTTAAACTAAGTGGAGCGTAATAAATCCTTTAATTGTACTTCATCACGTGTATCAACGGTTAAGAAAAGGAGAAGCTTTCTTTGAACTATTTGATTAATAGTCTATGGTTGCTGTTCCGTCCATGCAGAAAGTAAAATCGTTTACCTAAATGCAACAAACACAAATTGGAAACGTGTGTTTTGAAGTCTTTTTTTCTTAAGGTTCAAAGCTGACTTTATTAAATTTTCTTTGTAAATTAAATGCAAATTATTCATCTTGTTTCGTTATGAGTCAGCATCTAGTCAAATTAGGCAGATAACATGAAATGCGTTTTGTTTAAACGTTTTTCTATTAATAGGTTAACATAAATAATTAAGATCAAAACTTGCTTGCATTAAACTTTTTCATGTTTAGTTACTATTTGACCAAATCCATAATGGTGGAAAGGTGACGCAAATGTGTTTAACAGCAGTTTCTTAATGTTTTAAAGAAATTCTTCAGCTCCTTTATCGTTTTACAGCTATAATATTTTGGATCATCCAGCTCGACATCACTAGCAATTTACAAGAACCGTCTTGCATTTGTTAAAAACAATACCAAACGCGCCTGAAAATGGCGAGGCCTATTTAGAAATCAACAAAAGATATCGTTTAGTTAAGAAAAGGGTTATTTGCCTTTTCCTGATTTCACGTAGTGTTCTTATGATGCGATAAATGCCAATTTAACTTCGGCAATTCTCAGACGTCTAAAAAGCTAAGCGTATATTGTATCTTGTTTTAGGTGTTGCTACTTAGTAAAAATTAGTTCAAATAGGAACCAAAGTATGTGCCACCATCAGACTGAGTAAAGTTAATAATACATGTGCACATGCGATTTTAATGCCTGATCACTGCTTGCTAGTAGGAGCCGACAGAACGAACTAATTTCATTATATTACGATAATTGATTGCGCGGGTTGTGCTAAAATTTATTTAACTCAAGTTTGCGAGCTTGAAGTAAACACCAATCCCATTGTATTTATCTCGTCGGCTGGCGGTAGTTTTGTTATGTTGTTCGACGACTGGTTAAATACAATGGGATTGGTGTTTACTTCAAGCTCGCAAACTTGATTTAAAGAATAAAGTATAGTTTTGGTGAAGAAATGTGGGAGAGTTTGACGATGGTATCTCATATACGTGTGTGTATTAATGTAGTAATAGTGTAAAATAGTGGATAATGAGACAGGCTGAATTTCAAAAAAAAATTTGGTAAAAACCATTCTGAATTTGCACCAATCTATTTGCATTTTGCTTGTTACTAGATACGTAAACCCCAATATACAACGCCCAGAATAATTCATCGTAACCAATTAAATGTTATGCGTATTTCTGTTTATGTGTGTATTATAGCATGATTTATTTATCACCACAATTAATCTTGTATCTGAGGCTTTAACATTATTTTCCTCGTTGTGTAAATTATTAACATAAGCAAATTAGTTATTGTGTGTCAATGCATTTTAGTGACGAATTACTCTTAAATCAAGGTTTCGATCTTGATATAAACACCTGACCCATTATGCACATATATTTGTCAGTATAAACTAACTTTTGTATAATGTGGCAAAGGCAATTCATCCAGTAGACTGTTTTCGTATTTTTTGGGATCTCAACACGTACTGACCAATATTTGCCGCGGATAGGCTCTGAACCTAGGCACGTCTGCTTCAGAATCTTGGCTCTGAACACTGAGCCAATCTGCTGCACACTACAAAAAAATTTCAGTTATATACTAACTAATGTTTCTTATTTACCCTTTACTTTAGGTGTGCAGCTGGGTGGCTCAGTGGTTAGAGCACTAGATTTCGAAGCAGACGTGTCCAGGTTCGAAGCCTGTCCCCGGCAAATTCTGGATAGTACGTGATGAGTTCCCAATAAGGACAAAACCGGTCTACTGGATGAATTGTCTTTTCCACACTATACAACACCTAGTTTATACTGAAAAATGAATGTACAAAATGGGTCAGGCTTTCATATCAAGATCGCAACCTTGATTAAAGAGTATTGGTATCACCGCCTGCGCAACCAATGTTCGTTTAATTAGTGGAGAATGATTTTGTCAATCCTTATGTTGTATAAGCACTGTTAAGTACATTTATAATTGTTCATTTCGCTCAATATGACCTGATATGTACTTGTACTTAATTTCAACTTTACATCAACATACTAAGCCTATTATTGATACGCCGAAAAAATGTCATTATTATGTTTAGTTACGCTTATTTTATCCTCTTGTATTTAATACCGTTTGCGCAAATAATTTAAAAATGATTTTTGATTTTATCTTTTGATTTATGTTTAGCCTCCTCTGAGTGACTTGTTCAGCTTACTAGGGTTGAGTTTATTTCCCTTTGCTATTTAGTGCTCTTTCAGTCAAAAAATTGCACCCCCGGCTCCTTATCACACACATAATTGTGTTCCGAAGCTCTGAATGGAGTTTAATGTACGCCATATTAAATACGAGGATAAAGATAGATTTTTAATCTTATTAAAAATTATTTTTGTTGAAGTCGCATTGTCGAAGACTTTACATGAGGTTAGCTTCACTACTGCCTGTTTACACATTCGTGTAGAAGATTATACCGTCCTATTTTACCACATTCATCACCAAAATATATAGTGGTTAAAGGGCGTAATACCGGCTCCTATTACTGAGTCGTCATTAAGTACGGGGCGAATGTGCATGAGATCATACGTTCCGTTCATTCTTTCTTTGGTTTTTCCTTCTGGTCACAACTGAAATAATTTGTTACTAGGTGCGCAAGATCTAATACACATTAAATTTGATTTGTTTCGTTTGATTAAAGAAAAATTATGCTTCATCGGATTCATCATAGTTCTGCTGTTAAACAAGGTACCACGTAAAGCAGAACTATTTTCGATTGAAGGTTGCCTACTTTTTAGTGTACCCGCAGTTGGATTTCAAATGCATTGCTAGAAAAGTAAGATGAACAGAATAATTTCCTCTGTTATTTTTTCGTCTATTGTTTTATTTTTATTTACAAGCGTTAATTGTTTAACTTAGTTATGTTCAGTAGTAAGTTTATTTTTTTCACGTTTGTTGGGTTCGTCTAGTTAATGTTTTATTTATGAAGTGGTGTAATCTAATTCGTTAACGTGCTGAGACCTCATGTTACAAAAAGAAGTCCATGCATGAATTTGTGACTAGTAATGACAGTTGGAAAGGATACAGGAACCAGGTTGAGATTGATGCAACTTAACTTGCTACTAACGATATAATTCTGATATGAAAATATATTTATAAACCACCATTTGTGGTCTTTGCGCTATCTTCAGAAGCTACATTTCCTTTAGACAGTTCGTTCCATTAATTGATACAATTTCACGCAAGTTTAAAATAATTTCACTTTAATTCTTTGATTTTAACATATTTATCGTTGAACTATCAGACATAAATCGATTTTTAAATAAATTTATTAATTGCCATGCTTTAGTACTTAAATGCTACGCAAAAGCGTGTTCCTATTTTTTCAGCGCAAAAGAGTAATTTGTTTGTACTCCTGAAAGTGCATTTACATGTTTTTTGTACTTTAATATGCATTATTTAGATTTGCCAATATTTTGTTGGTTATTTTTGGTTTATTTTTTCCCACAGATTGTCAGGATGGGCCAATAAATATACCGAAATCACACTATTTTACTTAAATGTGTGAAAAACGTCAGCTTAAAATGACTAATTGTTCAATTTATTTTAAATATTTTTCTATATTTATTTTGGCTATGAACGTTAATTCATGTCACTTAGAAGAATTTTAGAAATTAGATTATACCTTGTATCCCTAGCCTTTTTATATTTAATGGTTCAAAATCAAATGTGATTAAAGACCATTTCTTATTTTCTTGCATTATTCTTACTTATTTTCAGTACACAATATTTTAATTTTTCTAAAAATTTGTTTAGGTACATCAACGATATTAAAAATTAGCTATGCATGAATATTTCTTGTATAAAGTTTTTGCATCACTGCTGAGCTTACTTTTAATTAAATAATCATTGATTGCGCGGGTGGTGATAACAATGATAAAAATTAAGTTTGCGAGCTTGAAGTAATCACCAAGCCCATTGTATTTAACCAGTCGTCGAACAACATAGCAAAACTACCGTCAGTCACACGTTCTGACGTTTTTCGACTTTCCATGATCATCATCCATATATATATGCTTTACAATTTTATCCTCAACAGTCAATTTGCCGATGTACTATGATTGTGGTCATGGAAGGTCGAAACGCGTCACTACGTGTGACTGACGGTAGTTTTGTTATGTTTTACGACGAATATTTAAACACGATAGGTTTGGTGTTTGCTACAAGCTCGCAAACTTGTTTTAAATAATTTAATGTTAATGTTAGTTCTAGCCTTCCTGTTAGAAATTCAAATTTTAATTTGCATCACGATCCAACGCAATTCTATTCTTATCAGAGAGATCGACAGAAGTTTTTGTTCGATGTTTATCCAGACAAATTAGTAAATTATTTGTGTTGTGGCATCCCGCCTTCTGTGTTCAACGATGACAAATAATAAGATACGCAAGTTATAGTAACTTTGAAATGTCGCCGTAACCATAAGCTAATTTGACGGAAATTATGGATTCTTTCATATTTAATATGGAGATATGTACAAAATGCAAAAAAAGTAATCAACCAAGACAATGCACCCATGACCAAGGCTATAGTAAGCGTAAACTGTTGATAGATGTTTATCCAATTGTTTTTTGTGACCAATATAGATTTAGTCACTGTGTGCCTAATCGTGATGTGAATAACACGTGACTTGAAGCATCGATATGTATAAATCTTATGCTAGAACATAACTGGATGGGGCGCGCATAGCTTTAAGTCTGTAAATTGAATCAAATCTCATGAGAAACTGCATTGAACCATGATTTAACTCATTATTGTGCGAAAGAATTCAAATTCTTAACTATTATTTGTAGTTCAGTTGCGCAGTTTCGGGCGATTCACTTGTTGGAGTCGTCCACTTGAAATCCAATGGTTTATGTAATGGAGTCTTAAAGTCTAGTCTCATTGCGTAAATGCTATGCATGACATTCTACGGCTTCATCGAAATGTAGAATATTAATATTAAAAATAATGATGGTACGTATTAACTGGTTGCATAATTCAAGCTCAAACACAAAATATAAATTAATTACTTTCAACAATGAAGCGACGTTTTTGCAGATAACTCAAGTTTATAGTCAAGCAGCCACATATCTAAATTTGAATTCCATATATATTCAATGCGGTTTGATCCTCGCTAGTCAGTTTGCCGTCGTACTCTGATGATGATCATGGAAGGTCGAAACGCGTCAGTGCGTTGCGGCTGGCGGTAGTTTTGTTATGTTGTTCGACGACTGGTTAAATACAATGGGATTGGTGTTTACTTCAAGCTCGCAAACTTGATTTAAAGAATTGTTACCACCACCCGCGCAATGAATTATTGTTTTAATGTTTCAGGTAAGTTAAATTCGTTATGTTGTACTAGTTTGAAAATTTTTCAACATTTGATGACATTCTATTATCTAAGTCCAATCGACTACAAATAGTAAATTAATATGAATTCAAAAATTAATTTTTTTCACTTTGGAAACTTGAAGGCCGAAGTAGTAGAGGGTTCCATAAGTACTGGGTTTAACTGGTGGTCAAGTGGTCCTCAATGTGGTGATAACTTATTATAACTCAGAATTTGCGATTCACTTAAATTTATGGCTATATATACATACATACATACATATATATATATATATATATATATATATATATATATATATATATATATATATATAAAGCTTATTACGCCCATGACGATACGCGTTATATTATTCAACATTTTGCGATTGAGATAAAGGCCCGTACCGTAATTTTTTCCATTCGTCAGATTCACTTCACTCTAAGTATGCTGTCCGTGGGTCCAGTTCCATGACAAGAGCGTGTGCATTTTGCTTATTTTAAACTTTAAGATTACTCAGCACATTAAAATCATTTATGCTGAAACGGGTTGGCGTAAAAATTCTTGCAAAATTTAGCCTGGGAAATTTACTTAGCAATTGAACTCGCAATTATGGAAGTAAACATGGACAAAGCCTTCCCTTTGAAAGATTGTGCTTTTTATGAATTGCGACTTTTTTAATTAATTAAAAATTATTAAAACGAAATATCAATTGATAACAAAAGTTTTGGTTCTTGTCAGTAATCTTTTATGTAATGATCGACAATTCACTGCATATCTCATCTCATGGAATAAAATGCCAAAATATTCGATAGCACTAGAGCAAAAAATAAAATATTTTGATTCGAAAATTTAAAAAAATGTTTAATTGGTATTAATATTTTTCCAAAAAAACTATCTGATAACCGAATTCATTTTTTACTCTAGACAAGATTTTATGATTAAACAATCATTGATGATAACAGTTCTTTAAATCAGATTTGCGACTTTGAAGTAAACACCAATTACATTGTATTTAATTAGTCCTCGAACAGCATAACAAAATTTGTTACAAGATGCGCAACACCTAATACATAATAGCATAGCAAAACTACCGCCAATCACACGTACTGACGCGTTTCGACCTTCCATGATCATCATCAGAGTATGACTGCATATTAATAAGCGAGAATCTAACCGCGATATATGGAAATATAAATGAGATATGTGGCTCTCACCTATAGCAGTATATTGTACATTGTATTTGATTGGAAATAACGATGCAAAATTACTATGCAGTCACGAACATTAACTGTTTGGAGCTTTCGCCATATATAAATAGTTAATACAATTCAACAATCATTAATTGCGCAAAAGTTCCTGGCAGTTTGCGGTCGTTCACTGAAGATGATCATGGAAGGTCGAAAAGCGTCAGTTTGTGTGATTGCCGGTAGTTTTGCTATGTTCGACGAATGGTTAAATACAATGGGATTGGTGTTCACTTCAAGCTCACAAAATTAATATACAGGAAGTTACTATAAAATGATAAGCTTTCTCTATTTTCTCTTAATAAATCCTGCGTATTTATTTACAGAGTACTATATTTGAAATTTAATATTATGCTAAAGAAGCATCCATTCTTTTGATAACTGCTAGTTACAAATGGACGATGAGAACTTATCAGCTCCAATAGGTTTTTCATAATTTTGAATACTATTTTGAGAATAAATAAAATTTCCTGGCATATCTACATTACAAATATAAAGAATTACGTAAACGAAGGCCAGATAATTACTAAAATTGAACCCCCGAAGAGACTGAAGCCACGTGATCGAAATAGCTGAACTATTACATTATCACAGTTTGGAACAAGTAGCTATTGTTAGGTTGTATTAATTATATGTTTGTCGCGAATTCTTATAAAAATTAATGATTGCGTTTGTTTGAAATTGTGCTGCCGAAGTATCTAGTCAAGTACGATATATGCGAGGGCACAAGCTGTAAGAGAAAAATATCTAATTTTGATTTCTGATATAAGCATTACGGTTTGATTGTCGCTTGTCAGTTTGCCATCGTGGTCATGGAAGGTTGAAACGCGCCAGCCTGTGTGACAGACTGTAGTTTAGCTGCGTTTAGGGATTTATTAAATACAATGGAATCGGTGTTTAAATCAGGTACGCAAACTTCATTTGAATATTTTTATCACCACCAATACAAGCAATGGCTTTTAAATTGTGTAACTCATGTACATTTGGAGAATGCTGCAAATAGTTAAAATTCGTGTTTTTTTCGACATTGTGCGTATATCTGGTTTTCCTAATGTATGTGTGGACTGTGGTTTGGTCCTCGTGAACAGGTTTTCTTTCGTGCGTTAATAATGAGCATGGATATTCGAAACATGTCATTGCGCGTGTCTGACGTTATTGTTTCTACGTTGATACAATGGTATTGGTGTTTATTTTTAACTCGCAAACTTGGTTTAATGAATTTTTGTCACCACCAGCGCAAGCTTTGCAAGTTTAATAAGTTCACGTTGATGGTTACATTCCCGAATGCCTTCTAGGGACTAATGCCTGCTAAGACAACCATAGGGAAATTTGACTATAATAGGTTAATTTGCATCTATATATATATCTATCTGTGGCACTGGCAGGGTTCGTGATAATGGATCCAGTAGGATTGTCTAAATCCGGTGGTTGTTAGGCCAAAAATTGCTACTACTTAGGGCTAAAGTTGTTTCCAATCATATCTGCATATAAGCTATGCTTTCGGAATTTCACTCAGGCTCAATTTATACAGTATTGCAAAAGACGAGTGCCTAAATACTGATAATCAGAGTATTGCATATAAATTGCAGTTACGTTCCCATTATTCAGTTTGCCATATCAATCTGATAGTATCTACGGGACTTCAATATGTGTCAGTACGTGCAATTGACGGTAGTTTTAATCTTTGTGCGGCTAGTTAAAATAGGGCACGTGCTTATTTCAAATCAGAAAACTCGATATAAATGACTAATTGAATAGAAATTTGAGTATATCAACGGCTTGTTAAAAACGGCATAGAAAAAATTCATTTGAATGGCTAATTGTACTTCTGACCGAATTATGTGGAACATGGATTGCAATTTGTGAAATGCACTGAGTTTAAGGTTCTCATCAGAAGCATTTAGAATGTAATTAATGAGCAAGCTCGCTTACTTAATTTTGTGAAATTAATCGATTTCCATTTGATAAAGCATTCGGGACAGATTACGAGTTTAGCCTATCTTCCGATGCGATTATACTTATATATATACTGTAAACAATATTCGAGTTTTGGATTCAATCGGCATTGAAATAAACGGCAATTATCTGTAATCCTATTAACATAGGACATCGAAACAGATTAGATGTCTTTATTTAAACTCTTTAAAACGAAGCTGCAATTTGTCGTTATGCGCTTCGTGATTCCGAAAGATATCCCGCTTCTTTAAATCAAGTTTGCGAGCTTGAAGTAAACACCAATCCCATTGTATTTGACCAGTCGTCGAACAACATAACAAAACTACCGCCAGCCGCGGTAGTTTTGTTATTTTTTTCGACGACTGGTTAAATACAATGGGATTGGTGTTTACTTCAAGTTCGCAAACTTGATTTAAAGAATTGTTACCACCACCCTCGAAAACTATTACTGTTAAAATGATATCCCGCTTCTTCACACGAATATGTTGACAAGCGTATTTGTGTATTTCGTGGAAAATAACTAAGAACCCGGCAATCATGAGATTTGTTCGCTGTTGCCCTGTATTTTGAGAACAAGTTACAATAAATATCATTTTAGTTTTAAAACTCAACAAGATATGTAACAAATTACCAAGATTTTTAACAATAGTCTGCAATAATTAAATAGATTAAAGTTTCGTTTGAGAAACTATATTATTGTAAGATACGATATCGTTTACGAAATGGTAGGAAGCAAATGTGGTGATCATTTTAGAGTTGCGATTACGTCACACAAAGTGAACTAAATTTTATATAATTAACCGAACATTGGTTGCGCGGGCGTTGAGAACGATTACTATAATCAAGGTTGTGATCTTGATGTAAACACCTGACGTATCAAGTGCATACATTTGTCAGTATAAACTAAGATTTGTATAGTGTAGATAGAGATATTCATCCAGTGGTCCGGTTTCGTCCCCATTAGCCAGAATTTGCCGCGGACAGGGCTCGAACGTCAGCTTCGGAATCTGATGCTGCACCTAAAGTAAAAACTAACCAAGATACATTAATTGGTATATAACTGAAAATGGTGCGTATTATTCGGCAGTGGTTAGAGCAACAGATCGCGAAGCAGACGTTCCCAGGTTCGTGCACTGTCCGCGGCAAATTCTGGCCATTACGTGATGAATTCCCAATAAGGATTAAAGAGGTCTACTGGATAGATAGCCTTTTCTACACTAGACAAATCTAAGTTTATAATGCAAAATGTATGTAATTAATGAGCACAATTTTGTCTGGTATACGAAATAAATATCTGTGCCTATGTTATCTAAAAGGACTATTTATTTTTTACAAGTTTTAAGTTAATTAACTTAGTTTAAATTTGATTAGAAGTTAAACGCCAACAGTATATTTATTTTAAAAGATGAACTCGGTTGCGCAGTGCTGTCCTTCTTGTTGTGGATTTGACCGCATTTTTCTTGTGTGGGACAATTGATAGCACTCATAGGTCGGTAAAATCTTGAACTTCCTTCATCTTCAGATGATGTAATTTTTGGCCTCAATTGATGGGTTCTCACTTGTCCCTTCTTCTTTAAGCCTTCACTTAGCTGATTGTCTGAAAATGACGTTGGAACAAGATTTTCCATTGTTCTTCTTCCAAATTTTCGAGCCCAAATTTCCAGGCTCATCTTCAGGGTTGACACAATACGCACAGGAGTATGTTTATTCCTTTAATTCAATGGTTATGTTGACATTTGAATATTTACATTGAGAAGGTGAGAAATATTCTCCTTGATCAACTATGTTTTGCCATTTTTTACGAGCACACTAGTGCAACATTATTCAACATGATCTTGTCAGCAGCGTGTCGTGCTCGTCCTTGTGAGTTAGATCCATTACGCGGATGCTCTCAGTGTCAACAACGAGCATTTTATCTACATGTAACTTTATATTTCCGTTCTTTGCGGTTAGTGTATTCATCTGTCACACTATCATGCGAACCAGTTACACTAAAACAAGCCTGGAGCATTAATTTTACTCTACATACGCTTTAATTAAATATCCTTACCTATATAGGAGTTTGCTCGTAGAATTGCAACCGGTTTGTACAACAAATTTACTAAATAATGCTTAACTTATACGTAATGCCTCCGGCTCACCGACTACCTCCATCATATTCTTCAACTTCGCCTACACAGCATCTTTCCTTCGCAACACCCTGACTCAACCTTGGCATCGTGCTTAATCGATCGAGTGTCACAGCACGTTGTCCGTCGGGCATGACGAAGTAAACGATTTTGTGCTACGCGTTTACCTTCCTCACTATGCTCTGGCCATCGTTGTCCGAATGTAGCGTCGTTGGCTACGACGACGCAGTCTCCGTCATGTAGGCGGTGCGTGTTTATTTTTAGGCCTATGCCTGCCACCCATTGGTGAACTTGGCCTGAGTTAGCTGTTGTAGGCTGATATGTTGCATAACATTTGGGGCCGCCGGATTACGGCTTCGCATGCAGACATATTTGCACTCCATAGATAAGGGTTGCTCGAGCAAAGCCGTAGCGGTTGATAGGGAAAGTCGCATGTAATTTGTCCTACCAGGAACAAGGAACCTCGTAGGCACCATCATCGTAGAACCTCTTTTGTTGCCCGATGCGTTCACTTAGCCTTCGCCTTAATTTTTTGTATGATAAGTGGCAGATTGGGAATGTGATATCTCAAGTTATTTGCATCACTGACTAAATTCCTATAATGAAACATTTTTGTGTACGGTATCGACTGAGCAAGTGCACTTTTAAGCACCTTATAGTTTTTGTTTGTAGATTTCTTCAAATTAACATATTTTCCCCATGGGATAAATTTATCTTGCATAGTGACCATATTGACTGCCCTACCAAGCTCCACATGCAACGTGCCCACCAAATCGATATACAAAAATTGATCTCGTGATGAAGCATTGAAAATATTTGAGGTTAAACTTTTACTTTTCCGTGATTTAAACGGCAGCACAAATTGCACTGTTGACATTGGATACTAATACTTTTGGTCATACCGGGCGAACATAACTGAGAATACAATGTCTTGCTGAAGATATTTGCACCGGGATGTACTTGATTTCCATGCCAAAACAACTAGTTTTATTCGTATGAACTGCAGAACAAACGATTGTGCTGCTTTCTTTCATTTTTGCACCAGTAGATCATTGCGCCGGAACAAATGTCTGTAGGATACGGGCACAGGTTAGCGGTTTTAGAGCTGTCCAGCTCTTTATAGGCAGGTGGTATCAATCAAACAATAATTGATTGCGCGAGTGATGGTAACAAGATTTAAATCAAGTTTTCAAGCATGAAGTAAACACCAATCCAGTTGTATTAAACCAATCGTCGAACAACATATAAAAAACTACTATCAGTCACACGTGCTGACGTGATTAGACTTTCCATGATCGTCATCAGAGTATGACGGGAAAATAAATGGAGAGGATAAAACCACAATGCAAATATATGAAAAGCAATGTTGAATATGCAGTTCTCACCTCTAGTAGTCTCGTGTACATTGTACTTGACTGGAAATGTCGGTTGCACCATTTCTATGCAGTCACAAACATTAACTGTTTGCTGCTTTCGCCCCCCCCACACATATAATAATATTAATAATAATAATAATAACACCAACCTTTACGTACGGTAAAACTTCCCAGAACTATTTTCTCAGGCGGGCCAGCCTTCAGCAGATTGCAGAATGTTATGCGGATCCTCTACCATGGACCTATATATCTGAACACTTGGAAGTTAATTATTCTGGGCAGTACATCTACTATCAGTTTTTGTGAGGTGATGAACCCTGTTGCAACGTCGAAATTGTTTTGTTCTCCGAAAATTTTACTGATTTTACTGCCCAACAAGAGCTGTATTGACCACATTCACTCACACCGATTATGGAGTCTTCAGGCATAGCGATTGTTTTCATATCACTGACTGCCACCACCACTCCTGTTCTTGCTGTCAGTGACACAATTTATTATCGCATATAATTTTGTATCTGCATGCCTTGATATGTGATTCATTCGTGATGCCGTTGAACCCGACTCGACGACCATAAATGCTTATTTATTCAGTTTGGGCTGTCTATTTCAGGCCACAAGCCTAGCTAGGCAGAACACCATATCCAGTAGGGTCAAGCGACATAAACACGATGGCCGCGTGCGGTTTCAAACTAGGCAAAGAATCAGCCAGTTTGAAAAATCTCCGCCTAATGGGCCTTATAATATCCAGGAAAAGTTCACTCACCACTAGTTTGAATTTTTATAATTTAACAAGCACTTCGTGTGGTCTTGCGCGGTAGTGATCAAATAATTGCTGTTTAAATTCTGCATAAAGGAGGTACACTGGCGATTCAAATTTAACAGCTAAAAACAGTCCACTAATTTCAGGATGACCAGGTGTTCAATTGCTGTTCAAAAGGGCAATCGTGTGCTCTCACAGAGGCGTTAAATTTCTCGAACAACAACAAAGGCCTGCCAACATTGTTTTGTGGAAGTACAGACTTAAAATGTTATGAATTTCAGGAATAACTGGTGGAAAATTTTGTGCTCCCTCAGTTGAGTTAAGTGCACTGTACAAATTACCCTAGCGTAAACAATAATGTTTTCATTTAGACGAATATAAATATTTACAACTCTTCGGTTAGACTATCCATACCATTATATATATATATATATATATATATATATATATATATATATATATATATATATGAACAAATTTTTTACTAGGTGCGCAAAACCTAATACATACCTGCATATATATTAGTTCTCCGCAACAAACAGTTCCTACTGTTATATATTTAATTGAATGATGTTATGATTATCGTGAAATATGATTACTGATCTCGATAAAATCCCGAGTGAATGGATTAGCTGGAGAAACAGGTTTTTAGAAATAGCTGCAATTCTAAATTTTGTTGAACTTTAGCATACTTTGATATCCATTATGTTGGTACAATTTACTTTTTCGGCAACTGTAATGTTGGTACCATGTACCTTTTCGGCAACCATAGTTTGTGTATCAGATATTGACACAATAGCCATAATGCTGTTAACCGTTGCAGGCTTGGTATATATGTTATATATAGGGAATTGACTTTAAAGTCTCAATTTCGAAGGCTTTATGTGAGGTTAGCTTCACAACTGCATGTTTACACATTCATATAACAGAGTGTACCGTCTCATTGTTCCACATGCACCGTCAAAATATATTGTGGGTAAAGGGTGTAATACCGGCTCCTCTTGATGAGTCGTCAATAAGCAGAAAACGCATGTGTAGACGAAATTATATCATCCATTCATGCAGAATGTGATATATCATTCTGATCCTATTTGAGCTAATTTGTTGATAGGTACCCGGTACCTAATGTAAACTTGCATATATAATTGTTCTCCGCAATAAACAATATGAAACTATGATATAATTTGTCCATTCATGTTGTGATTTATGTGAATCGCGATTAATGATAATGTAAATTTTGGTGAAATTTAAGCTTATTCAGGATTCTATTGTGTTGGTAACAGGTACAGGATCATTTCTTTTAAAACCGTTGTAATGGGACTAATTACAGATTATGTATATATTACGTATAGTGAGTTGGTTTTAAAGACGCATTGTCGAAGACTTTATGTAAATTTAACAACGTTTCTACATGAATACACATTAGAACAGGAAACTGTACCATCCACCTGTCCCATATTTCTTAATTGAATATATGGTTGTTGTAGGGCGTAGTACTGGCATCTACTGCGATAACTAATAAACACTTTCATACACGTTAGTTCTTCGCAACAAACAAGATAAAAGTTATTCATCTGTGTTGCTAACGTATAAAATAATTTATTTATCTTTTCCTCGACTTGCGAATCAAGCTGTTTATCATCCACTTCCTTTAATTTTACTCCAAATATGGACCAATTTCTCGAAGGACATGCAATGCTATATATATATATATATATATATATATATATATATATATATATATATATAATTTTACGTGAAACATAGCGCGTGCACGAATTATTTGGCATTGGGCTATATAATTTAGGATTCGATTCACGGACACATTAATTCTTGCTTATAATTTTAAGTGTCCAATGGTAATAGGCCCTGTTTGAAGGATAACTTTCATTAGCCATGAAATAAAATATATAGCTTAATTTAACTATTTAACTCGTGTTAGAATATGATCTACACTTGGTATTTATATGATGTCCAGTCAGAATGCTTATTATTGGGAAAAATTTAAAAGGAAATTTTCCCACCAGTATAAGCTGCATTTCTTTACTCTTACTATGGATAAAGGTCTCATTATTTCCGTTGAGCTTCTAAGTTTCAATATAGAATAAGATAGACTAGTAACGCAAACATTGATATAGAAATTGTACACGATCTGTTTGCTGGAATCCAATTTTTTGTGTCATTACTCAACTTTTTCATGTGGTTTTAATTTAAATAGAAAAGTTAGATGTAAGAAACCAAGCCCTGTGATCATTTGAAATTGTTACAATTAGTTTATTATGGCCTAGTTAATAAAAAATCAAAGTTAATTCATTTTTAAAAGATTGCACTCACCAACAAAGACACAAAAATGTTTTGGATTCCAACTGTGAACCTGTAAAGGACGTCTCCGTCAAGTGCTGGAGCAGTGAAAGTAACCAACTTCAGCTGAAATAAATTAAAACAATCAGCTTATATATTCCTTCTCTTTGTTACAATAAACAATATAGCTTGCACAGTTGGGGATAACATTTTCTTTAAATCATCAATACGTTTTATCTAACCTATCGCAATATCAAGCAAAACCAACGTCAGTCAGGCGTAATGAAGAGACTGGAATTTCTATGGTCATCATAAAAACACACCGGAAAGGGTAATACGAGAATCAAACCTCAATGCGTATATATGGAAAACAAAATTAGATATGTGGATCTCACAATTTCTATGCAGTCACGAACAATAATTTTTTGCAGCTTTCGTCACATTTATATAGGCACTATAATTAAACAATCAATAATTGTTCGAGTGGTGGTAACAATTGTTTAAATCAAGTTTGCGAGCTTAAAGTAAACATCAATCCCAACATATTTAGCCAGTCTTTGAACAACATGGCAAAAATACTGCCAATCACATGTACTGAAGTGTTTCGAATTTCTCTGGTCATCCAGTATGTATTAGGTGTTGCGAACTTAAAATCAAATTAGTTCAGTTATAACCAGAAGGATAAACCAAAGACAGCATGAACGGAAAGTATAATCTCATGCACACTCGTTTCGTGCTTACTGGCGACTCATCAGTAGGAGCCGGTATTACGCCCTTTAACCACTATATATTTGGTAGAAGAATGTGGAATAATAGGACGGTACAATCTCCTAGATTTGGAAACCAATAGTAGCTAAGTTAAAATCATATAAAGTCTCGAAAATGAGTCTTCACGTAACTCACTCTATACAATATATATACCTAGTTTGTAAGGATACTCACACTATGGCTATTGTTAAATACTGTTTGTTGCGGAGATCTAATATATATGCAAGTATGTATTAGGTGTTGCGAACCTAGTAACAAATTAGTTCAGTTGTGACCAGAAGGATAAACCATAGGCAGCATGAACGGAAAGTATAATCTCATGCACATTCGTTTCGTGCTTACTGGCGACTCATCAGTAGGAGCCGGTATTACGCCCTTTAACCATTATATATTTGGTAGAAGAATGTGGAATAATAGGACGGTACAATCTCCTAGACGAATGTGTAAACCTGCAATAGTGAAGCTAACATCATATAAAGTCTACGACAATGCGACTTCAACGCTAACTCACACTATATAATATATATACCGAGTCTGTAAAGGATACTAACACTATGGCTATTGTGTTAGTAACCGATACCAACATTATATTTGTACCGAAAAGAGTAAATGGATACTAACACTATGGTTTCCAAGTCGGAACATGGTACCAACATGATGGATATCAATTTTTGCTATAGTTCACCGAAATTGAGAATTGCCGTCCTATTACCCCACATTCTTGACCAAAATATATAGTGGTTAAAGGGCGTAATACCGGCTCCTACTGATGAGTCGCCAGTAGGCAGGAAACGAATGTGCATGAGATTATACTTTCCGTTCATGCTGCCTTTGGTTTATCCTTCTGGTCACAAATGAACTAATTATTTATTAGATTCGAAATACCTAATACATACTTGCATATATATTAGTACTGCGCAACAAACAGTATTGAATTGTTCGATGGTCCTCATCATAGAACGCTGGAAACTGACTTACGAGTATCAATCATTATGCGTATAAAAGAGAAAGAAAATTAAATACGCATCTCTCAATTCTAGTAGTGCCGCATATATTATACTTGACTGGAAATCTCGGCAGCCCAGTCCCTATGAATCACGAAACATTTCATCTTGCAGCTTCAGACACATGCACATGAGATATAATATAAAATAATCATTGATTGAAATTACTTAAAACAAATTTCCGCACCAAATTCGCAATCATTGATTGATAAATTGTATAATTTATGCACATGTGACTGAAATTCTAAAATGTTCAATTTCATGATTGCATAGGAATTTCGCAGCAAATATTTCCTTTCAAGTGTAATTTGTGCGCGACAACTAGAGTTGAGAGTCTCATGTCTAATTTCGTTTCTATTTTGTAAACATTAGGGTTTGATCCTCGTTAGTCAGTTTGCCGTCGTGCTCTGATGATTATCATAGAAGTTCGAAACGTGTCAGTGACCTTTTTTAGTTCTGCTACTTTTTTTGATGGCTTAGTTGCAATGAGATTGGTGCTTATCTCAAAGTCACCAACTTGATTTGTAGAATTGATTGTTTGTGAATTCCAATATTTTTTAGAAAACGCTAATGTTCATCTGCAATAACTTTGGGATTTATTGAGTGCTTTATACTGCAATGATATTTTGCTAGGCCATTCCTATAACAAATTATCGAATAAATTTTTCAGTTTTGTACACAGTCACAGGCACACATTACTTATGTTTATTTTTTGGAACCAATAAGCATAATTGAAACAGTTTAAACGAAATTTTATTTGCACTATGACTTCTTTTATAGAAAATTCTAATCGTGAGTGGCCTTATGAAGAAGGCACTCGAAATTAAATGCCGAAATAGTGGAAAGCAAAACATTGACGGGAATAAAACAGCATTTCTTGATTGAAGATTGTTTTTGCGAACCTGGATTAATTGAAATTACCTGATCTGTGTTTTGACTGGCGCAGCTTTCATTGTTCCATGAAGTTTTCTTTTGATAAGATATTTCGGCTACCGATAAAGGTAGCCGAAATATCTCTTTTAAAGAAAACTACTGGAACAATGAAAGCTGCGTTAGTCAAAACGCAAATCAGGTAATCCAGTTATATATTCATTTATCGATATAAATAAAGTTCCGTTTTGTGTAATAAAAGTCAATTCAGGCATTGGACCGATTTTGTCCTCATGTATATATATATATATATATATATATATATATATATATATATATATATATATATATATATAATGCATTTTGTTTATATCAAGCTCGGAATCTTCATAAAGGTAGCTGAAATATCCTTTTTAAAAGAAAACTACTGGAACAATGAAAGCTGCGTTAGTCAATACTGAGATGAGTTAATACAATAGCATTTGTCGCAGACAAAGCTCAGAGAAATGTAAATTTAAAATATGTGCATCAGAATTCGTCATGATCTGTGAAATAATTTACAATTTTTCATTTTGTCTAGCTTTGAACATGCCAAGTTTATTATCACCTCCATGGGCAAATTTATTTAAATGTGAAATAACCTTTTGAAAAATAAATGAAGAGAATAAGTAATGCTTCTGCTCTTTCATTTAACAAATCTAATAACTGAATCATCTTCTCGAAAGTATACATTGAGCAGGCTATTTGAACTGGGCATAAACATTTAAAATGTTTTTGAACATGGCGTATTTCATGAAAAAGATCTTCTTCTTATATGTTTATACTCCCTTGAGTATACTTGTGAAAAATGTATAAATTATTCGACATTTTAGAGCAGATATAATTTATAACATCATTATGATAATTTGAGTATTTAAAAAAAATAGCACTTCTTATGTAACTGTAACTTGCGTTTTAACCTTATGAGGTGATGTTTCACACACTTCGCAATTGAATTTTTTCCCTGACTTGCAGATGAGGAACAAATTTCTTCCGACCACTGGTTCATGATCGTTGTTTTTTGGATGTAATTTGATGCTTGGTAATATGCATTAAACAGGAAAACTGAGCGAAGACAACCTCGTTAAAAAGTTAAATGCCTAACTTTTTTCTGGAAAATAGCGTTGTGACATTTCTCAACTAAATCAAGCATTCTGGTAAAAATATTAAATGAACTTCATTTTAGTTCTTATAACCTTTAGAACACAGAATTTATATTCCAAAACTATTCTAATTGTGTAAGTTTAACATGTATTTGATCATTATGATGTGATTTTTCAATATTTTAGCACAAATTTTGGTACATATTGTATAGTTTTGTGAAAAACTTAATTCTCCTTCAGATTAATGTAAATCAACTCAATATCAGTCCATAATTGAAACTTGCATTACCATGGTTACCAAGTAATCCAGATTTAAAGTAATAAATGAGTTTCTTGAAAGAGTTTCCTTGATGCTTCATTTGTTTCGTGAAATGCATCTGATGAAGATCTTCGGTAATGAAGATCGAAATATCATAGAAAAAGAAAATTACTGGAACAATGAAAGCTGCGTTAGTCAAAACGCAGATCAGGTAATTATAATAAATGAGTTCATGAGCGGTAACAATTAGTATTCCAGTCAGGTTTACGGGCATGCTACCAACATCGATTTGATATTTTAATCTACTGTTCAAGCAGAACATCAAAACAATTAGAAATCACTTGCTTTAATTAAGGTTTCGATCTTGATATAAACAACTAACCTATTATTTACATAGATTTGTAACCTCCAGTAGTCTCGCATAATCTATATCTAAATGAAAATATCGGCTGCAAAATTCCTATACAATTACCAACAGGCATCTGTTACAGTTTCTACTCTCTCTCTCTCTCTCTATATATATATATATATATATATATATATATATATATATATATATATAGTGCGATTAAACAAAAATTGATTGCGCGGATTGTGACGAAATTCTTCAAATCGAGTCTGCGTGCTTATTATAAAAACTAACCAATCGGAAAGCATAATATTACTACCGTCAGTCACACTTACTGATGCGTTTCGTTCTTGCTAGTCAATTTTCCGTCGCGCTCTGATGTTGATCATGGAAGGTCGAAACGCGTCAGTGCATGTAACTGTCGGTAGTTTTGCTATGTTGTTTGACGGCTGGTTGAATTTAATGGGATTGATGTTAATATCAAACTCGAATACATTATTTATATCGTGTTATCACGACCTGCTTTATCAATGATTGACTAATTGAATAAAAAAACTACTGCGAATAGATGTAATGAATGAAGATAAATATATGAGCCCCAAATCAATGCGACGATAATTTAGTTAAACAAAAGTGAAGCAATATGTCCACCAAATTTGTATGGCATTTCAGTTAAATCATGCGTCATATTTTTATATAAGACTTTCTCGTTTCTTTAATGTGTAACCAATGATAATTCTTTGGAACTTGTATAAAATATAATAAATTCTCTTGCTTTAATATCACAATTCAGGTTAAATTTTTGCCTTCAGATATAACGAGACTTAGTTAACACTGTTGAGGTTATAGTTTATCCATTTAAAAAAATGTATATTTGTTTCAACATTTAAAGTTTATTCCCATCTGTTTTACATTTTTGCTGTTGGATTTTCTTTCATAACATAAAGTTACTCTTTGGCCAAGGAGTATCATGATAAAAGTATGCACGTATTTGGTTGTCATGTTACGCTACGTCACGACTGGCGAAGTTGATTACTCTTTATTCAGTACAATCGTGTGTCTCGTATCTATGTGAACTGCTAGTGCTCCTCTCTGTTTGTGCACGAGCGTGAGTAACACTAACGAAGAGATGTTATAATTCAGCGAAAAATCTGAAGGTAAAGTACAGATGTGTGCATTCTAGAGATGAGATGGATAGATTTAGCTCCTTCGATTCTACAATATGTGGAAATACTTTTTTCTAACTTTATACGCATTCTATTTAATTTCTTATTGTGAAAACACGCACACACACACACACACACACACACACACAATAGGTTAAGAAGCTTTTTTAAATTGTTTTTTTTTGGAGTAGTATATTTACGCTGACTAACGCTTTATTCACGAATATTTATGACATAGCGAGCTCTACGAACTTGGACATGTATAACAGAGTAATATGATTATAAATTATGACAAAAATCAATAATCTAATTATTAATGAAATATATTCAGAGTTGATTAATGCCTGTAATATACTAAATAGACGAAAATGACTCACTAACTTGCCATGGTTAAAAAGGTAAAATAATATTGAAGTTTTGAATATGTAGGTGATGATTAATAACACAGAAATCAGTGAACGCCAGATTTCACATCAAAGGATTAATGAATTCAGCAATTTTGTCTTATTTTAACATGTGGCCACCTCCTTAATTGACAACAATGGAAATTCAAAATCGTTTCTAAAACCGTAGAAGCCATTTTCAATGGGTGTGTGAGAGAGAGAGTGTGTGTAGGGCGTGTGTGTAATATGTTTGCAATGTGCAAATTTCCCGGGCTTACTTCATTTTTGTTATAATCCCCAGTAATCTCCACGAGTAATCTGTGCATGTAGAAGAACTTCTTTGCGCGGTGCTGGCATCGTCGAATTTTAATACACAGCTTCCTGTTGCGGGATAATTGATAGCACTCGTAGGTCGGTAAAACTTTGATTCCTTTACATTTTAAGGTGCACAGATTTTGTCGACTCGCGATTAATGGAATCTCATTTATTACGACACCTTGAAGCCGTCCACAATTAATTTTTCTAAAATACTTCTTGAACCAAACTTTACCGATTTTTTTCAAATTTTCTGGCTCTATTTCCGGTCCCACCTACAGGATTGACCTCAAACTCACAAAGAACGCAACTTCTGACAAACTATTTGTTAAATTCTAATTGGTCAAAATATCGAAAGAAATTGAAAACTCCCTTTGACAGCTCACGAAGTTATGAACAGCTGTTATTTCGCGATTGACACCGGTCTGCTGATTTATACAATCGCACACTAGTCCGAATCAATCATTTACCACTGGCATTTCTATGTGAGCGATGCATTAAACGTTCGATTGAATGTCTAAAAGGTATGCTAGACCAGAAAAGGATCATTATTTGAATGATTGAGGCTATGCTTCAACATCAATATATGTTAAGCGTATGTGAAATTCTTCAATCGCTTTTGTCTCATTGGAACCGACGCGATAGATCTCTTTGCATGCTAACCGATCTTCTATGAATTGCATGACGGCACTAAATAGAAAATTCTGATCGTGGAAAAAAGCTCCGTTTGCTCTGAGCAAATTAGAGAACCCCTTCATTTCTTTTATATATATATATATAAAATTAGATTCTATTTATCGTCATCCAGACAAAATCAAAAGCTGACTGCGACATTACCAGAGTAGCACAAATTGCCAGACCGGTGAAGGGTACTTTGCTACGTCTGCGATGGGCAAGACGCAGTATTCAACGTTAACAAACGTAGTTAATTTGCTTTGTGGTGAGGGCTTCGTCTAAAGATGAAAATAAACTGCGAACGTTTTACAACGACTATTCTTTCAGGTAACCAAAATTGATGCCATCGAACAAATAAATATCAGTTTAAGTTTAACATTAAATTCGTAACCGCTCTTAGTTATTACATTAATTTTAAAACGTCCATTTGATGGTTATATTTTCCAGTTAACTCTGTTAAGTCAAACACAGCGTGATTATTGTGGATTCTGTCCAAATTTACATCAGAAATACATACAAATCCAGATTATAATCATTTTGTCCTATCTATTGTCATTTTCGCTTTATTTCGTAAATGAGAATTATTTTGAGATTTCAGTCTACATGAATTTATTTGTAACAAACGTAAGATTGCTTGTCGTTTATTACGCAATATTTTGAGAGTGCGTAGGTGGTTTGTAGATGTGTATACATGTGCAAATTTTCTGTATAGCACAAGCACAAAACGAATGTGAACTTGAGATTGTACCTTCCGTTCATGCTGAATTTGGTTTACCCGTCTGGTCCTATTTGATGTAATTTGTTATTAGGTTCGCAAAGCTTACTACAAAATTGCATATATATATATATTAGGTCTCCACAATAATCAGTTTTTAATTGTACTTAATTGAATGATTTCATAATTACCGCAAAATATGATAACAGATATCGCTCAAGGCCAGAGCGTATGGATTAGCAGGAGGAACAGGTGTTCATAAATATTTGTAATTCTCAATTTTGGTGAAATTTAGCATAACCTGTAATCCATTGTGTTGGTACCATGTACCTATACGACAGGCACATTGCTGGTACTAGGTACTGACACAATAGACATAGTGCTGGTACCAATTTCAGGTTTGGTATATTTTTGCGACATTCCTCATCCAAATATATAGTGGGTAAAAGACGTGGTACCGTCTTCGATTGATGAGTCGTTAGTCAACACAAAACGAATGTAACCATCAGATTACACTTACCGTTCATGCTGTATTTTGTTTATCCTTCTGATCTTATATGTTACAAGGTTGGTAATACCTAGTACACATTAGCAAATTGATGTTTGATGTCTAGAAATTCTTGTATTGATGGATTAAGTATTGACCAAGTTTTCACGATTTTGGTAAATGCGCGCACAAATTGTTATGTAGTATTATTTTCTTCTAACGAAGATTAGATCGTACCTCATTTACATTGGTTAGTATTAAGGATGATGAAGCATACGAGAGACGAAAAAGAGATAAATCGGATCTTTGCAAAACTGATAGTGCAAAGCGACAACCAACAATCAATGACCGTGGTAAACATCATTGTTTTACCATGTTGTTCAGCGACCGGTTAAAAATTATGGAATTGGAGATTACTTCAAGCTTGCCAACTTGATTTAAAGAATTGTTACCACAACCCGCGCAATCAATTATTGTTTTATTGTATTGCTTATATATTTATATGTGGCGAAAGCTGCAAACAGTTAATGTTCGTGACTGAATAGAGATTGTGCAGCCGACATTTCCAGTCACGTACAACGTATGCAAGACTACTAGTGGTGAGAGCCGCATATCTAATTTTGTTTTCCATATATATTCATTGCGTTTTGATCCTCGATAGTAAGTTGGCCGTCGTACCCTTTGATGATCTAGGAAGGTTGAAACTGGTCAGTACGTGTGACCGACGGTAGTTTTGCTAAGTTGTTCGACGACTGGTTAAATGCAATGGGATTGAAGTATACTTCAAGCTTGCAATCTTGATTTATCATTGTCTCGGATAGAATTGGATCAAAGAGAACCAAAAAACGTCATTCGGTTCGAACAATGGGAGCTTGATTTTGTTGTGTGAATTGCTAAATAAAATGGGATTCGTAGTTTTATTAATTCAAAACCTGGTTACACATATATATCCGTTTTTTCTTGGTATTTTATCATGCCTGAACACAATATGCACAATCATTAGTTGCGAATTCGGGTTTTGATTATGTAATTTTTATTGCTCTTCTACTGCTTCAAAGAAAATCATCTACCAGGATTAATATACAAGGCGTCTTTAACTTCTGTTGTCATCCTCGCAGCATTCCAGAAAATCGAATAGTGCTGATCAATTGCAATTAAACTTTAAATTTTTGAATGCAGAGGTAAATATTTCATTGTCTGTAGACTGGAACATAAGTTATTTTAAATCTGTATCTGCTCTGTGTTAATACGAAAACAGGCTCAGTATATATTATATATAGAGTGTTGTCTTTATGTTTGCATTGCGAAGAATTTATTTTAAATTTAATTCATTATTGCTTGAATATACTTTCGTGTAGGAAAATGTACCATCAAAGTATCCTGTATTTTTGCCAAATATATAGTGGGTATTGGCAGGTTATCTACTCCTACCGATGAGTCGTCAATAAGCACGGCACGCATGTGCATGTGAGATTACACCATCCGCTAATGTTGACTGTGGAATTTATTTCTGGCACGATTTGAACTAATTTTTTACTAGGTACACAATTTCTAATTCGTAATTCCATATATGAAAGTTCTCTACAGCAAACAGTATCTAACTGTTATACATTTACTTGATTGATATCATACCTACCGCGAAGATAGATAACTGATATGGATCAAAATCAGGGGAGATATATATACTTGAGTAACAGCTGTACAGAAGTAGCAGAAATCCTCAATTTTTAAGTTTAGCATACCCTGAAATCCACTATTTTGGACCATGTACCGACTCTCCAACCATAGAATTAGTAACATTTACTTATTCGGAAATCCTAGTGTTGATAACGGTTACTGGTGTATATATTATACATAGTGAGATGGTTTTAAATTTGCATTGTCGAAGACTTAATATGAAGCTATCTATATTAGCGATTGAATACACATTTGTAAAAAAATTGTTTCGTCCATCTGTTCCACATGACTTGTGCAAATATATCGTGATTTAGGGCGTAATACCGGATCCTACTGATGAATCGGCAGTAAGATCGAAATGAATGCGCAAATGAGATTATACCTACTGTTCATGCTGACTTTGTTTTATCCAATTAATCATGTATTAACTAATTCATTGTACCCTTTTTATGTGCAAAAACAAAAAGAAATTTTATCAGATATAAGAAAATTTTCTTTCGCATGGTCTTCTCAAATATCTACTCATGAACATATCTTTATATATAAATTGGAAAGCAAAACAAGATAGAAATACGTGAAAAAAGCGAGTGTGAAAAATAGAAACCAATCAAATTGCGTGCGTCACATCCAGTTCAAACTCAATGCTTGTACGTGCTTCTTCTGCTTACATAAATCCGGCTGCAATTTGTTTATCCATAAGGCTTCGTATGTGGCTAGCTCCCTTTGATTATCTGCATTATAGTAGTTACATGAATGCTACGTGCTCAGATACATACGGTGCGTTGTTTCGATGATATATTTCTTGTACTTAAAAACAGGTCGCAATCACGAACATTGCTTCAAAGTTTCAACAAAGCACATAAGAATATCGGTTTCACGTCAGAGCACGAGAAAGATGACTGTCTGCCTTTCCTTGATGTACTGTTAAAGAAAGAAACTAATGGTAAATTAAACAGAACAATTTACCATAAACCAACATGGTCTGCACAGTATTTGCATTACAGCAGTTTTGTGCCATTTCAATATAAATTATCAACAGTTCGTGGTTGCTTTTCAAGAATTGACAGGTTGGTTAGTCAAGATTCTAAAGAAAATGAATATAATAAGGCAATTAACGATTTAATGTCTAATGGCTATCCCAGACAATTAATTGAATCAATTATTAAAAGGGGAGTTAACCAGAAACAGACGTACTATGGGCCAGAAAAGAAAACCGTCTACCTAAACATCCCATTTAAGGGGGATGCAGTTTCCCGAATGGCACAAAAGAAAGTTGAAGCAGCATTGACACGCACATTTAATGCAGCCAAACTACGAGTGTTATTTAGGGTAACACACTTGCCTTTACCAGCAATCAAAGAGAAACAGCCGTTAATGTCGATATCAAATATTATTTACCAATATACATGCGCAAGTTGTCGATCAACTTACGTAGGCCGATCGACCAGACGGTTAATTACTCGAATGAGAGAACATTGCAACTTGAACGCCTGTTTTAAATCAAATGGTGAATACACGTCTGCTATTGCGCAACACATCATCGAAACAACGCACGTATGTTCTCCAGACGTAGCATTCAAAGTAATTACTAAATGCAGAAACAAAAGGGAGCTAGCCACATACGAAGCCTTATGGATAAACAAATTGCAGCCGGATTTATGTAAGCAGAAGAAGCACGTACAAGCATTGAGCTTGAACTGGATGTGACGCACGCAATTTGATTGGTTTCTATTTTTCACACTCTCTTTGTTCACATATTTCTATCTTGTTTTGCTTTCCAATTTATATATAAAGATATGTTCATGAGTAGATATTTGAGAAGACCATGCGAAAGAAAATTTTCTTATATCTGATAAAATTTCTTTTTGTTTTTGCACATAAAAAGGGTACAATGAATTTTATTAAAGCTCGCATTTCAAAAGAATCTTTCAGAAAACTAGATGAACTAGTGACGTTAAAGTGTAGAGCGCAAAGAACGCAATTGTGGTTAAAACATTATTATCAGTGTATTAAACAATTACGGTTCCCAGGTGTTTTGGTACGCAGTTTACGAAAATCAAAACTACGAGTCAACCGAAGAAATCTTACAAGGTTGACGTATTCTAAAATTGAGCAGTTGAAGGAAGATGAAGCAGTGCTACAGGCAAGAATTGGGTGTGTATCTTGTGTATTAGATGAACTAAGTCTTTTTGCAAGAATGAAATTTTTGATGTTTTTGCCGACAGTTATGAAGAAAGATAAAGCAAGAATTTTGAACAAATTGGAAAAAGATGTAAAACCTGGAGTTTTGTGTGATTTAATACCGACCGATCTTGATAAGCGTGTGCTTAACTTATCAAAAGTGCCAATCGATCAGCTAACAATGGAGGCACTATCGATGGGCCGAAATTATGGAATACATCCTTCTAATAAATGCAATGTTGATTTTGAGGCAGCATTTGAATTGTTATTTGAACAAACAGCTGACTTGGAGCCTACCAGTATTGATTATAAAAATTGGTTCAAGGCTACACTAGTTGATCAGGCTTCACACCTGAAATCGTCTAAATGTGCAGAGCAGCATGCGTTGACACAGCAGCATCTAAATGCACTTAGAAATATCAGCAGAAATGCAGACATCAAAATACTACGCGCTGATAAAGGAAAGAGCGCAGTTATAATGGACAAATCTGAATACGTACAAAAGATGGAAAACGTGTTAAATGACAATACAAAATTCACACGTCTAGACGATAAATCAGATGAAATAGACAAGGTGGAGCGCAAAGTAATTAATGAAATTAAGATTTTGACAGATGCCGGATTTATTGATGAGGCCACTGCACAGAAGCTCAAGCCAGTTGGATCATCTACACCAATAATGTACGGATTACCAAAAACACACAAAAGAGGTTGTCCTATGAGGCCAATTTTATCAATGGTAAATTCTCCGTTTCATGCACTAGCTAAATGGCTAGTTCGTTTACTTGAACCATTACGTAAACTACTAGGTAATTATTCGGTTGCCGATTCGTTTGAGTTTGTAAACAAAATTCAAGATATAAATGTTAAAAACAAGATTATGGTATCTTTTGATGTTACGTCTTTGTTTACAAATGTTCCAATTGATGAAACCATTGACATTATAGTCAAAGCGGTAGAACACGATATATTACCATCGCCGGTGCCAGGTCAAACTCTACGCAAGCTTATCTTATTATGCACGAAAGACGTACGATTTCGTTTTAATGGAAACATCTACAAACAGACTGATGGTGTCGCAATGGGAAGCCCCTTATCTCCAGTGTTGGCTGAGATTTTTCTAGGGCACCTAGAAAATACATCATTAAAGAGTGACATAAGTAAATGTGCTCAATATATACGGTACGTGGATGATATATTTCTTGTACTTAAAAACAGGTCGCAATCACGAACATTGCTTCAAAGTTTCAACAAAGCACATAAGAATATCGGTTTCACGTCAGAGCACGAGAAAGATGACTGTCTGCCTTTCCTAGATGTACTATTAAAGAAAGAAACTAATGGTAAATTAAACAGAACAATTTACCATAAACCAACATGGTCTGCACAGTATTTGCATTACAGCAGTTTTGTGCCATTTCAATATAAATTATCAACAGTTCGTGGTTGCTTTTCAAGAATTGACAGGTTGGTTAGTCAAGATTCTAAAGAAAATGAATATAATAAGGCAATTAACGATTTAATGTCTAATGGCTATCCCAGACAATTAATTGAATCAATTATTAAAAGGGGAGTTAACCAGAAACAGACGTACTATGGGCCAGAAAAGAAAACCGTCTACCTAAACATCCCATTTAAAGGGGATGCAGTTTCCCAAATGGCACAAAAGAAAGTTGAAGCAGCATTGACACGCACATTTAATGCAGCCAAACTACGAGTGTTATTTAGGGTAACACATTTGCCTTTACCAGCAATCAAAGAGAAACAGCCGTTAATGTCGATATCAAATATTATTTACCAATATACATGCGCAAGTTGTCGATCAACTTACGTAGGCCGATCGACCAGACGGTTAATTACTCGAATGAGAGAACATTGCAACTTGAACGCCTGTTTTAAATCAAATGGTGAATACACGTCTGCTATTGCGCAACACATCATCGAAACAACGCACGTATGTTCTCCAGACGTAGCATTCAAAGTAATTACTAAATGCAGAAACAAAAGGGAGCTAGCCACATACGAAGCCTTATGGATAAACAAATTGCAGCCGGATTTATGTAAGCAGAAGAAGCACGTACAAGCATTGAGTTTGAACTGGATGTGACGCACGCAATTTGATTGGTTTCTATTTTTCACACTCGCTTTGTTCACGTATTTCTATCTTGTTTTGCTTTCCAATTTATATATAAAGATATGTTCATGAGTAGATATTTGAGAAGACCATGCGAAAGAAAATTTTCTTATATCTGATAAAATTTCTTTTGTTTTTGCACATAAAAAGGGTACAATGAATTTTATTAAAGCTCGCATTTCAAAAGTAACTAATTATTTACAAAGTAAGCAATATTAAATGCACAACATGGAACATATAAATAGGGTTTGCTTAGCTGGAATGTCGGCTGTATATTTTCAATTTGGTTGTGGTTATTGTTATTAAACTTTTGGTAAATTAAAAAAAATGTCATTCAAAAAAGTAATTGTTTTTACCTCCATTGAAATCAGTAATTTTCTTGAGCCAAGCACACAGGTGTAGCAAGAGCTGAGATGTTTAACAAACGTGATTTCCTGCAAGTTATATAGCCAAATGTAAAATAAAATACGATAAATGCAATGGAACGAAAGTCGAGGGCTTCATTTATCCTGTTTAGAAAGATTACATTGAATTGGTAAAGTCACAGCGTAACATTGTGTAAAACTACTTAAAAAATTAATTACGCATTTATTCCATATTCGCAAAATTGATACAAATATTATTGAGTTACATGGGCATTGAAGGATTACTTAACACGTTTAATACGAGTTGTTCTTTGCCATGTTAGTGATAAACGTGTTTCGAAACGATTTTCTGGCTCCAATTAAGGTCCATTTGATCAGAAGAAAGGCAATGTTAAAGAAGCGAATGGCTGAACTCAATATCTAAAGTGACATTTCATACTTTTTGTGATTTTATTTGTTCTGTCAAAAAGGCGCACTTTATAGTTACAGTCTTATTTGTTTTCAATCTATGTCAATGAAAATGTTTGTTTAGCTAACAAAATAAACGTTCTTACTCGAAATGCTTCTCAAATTTGCCCTTTCTATAATTGTAATCAAGGTTGCAATATTGATAAAAACGTCCATTATCATTATATATATATATATATATATATATATATATATACATATATACATATATATAGAGTATAAAATAAGCATTGTATAATGTAGAAAATTTAATTTATTCTGTAGACTGGTTTCGTATTAATTGAAATCTTCTCAAGTACTGTCTGACATTTGCCGCGGACAGAGCTCGAAATTGTGCACGTCCACTTTTATTTACTGTACTGCATACTACACAATTTAAATTTCTATCTCATAATTAAATTTAATGTACATTTTATCATCGTTAGTTTGATAAGGCTAATACATCATAGAGATTAACGAATGACGAAACATATGAGTAATTTATTACGAAACTGAATTTAGATTAAATACGATTTTTTAAAACATATTGTTTTAGTGTTTGAGTTAAAAGTTTCCTTTTTGAATCACGAAATCTTTTGCGAAATACATTTTATCATTTGTGATACCACAGCTATTAATAAAATATTTTTAAGTCATTAAATAGACTTGATTTTCCGTACATATGATTTTGTCCAAAATAGGACATATTTTGACTGGACTGGAGGGGGTGCATACAAATTATACTTGTTCCCTTACTCAACACGCTCTTCAAGTTAAATTTCTTTTCTTTCTTGCCTATCTTATAATATTCATGTGCCGATGTTCATTTTTAAATACCCAAATGCCATATGATTCTAACCAGAACTCAAATCGGCTGCAATGCCTGATATTATATATGGTCAAATTTGTACTTATATATATATATATATATATATATATATATATATATATATATATATATATACGTGTTAGAAATGTGCGTTTCCTGCTTCCGGTTTGTTGCTGTATAATGTACGTGTCTAATCTAAATTAATCCCTCCACCAATAAAATAGGCTATGAAACCATATATTCCAATCAGGGTAGAGATTATTCGTAAGAAAACATCATTTATGCTAATATTCACAATACTGTATAATAAACCACAGTATTTACACAAGCCTTAATTACCAACAATATATATATATATATATATATATATATATATATATATATATATATATATATATATATATATATATATATATATATATATATAATATATATATATATATATATATATATATATATATATATATATATATATATATATATATATATATATATATATATATATATTATATATATATATATATATATATATATATATATATATATATATATATATATATATATATATATATATATATATATATATATATATATATAATATATATATATATATATATGTATATATATATATATATGTAATATATATATATATATATATATATATATATATATATATATATATATATATATATATATATATATATATATATATATATATATATATATATATATATGTATATATATATGTGTGAAAGAAAAAACATAAGAGGTAAAAAACAAAAATATGAAGGGGAAAAACGATTTAATTAATGATGTTGATGATTGTTATGTTGATTATGCTGATGTTGACGATGTTGATTTTGAGGATGATGATGATGATGATGATGATGATGATATGAATTTAGGTGATGATGTTGATAACGATGGTGTTGTTGATTATGCCACTGCTAATGATAGTGATAGTGATAATGATGCTGCTGTGGTTGACGATGATGACGATAATAATAATGATGCTGATATTGATGATGATATTGATGATCAGAATTATGGTGATGATGATTATTATGGATATGACGAGGATGCTGATGGTAATGTTGTTGTTGATGATAATAACGATGACGAAAAACATAAACTGGTCCAAAGTTCTTGATTTTATCGAAATGTGAAAGAAGGAATTGCTAATTGGATATGCTATTTGTGAAATGACGACTAGAAAACCATAAAAGCTTATTTTTATGAATATATAAATTTAAAGATATTGCATTTAAACTTCAATTTTGTTTAGATCGATCGCACCACATTTAATTCGTGGCCCTGTTGTAAACCTGGAATTTAGTAACAAATTAGTTCAGTTGTGACCAGGAGGATAAACCAAAGGCAGCATGAACGGAAAGTATAATCTCATGCACATTCGTTTCGTGCTTACTGGCGACTCATCAGTAGGAGCCGGTATTACGCCCTTTAACTACTATATATTTGGTAGAATGTGGAATAATAGGACGGTACAATCTCCTAGACGAATGTGTAAACCTGTAATAGTGAAACTAACATAAACTAAAGTCAACGACAATACGACTTCAATGCTAACTCACACTATATAATATATATACCGGGTCTGTAAAGGATACTAACACTATGGCCATTGTGTTAGTAACTGATACCTTTTTTGAAATCGTTGAGTACCGGATACTAACACTATGGTTTCCGAGTCGGTACATGATACCAACCTGATGGATATTAATTTATACTAAAGTTCACCCAAATTGAGAATTACAACAATTTCCGAACACCTGTTACTCAAGTTAAACCATACACTCTGTCTTTCATCGATATCAGTTATCACATTTCGCGGTAAGCATGACATCATTCAATTCAATATATTACAGTTAAATACTGTTTGTTGCGAAGAGCCAATATATATGCAAGTATGTATTAGGTTTTGCGAACCTAGTAACAAATTAGTTCAGTTGTGACCAGAAGGATAAACCACAGGCAGCATGAACGGAAAGTATAATCTCATGCACATTCGTTTCGTGTTTACTGGCGACTCATCAGTAAGAGCCGGTATTACGCCCTTTAACCACTATATATTTTGGTCAAGAATGTGGAATAATAGGATGGTATAATCTCCTAAACGAATGTGAAAACCAATAGTAGCTAAGTTAACATCATATAAAGTCTCGAAAATGCGACTTTCACGCTAACTCACTCTATATAATATATATATATATACCGAGTCTGTAAAGGATACTAACACTATGGCTATTGTTAAATACTGTTTGTTGCGGAGACCTAATATATATGCAAGTATGTATTAAACGAATGTGCATGAGAATATACTTTCCGTTCATGCTGCCTTTGGTTTATCCTTCTGGTCATAACTGAACTAATTTGTTACTAGGTTCGCAAAACCTCATACATACTTGCATATATATTAGGTCTTCGCAACAAACAGTATTTAACCTGGAATTTGTTAAATTTGTTGTGTCTACCATAAAAATGCTTTTGACCATATTCAATTGCTAATTTATTTTGATATTAAATTAATTCTTTGTATGCTTTAACTATAATTGTCGTAGGGATTGTGATATGAACTTGAAATAGTGCACTTTCATTTATAATATCATTCCATGTAACCTCATTTCGATTGCTGACAGTCAACTTCATTCCATTCAGGTGTCTAATGTGTAATAGGAAAACACTTCACGTCCCAATTAAGACGTTTTCAGTAGGTTTGTATTATGCGAAACTTTTAATGATTAAATTCTTCTTAAACCTCTATTTTAATTCAAATACATCTTGATAAATTCTAGAAATTTGGGCCAAATTACCTTTTCTCAGATTTATTTTTTACTAAATATTTGGAGAGAACATATTAAAACACCAAGAATAAGGAGAAGGAGAAACAAATAGCATATTTGTTTGAGCATCATTAATTTAATTACCCTACAAGCCAAAATTTATGACATTAAATATCTTGCAACTCTTACAAATAATTAACAGAAAATAAATTTTTCCTTGCTTGAAATATTACTTATTGCAAACGTACTAAACTTTGGTTTGTCCATAAAAGTAGTCTTAAAATTTAATCGTTGTTGTCACGAGTTAATGGCGACTCCGTCAAAAAAATTAATTCTAAACCAAATTGTTATTCAACTTTAAACGCAAACGTGTTTTTAAAACAAGAAAATTTCCAGTTTTGATCAAAGAACTTTTGGTTCAAGTAACTATAACATAGCTGGTGTTTGCGATTCACATAACCAATTCGTAAGGGTCAATAATTCAGATCGACTTAGCTAATCTTTTACTGGAAGTTGGTCAACGCTGGTCAACAATGCCTACAAATTTTATTTTTCATATAAACTATATATGATAAGCGATTTTTATTTTGACATTTGATTTCATCTCTTTTGATCATGGGTGCAACATGTCAGACCCAAACTCCCATTGTAAGACGGACGAATTTAAATTTGTAAAGGTGTACGACTGTATCCAATTGGTGAAAAATACTTGACAAAATATAGTGCGGGTCTGTGCCTTATTGCCGTCTCATTCTGGTGGGCCTCCAGTTAGCGCGTATATTAAATGCAAATTAGAATACACGTGTTGTTCAAACTGACCTCGGCCGATTGTATGTCTTCATTGGTGAAGTAGGTGCTTATAATCATAGCGATGTTATTTGTAAAGATTAAGCACATATTATACATATCGAGTTGGAATTATCGAGTCGCATTGATAAAGACTTCATCTGAAAGTGACTCACCTACTGCTTCAATAAACGTACCTTTTGAGAACTACAACCTTTGTGAACACCTGCTACTCCATCAAGTATATGTACTCTGAATTTAAACGAAATCAGCTATCACAGTTCAAGAAAGCAATGAAATTATTAAATGAAACATATTACAGTCAAATTGAACCACCTATATAATGTACTTGGGGCTTGACATCGGCCCCTTCTGATAAGTCAGAATTAAGCGCATAACGCGTGTTTACGAGAGATTGTGCGTTTCAGTTATGCTGAATGCGGCATATAATTCTGGTTCTAATTGAATTTAGGTACTACGATGTGCGTTATACGAAGCTGAATTTTTTAGTCTCATTCCAATGATCAAAGATAAAAATAAATTTCATCAACTACAAAATAATATTCTTTCACAATATCTGATTATGTATAAAAAAATATCACATACAAACAAAAATACACAAATATTATTCCGTATTACTCATAATTCCGTGTAGTATGCAGTGGGAGTATCGCAGTGTTTAAAATCACAGATTCCAAGTATTCCAGGGTTCGAGCGCAGTCGTGGCAAATTATGTGGAATATTTGTTAAGTTCCCAATCAGGTTACACTGGATCTAGTGGATGCAATGAGTTTGCTACCTTAAGTAATACTTAGTTAATACTGACAAATGTATATATATATTTATGCAACATTATGCAATAAGTTTCAAATTCAATATATATATATATATATATATATATATATATATATATATATATATATATAGGTTGGTAAAAATAAACAAGAAATTAAAACAGGGTAAGTGTGTGAATCATGAGATCGTACGATAATTTGTGCACATCGACGAAAAAAGTCAAAACGACTTTAGATGCACTTCCATTTGAGCTAAATTACGTGAATAATATTAGTTGGCACTTGGGCATCCACCAGAAATTAAAGAAAAACAGCCTCAAATATTGTAGGCCACTCGACCAGATAGTTAATAATCAGAGTATAGGACATTTACAATTTAAAATCCTGTAATCAAGGTTGCGATATTTATAAAAACACATGACCCATAAAGTACATAACTTTGGCAGTCGAAACTAAGAATTGTAAAGTGTAGAAAAAGCAATTCATCCAGTAGATCGGTTTTGTTTATGTTGAGAACTTATCATGTACTGGCCAGAATTTGCCGCGGACAGGGATCAAACCTGGGCACGTCTGCTTCGGAATCTGGTGCTCTAACCACTGAGCCATCCTGCCGCACACTACACTGCACACAATTTTCAGTTATATACTAACTAATGTAACTTGGTTAGTCTATTTCTCATTTAGGTGGAGCTCATATGGCATCCATCTAGACCCAAAGTTCCAACTAACCATCCCCAATCTGTTATTACTGAACAGACACCACACTACATGGGGAAGTGGTATTGAAATGAACATTTATATAATTAAACGAACATTGGTTGCGCGGGTGGTGATAACAATTATTATAATCAAGGTTGCGGTCTTGATATAAACACCTGACCCATTAATTACTTACATATGTCAGTATAAAGTAAGAATTGTATAGTGTAGAAAAGGCAATTCATCCAGTAAAACAATTTAACAATAATTGTTTGCACGGGTGGTGGTAACAATTCTTTAAATCAAGTTTGCGAACTTGAAGTAAACACCAATCCCATTGTATTTAACCAGTCGTCGAACAACATAACAAAACTACCGCCAGCCGCAACTGTCCATTAATGACAGATTACGGATGGTTAGTTGGAAGTTTGGGTCTTTCAGGGAAGGGAAGAACCAGCAGCCAGCTACCCTTAAGATTACATTCTCTTGGTCTCGGTTCAGTACTGTTAAATCTAACAATAAAAGTATTTTATTATTTAAGTAGGCAAATAATTTATGAATTAGTACATTAGGCCTATCTAAAGTTGAAACTGTGAAGTTCGGCAGCACTGAATTTAATATTTAATGAGTGCTAAAATATAAACGGATCATAATTTGTTGCTTGACAAAAATATAATTAATTTCAAAGGATTAGGCGTAATTATAGTTACATTTGTGCAGCTGGGCTTAGCATAAACCGTAATGTTTACTATGCGTTCAAAGCTAGCGTGATCACAATTAAACAATAATTCATTGCGCGAGTGGTGTACTTCGTATATATTTATTTGTGACGAAGGCTAAAAACAACATATGTTCGTGACTGCATAGAAATTGTGCAGCCGACATTTCCAGTCAAGTTCAATGTATGCGAGACTGCTAGAGGTGAGAGACGCATATCTAAATTTGATTTCCATATATATATATATATATATATATATATATATATATATATATATATATATATATATATATATGCAATGCCTTTTGATCCTCGCTAGTCAGTTTGCCGTCGTACTCGGAGGATGAACGTGGAAGACCGAAACAGGTTAGTGCCTGCGACTGGCGGTAGTTGTGATATATTGTTCAACGACTGGATAAATTCAATGGGATTGATGTTTACTTCAAGCTCGCAAAACTTCATTTAAAAAATTGTTACCACCACCCGCGCAATCAATTATTGTTTAATTGTACTGTCTATATAAATATCTGTGCGACGAAAGCTGTAAACAGTTAATGTTCGTGACTGCATAGAAATAGTCCAGCCGACATTTCTAGTCAAGTACAATATATGCAAAACTACTAGAGGTGAGAACCACATAACTAAATTTGCTTTTGCATATATATGCAATGCGGTTTGATCCTCGCTAGTCAGTTTGCCGTCGTACTCTGATGATGACCATGGAAGGCCGAAATGTGTCAGTGCGTTGCGATTTGCGTTAGTTTTGCTATGTTGTTCGAAGACTGGTTAAATTCAATGGGATTGGTGTTTATTTCAAGCTCGCAAACTTGATTGAAAGAATAGCGTTATTACTTTCTATTTATTGAATATGTAAGTAGGTAATGTATAAATTATTAGGTATAATAACAGTATCGATTTAAGACTTCTGCGTTCTAGCATTATGCGTATCATCATTTATCAATGAGGCGTGCTGAAGTGAAACTGTTTAATCAGTGAATATGTAAACAGGAAAAATATAAAAATATTGACCAGCTCAGGTACGGGCTAAAATGGAAGACCTCAGCAGACGCATGAAAGAACATGAAACTGTACGGATGTGTCGGCTGTAGGATGGCGCAGGTAAAAATGTCGGTTTAACCGATCACTTAGAACATTAAACTCTGTTCATGCCAATGTGAAGTTGAACGACATCAGTTTCTAGAATGGACGGTCGAATTTATTTACAATTAGATAAATGTCTAATGAGTTTAGACTCCAAATATATCCTGTCTCAGTGACTTGACGTAAGAACAAATTGATGAATAGATACGAAACGTTGTTGACAATAATTTGACATGAAAATACAAATAGGAATAATTTCAATTTTAACGTTAACATGAATTAATTCTTTTATAATTTTTAGCCAACTCGCATTTGTAAAAATATTTTTTTCTAAATTTGAAATAAAAAAACGCATACAATTGGCCAAAACGAAATTTAAAATTATCAAAAGTGCAGTGGCACACTATTTCCACTTCGATAGATCAATCCATGAATTTCACTTAAATGCAGATATGATGGGACATGTGAAAGAAAAACCATTTCATGTTGAGGTAACGATATCGAGAAATTACCACACGGTTCCACAATCTATGCTGCTCAGTTTCAACACATGCAATCAAGTAAATTTTAAGACGATTAACAAACAATGAAATAGAAACCCAAAAACCTTCTACTTGGCAATGCGGAAAACTAGAATTACGTATCAGTATACTTCATCTACGCGAGTTTGTAGCGAACAGGATGGTTGTTATTAGTCTGGTTACGAATGCTGTCGGCAGAGAAAATTAGAAATTCTACAAAGGTGTATTTGATAATGAGCAAGTCACCAACATATTTCCACTGGGACTTGTCACGTTCATTTTAAACTATACGAGATTGATTCTATCAGAGAATCAGGAATACGTTTAATCGTTTAGACGAAATTTTTTTTATATTGTTAAGCGATATGAACCAGACAACAAAGTTAATAGGGACTTTATGAAAATCTTACCCGAGGAATTTTAGAATGAGATTAATTCTGACGTATACTTAAATCTGACCAACATGTTGCCTCTATGAATTTTAATTTGACGCACAAATAATTCTATTTTATAAAACGGGAGCACATGAAATGGCTCAAAGTATTATTATTCGTCTCAAACTAACAAAATCTACAGACTCACATGGGGCCAGAATGCTACGCATGCTGAAAATGTACAGATTATTAGAACGAAATTGTTACAAGCATTCTGACCAATAATGTCAATCATCAATACTCAACAGAACAGACTGGTGGACGAACTAAAACAATCCTATAATCAGTACAAACTGATATTTCGTAAAATTGCGTTCGCGACATTTCGAATTTCTTTAACATGGGAATAACAAAAAAATATTCATAAAAAATAGCTTCCGACACCAGTAAACTGCTACAAGTATCCCCGTTGATAAAGCAATAGATTTCATCGGTAAATTAATCGATAATAACTATCCGTCACTCTCCATAACCACAAATGTTATAAAAAATATTCCTCCATGTGTGTACTAAAGTTGTTCAGTTCTAATTTAACGGTAAATATTGCATGCAAGTGAATGGGAAGAAAATTGGAATTATACTAGATAATATTTGCAAATTCTATCTGGAATCATTAGCATTTCACCTAATTATTCACAAATAATCATACATTTATGAGGTACATTGATAACACTATCATAGTCATTATTGAAGATGTAGAAAATTTTGACATTTTAATAGATATTAATACCGTGTACCATAAAATATAATTCACATGCAAGCGTGAAAATCAAGAATTTAACGCAATGTATTTTCCGAACCTAGTGATATTTAGACGGAAAGGTGATAATCTAAAATTTTAGTTATTCTAAACGAAGAAATGTTTCGGGGGTTGCATCAGATTGCACAATTCTGTGCCAATATACCAAAAAAGGGAATTGGTACGCATTTCATTTCATAGAATAAAGCATATCTGTAATAAATAGTTTTAACGTCAAGAACAGGCAATGCTAAAAAAAAGTAATAAAAAATCTAAAACCCGAAAATGTTGTTTTAAGCAAGCGTCAAGTATAAACAATGGAAAAAAGGATGAAGACGTACCCCACGAAAGTATGATATGTGTTAACGTACCTTTTAAAGAGTATGCACCGGCTGAAATATGTATTCGATGAGCTAAAAAAAACAATGACTACTGAGATAAATAATATGCAAGACAATTCCTACTAGGCATAAGTGTAAATGTTCATTTTTTGACATTGAGCAGTTCAACATGCCTTTTTTTATTCGAATACAATAGCTGTACAGCAGGCTAAGTTGATCACATTTTCTGTCTCTAAACGAAACGAATCGAAGACCATTTTAAAATTAGCAATTTGCAGAACGCTTCCGTAATAGATGAAAACAAATATTCAAGCTAAGTTTGCGAGCCTGAAGTAAACACCAATCCCATTATATTTAATCAGTCCTCGAACAATATATTAAAACTATCGTCAGCCACACGTACTGTCGTGTCTCACCGTTCCCTGATCATCATCAGAGAATGGTGGCAAACTTACATGCGAGGACAAACCGCAATTATTATATACGGAAGCAAAATCAGATATGCGGCTCTCACCTCTGGCTGTCTTGCTATGTTGCTCGACGACTGGTTAAAGACAATGGCATTGGTATTTACATCAAGCTCGCAAACTTGGTTTGAATAATTGTTACCACAACTCCTGCAATCAATGATTGTTTAGGTGAAAACAGTGTTCTTAAAAATTACACCCCAATCTAGGCAGATTTCGAGGTTTTTTTCAGTGCAAGAAACAAAAATGCGTTACGCGTAGTGAAATTTGTGTCTTTCAAGATCCAGATCACCTGCCAAATAATAATATAATTTTTATATGAATTTAAAATAAATTGGTGAACCAAATGCATGCACGTGGTTCTTTGATCCTGCTCGGTTTTTTCTGCATTTACTTAATTCTAAATTATCCCCGTTACTTTTTAAATTGGGCTTTATGAAATACCGAATATTGCAGTCGAGTGGAATTTTGGCAAAAATAAAATGGCCATTTTTATCTGTGCGGTATAAACATGCTTTATCACAAGTTATTGTTTCAAAACACGATTTATTTCTCAAATCAGATTACAAATAAATAAAGTAGCTGAACTGAAATGTATGCATGAGCTAAAACTTAATAATCCCATGGTCATAAGAAATCAGTTATGGAAACTGATAAACATATTTCTTTAACGTGAGCTTTTCTAATGGGAAAGCATTTATCTTATCTGTGTTATGATTAACATTGAATTAGTTACAGTAGTTTGGTTTGTTGGATATAATTTGGATTATATTCTTAGAATCCTTCCTCAGTCCAATGTTCACCGCTAGTCCTATAAACATTCTAGTGAAGCAAATAAGACATTTTCTTTAGCCGTATCATTAATATTTCTAAATGACTTTTCATTAGATAGGCGTCTGTTACGCGTGTGTGCAAATGTATTACTGCCATGCAAATTCAACTAAGCGAAACAGGAGTGGCTGAATATTAATCAACTATTCACTTGGGCTAGACTATTTGTTTTACACTCACCATGTGAAATGATATATTTGAGGATGGGTGAGGAGTTCAATAAACAAAATACACACCTAATAACCTTGTGCCAAGGTAAGTGATAACATTTTTTTTAAATGACGAACCATGCACGTGTGAAGTTCCACTCAAACCACCTGACTTGTAATTAGAACTTGCTTTCTAATAACAGTTGTTGTTATATCAGTAGATACACGTCCGTCACGTGTAGGAATTTTTGCGTATTTGCATAACTACGAAATTATTGAGTTTAATTCACATTTACATCCAACTAACTGATCCTGCAATCAATATATATTAATTTTCCTTTTTTATGCGACAGAAAGATTACTTTTTTCTTATTAACATTCGACATGATGCAATACCAGAGTGACCTCAATAGATAAGATCAGGTCAAAACACAAAGTTTTATATTCCGGCTAATTCTGGCCAGTACATGATGAGTTCCCAATAAAGACGAAACCGGTCTATTAGATGAATTACACAATAATTGATTGCGCGGATGGTGGTAAAAATTATTTAAATCAAGTTTGCGAGCTTGAAGTAAACACAAATCCATTGTATATAATCAGTCGTCGAACAACATAACAAAATCGCCAGTCGCACGCACTGACGCGTTTCTTGATCTTCCTTGATCATCATCAGAGTACTGACGGCAAACTGACTAGCGAGGATCAAACCGTATTGAATATATGAAATCAAATTTAGATATACGGCTCTCACCTCTAGCAGTCTTGCATGCAATGAACTGACTGGATATGTCACGTAACAATTTTATGCAGTCACGAACATTAGCTGTTTGTAGCTTTCGCCACACACATATAAATAGACAATACAATTACACAATAATTGATTGCGCGGATGGTGGTAAAAATTATTTAAATCAAGTTTGCGAGCTTGAAATAAACACCAATCCCATTGTATTTAACCAGTCATCGAACAACATAACAAAACTACCGCCAGTCGCAACACACTGACGCGTTTCGATCTTCCTTGATCATCATCAGAGTACGACGGCAAACTGACTAGCGAGGATAAAACCGTATTGAATATACATGGAAATAAAATTTAGATATGCGGCTCTCAACTCTAACAGTCTTGCATACATTGAACTTGACTGGATATGTCGGCTGCACAATTTCTATGCAGTCACAAACATTAGCTGTTTCTAGCTTTCGCCACACACATATAAATAGACAATACAATTACACAATAATTGATTGCGCGGATGGTGGTAAAAATTATTTAAATCAAGTTTGTGAGCTTGAAATAAACACCAATCCCATTGTATTTAACCAGATGAATTGCCTTTTCTACACTATAAAATTTTTAGTTTATACTGGAATATGTAAGTAATTAATGGGTCAGGTGTTTATATCAAGATCGCAACCTTGATTATAGCAATTATATACGGGTAATTGGTCAAATTGTGTAAAATAAGAAACTTAATTAATATTTGAAATAAAATAAATGATGGTCAGTTCACAAATTTTAAGAAAAATAATTAAAAGAAATATAAGCAATATAAGGTACAAAAGGACAAAAACATTTAATAAGTTTTCATTTCACACACAACCCTGAATAAATATTACAATTAAAAACAACAGAAGGATGAAATTTAGAAGGATTTTACTATCAATAATTAATTAACGAGTAATGAGATAATAAGCCCACTAATAATTTAACCTTAATCTGATATTCTTAAACTTTCACTGGAGCAGGCTTCTGAATGCGTTTCAAGCAATCGTCTTTTCTTACCATGAAGTAATTCTGAATTCCAAATCAAACCTAGCAATTTTTCCACGCTGGTTAATTTATAAATTGAGCTATTTATTTGATTTTGATAAATCTTCTAATCAATCTCGTCATCCTGCTACGACTACATTACGCCCTGCTTGTAAAATCAATCCAGTTAATAGTATGTACAGACTCCACTACATGACAGAAAAGATCAAATCTAGCAAAATGTTCATAATTTCATGCAATTCTGTTCTCTTCTCCTTATCTTTATTCCACGCGTGGTTTTAACAGCATATATAAGACACCAGTCCAGACATTGGTTTTCATACACTCCTGATGATTCTAAGGGGTCAAACTTTTCTTTTTAGTTATGGAGTCGTGGCCAAAGTAGGGAACTGTTTTAAAACATTTATTGTATTTTATTTTAAAGATAGTGATTCTATTTGCCTGCTTTGTTTAGAGTCGTGTAGTATCATGATCTTACTCTTTTACTTCGCTATATCGGCTTTATGTACTCCAAATTAGGATAAATTTTGTTATGACATCCGTCATTGTTGCTTCAGTTGAATTAGGAGGGTAACCATTATTCCTGAATATTCCACGCTGTCTTCCTACTTCCAATTTCCTATGTTGTGTAATCCTTAATGTAAGGTTTCTTAATGTTAATAATTTTAATACAACAATTATTTATACAATGCGGATAATTTGGCTTGATATTTAGAATTCCCGAGTAAGTATCTTTTTCTAATCTTTCTAATTACTGACTATTTCTAATTAACATGGCATCCAAAAACGCAATTCCCTTCATAGATAACTTTCGAGAAAAAATTAAATTTCGCTCGTTCGATTAGCAAAATTTAATATATTTAACATTTTATCCCCAGTATGGTTCCAGATCATTAATTTGTCATCCAAAAAAGTTAGACACCTATAAGTTTCATAAGAACCAACAACGGTTGTTACATCGAATTACCTCTGATTTGCTCATAAAATTGTTTCCTAAATTTAAAATAAGTAGAGGACATACATATACACATCATCTCTATATTGTATTCAATCGTCATTTTGCTTCCTTCTAAAATTAGCGGTATATTTGTCTACATAGATACTGCATCAAAACTTACCAATCTATCACCTTCTTCCTTTAAACGTTTATCAACTATTTCAACAAACTGATATGATTTCATCAATGTATGATCTAAGAAATAGGAATATGTTCTTATTCTATGACATAGAAGCTAAGAGGTTTTATATTTTTGTAAGTGCTGGACATTGCCAAGTATTCTTAATGGGCTACTATGTCTATGCATTTTAATGAAACCACACACTCAATGTGCAATTTTATCTTTTTGTTTGATCTTGTTACCGCGAGCCGAATCAAATTCCTCGCTAGCAATCATATTGCCAATTAATAATTTTATTTGCCATTTTAACCTATCAGTTAGGTCTTTCGTTAAATTATTGTATACTCCAGCATAAAATAACAGTTATAACAAATTATAATTAGAATCGGATTGACTCATCCAAAACCATTACTCCTTCTTAATCAGCTTTTAGATATAAAAATTATTCGATATTAACTTATATCTGAGACGATAAATTTTATCATTTGGCTAACATTTATTCTCTTAACGTGTTAAAACTATTGACGCAGATTCTAATCCAAAACTTACTTTATCCTTTTCCGAAAGAGGTTGAGTCGTTTTAACAGCCTCTGTAGCTAATCGTATTATAGATCTTTCAACAAAAAATCTTATGGCGAATCAATCAAATTGCTTAACCGGGGTTTAAAAGTAACAATTCGAAGTGAAAGATCAGCTATAAATATTGTTATTTCAAGTAACATAGCCGATATTGCAGGAAAATAGGTATCATCGAATTATTAAAATTACGATGTCAAATTAACAGTACCATTACGTTGACACCAGATACAGCATCACAAACATAGTTTTGGGTATATCATTAAACGAACATTGGTTGCGCGGGTGGTGATAACAATTATTATAATCAAGTTTGCGGTCTTGATATAAACACCTGAGCCATTAATTACTTAGATATTGCAGAATAAACTAAGAATTGTATAGTGTAGAAAAGGCAATTCATCCAGTAGACCGGTTTCGTCCTTATTGGGAACTCATCATGTACTGGCCAGAATTTGCCCAGGTTCGAGTCCTGTCCGCGGCTGATAGAGCAAAGGATGATTTTAGGATCATGGTACAAGCGGATTTTAATCTACGTAGGTAAGTAAAATAAATTGCTTTAGAATGCAATATAAGCACAGCTTCAGGACTGGCCCTTACTGTGTCCACGAGACTCCATAACAAAAAAGAGAAAATTCTTTCTTAGGAACATCAGGAATATATTAACTCGAGTGCAATGATTGTAGCCTCAGGTATGTTGGTGAAACCATACGTATAATTTAGTTAAGCAGATGAGAACATAGAAATGCGTGCAAGTATGCACACGTTTCTAACTCTGATCTTGCCCGTCATGTAGTAAATCTTGGACATATTGTTATCTGGGATTATTGTCGACGCGTAGCGATAATTATTCGTCACAGGATGACTAGATTGATTATAAAATCTATCGAATTTATATATTTATATATTATTATATATTATATTATATTTATATTATAAATGAACTAGTATGGAAAATTCGTTAGGTTTGATTTTGGATACATACACGATTGCATAAATCTGAATCAGAAGCTAGCTCCACTAAATAATTAAGAATATCGGATTAAGTTTGGCTTATTAGTGGGCTTATTCTATCATTACTGGTTTATTGGTCATTGACAGTATAATCCTTCTAAATTTCATCTTTTATCTCTTCTGTTATCGTAATTGTTATTTATGTATCTTAGGGAGTTAAACGCTTTTTAAAAGACTTTTCATTGTATTGCTCATACTTTCCTTAGTTAATTTTCATAATTTACTCATCTTACCATCATTTACATTATTCCATTTCTTACTTTAGCTTCTTATATTGTTTAATTTGATCAATTAGCCAAATATGACTTTTTGTTTTTTGTCCCTATCCTATCTATTGAGTTTACTGTGGTAATACATCATTTGAAATGGTAAGAATAAAACAATTTTTCTGAAGAGTGAAAAGGGTAAATTTACATCTATTGACTGCAGTTACACATATATGGATGTGCATGCGTTTTTAACTGAATGTTTTTCTTTAAATTATACACGCACGAATGCACCTACGTGATGTCTGTCTATCTACTGATATGATAACACACAGTTATTTAACAAAAGCAAGTCCTAAGTAAAATAACTTAAATCAAGTTTGCGAGCTTGAAGTAATCACCAATCCCAATCTATTTAACCTGTCGTCGAACAACATAAAAAACTATTATTATAATCAAGGTTGCGGTCTTGATATAAACACCTGACCCATTAATTACTTACATATGTCAGTATAAACTAAGAATTGTATAGTGTAGAAAAGGCAATTCATCCAGTAGACCGGTTTCGTCCTTATGTGGAACTCATCAAGTACTGGCCAGAATTTGCCGCGGACAGGATACGAACCTGGACACGTCTGCTTCGGAATCTGGTGGAGGCAGACGTGCCCAGGTTCGTATCCTGTCCGCGGCAAATTCTGGCCAGTACTTGATGAGTTCCCAATAAGGCCGAAACCGGTCTACTGGATGAATTGCCTTTTCTACACTATACAATTCTTGGTTTATACTGACATATGTAAGTAATTAATGGGTCAGGTGTTTATATCAAGACCGCAACCTTGATTATAATAATTGTTATCACCACCCGCGCAACCAATGTTCGTTTAACATAAAAAACTACCGCCAGTAAGTGCGTGCGACTGGCGGTAGTTTTGTTATGTTGTTCGACGACTGGTTAAATACAATGGGATTGATGTTTACTTCAAGCTCGCAAACTTAATTTAAATAAAGTATTTAATTGTTTACTGAATAGTTAACCAGATATTGCCGCCTTGTGGTGATATTCAGTTACAAATATCCCATGTTTTCTTAAATGCTATTTTTTGCAAAAGCCAGAGCTCTTAAATATTTATTAAATAAACGCCCACTAGACATTTGTTCAATACATTTTACATAGTTAAGAGTACATAAGACAAAAATACTGCACTTGAATTTATAATGTTCAACGAAAAAGCATTTCTCATAATCTGGCGAGAAATTAGCTCAAATGTCCTAAATAATGAGTCAAATTTTGTATTTAACTATATGAACTTCAATGTTTAATTTTTAAAAAATTTACCTACCAATGGAATAGTCACTGTTGCATTTATCTTGACGAGATCAACCTTCAAAATTGATGTTTTTTCACAAATATCTTGACAATTGAATTAACACTAATAGCTAATTCTTGTACTACTTCAAACTGATACACTTTCTTCATTGCGCTAAATTGATATTAAACTTTCGGGAAGATTAAAATCCTCGACGCTTTGCATTATATGGACTAATTTAATTTAAAATAGACCAATCCTGTAATATAAGGTAGGCATGTGGAATCCTGTTGATGAGGATTCACAAAAAGAAAATAATGATGTGAAATAAGAAATCTGTGCGCAAGAAGATCAGGTCGATTGATTATTTATGGCGACATTTCTAAATGATTCACATTATATCAACTTTAGTTTTTGAAGTGTGACTTAAAAAATCGATGGAATGAAGTGTACTGTATTTAAATAACTACGTTCTACAATATTGTTACTAGGTTTGCTTTATCTTCACAAATTCCTTTTGTCTATTAGGTGTTGCACACTAGGTAACAAAATTGTTCAAATAGAATCAGAAGGATAAACCAGACTGCATTTAAGGAAGATATAATTTTATGTACACATTCATTTCGTCCTAACTTGTGATTCCTCAGTAGGAGCCGGTACTACGCCATATACCCACTATATATTGGGGTGAGGAATGTGAGACAAGCGGACAGTACAAGCAACTTTGCGAATGTGTATACCTGCGGTAGCGAAACGAATTTCATGTCAAGCCTTCAAAAATGCAACGTCAAAGCCAACTCATAATAATTAATATATATAACGAGACTGTAAAGGGTACCAACTCTATGTATATTGAATCAGTATCTGATACCAAAATTATGGTTGCCGATTTTTTAAGTAATATCAACACCTTGACTGGCGAGTCGGTATATGTTACCAACGAAAACAAGAATTTCAAATGCAATAGATCCACACGCCCCAATGTCATAGATTATAGAATGCCTAAATTCATTTCTTAAGTGTGATTAGAGAAAAAAGGAATATGCTCGTGTAAGTGTTTTTCTTATAAACACTGTGCTCAATCCAGTTCCACGATATAAGTTTTATCTTTTTCTAATATATGAACATTCCCTTCCAATTTATCATCGAGAAAAGATGTCACCTTTTCTGTTTTGTATAAATGTACATTTCATATTTTATAGTTGATTATCTAAATGTAGAAATTTATCCAGCGCCTTATCCCTATTATTAAAAATTATTAAATCATCATTCATGATATATATATATATATATATATATATATATATATATATATTTACGTACAATTTAGTGACTAACTCATAAAGACCTCATATCTCTTCTAAGTAAAACAAACAGTATGTATCGGTTATTGCTCTGATCTGGAACGTTTATAGAATGTAAATATATTAATTTTGAACTAAGAATTCCATCATTTCCAGAAGTTTTGTGTGAAAGTGAACTGCTTTTAAAATATCCTGATGCTGAAAACAGAAATGGGGCTTCGAAATATTAATCTTTCAATGCACAGACGACCTCAATTCTAAGTAGGTACTAAGCGTTGTGTCGATGTCTTCAGAGCGAGGTTGTCAAGTGGAATTTATTTCTGAAGGATAAATTCACGTCGTGAACCGGGAAAAAATGTTGGCAAAAAGCCTTGCAAATTTTCTAGTGCAAATAGGTTGTTAATTATTATAATTAAGGCTTCGGTCTTGTTATAAGCACCTGACCCATTAATTACCTACATATGTCAGTATAAACTAAGAATTGTATAGTGTAGAAATGGCATTCACTGTTGATGTTTATTGGCTTATATGTATTACCGGGTACTTCAAAGACATCAGATTCCTACGCGTTAGAGTTTAAGAAACACTGTTTGGTTCTATTAAACAGGAAATTATCTATTGCGAATGACATTCCTATTTTACTTCTATCTTATTCACGTTCAAGAGCCTCGCCCTATTTCGGACTGGCATCACTATCAATGGAATAAGTAATTTCCGCAACAGATATATTAAATGGAAAATATGAAAAAATGAGCTCAGGAATCATGTGCAGATTTGTAATCGATCTAGAATTCAAATATATACCTGCGAAGTCAAAACCAAATGAAATAGCTGTCATTCTTAGTTTCCCGATTAGCAGATTATATGAAAAATCATTATTTCCGATAGGTTATGTGTATTTGAAATAATTTATATTATCAGTTACACAAAACAGAATTTAGGCGCTTGAGAGCCAAACTCGCTATCAAAAACTACTAGTTTATGTTCTTAAGTACCATTTATATTATAATTGGAAATCATGTGTAGTGTACAGTAGCGAGTCGCAATAGATTAAGTCAAAGACTCCAAAGCCAACGGAGCCCAGTTCGAGTTGCATTCGCGGCAAAATATTATGGTAGTAACTTACAGAGTTCCCGATAATGGTGAAACCAGTATACTGGATGAATTGCCCTTGGTACCTTATACAATGCTTAGTTTATTCTGACAAATATATATATATATATATATATATATATAACAGGATTGGTGTTTATACCAAGCTCGTAACCTTGACTTAAATAACTATTGTCCTCACCAGTGCAATCAATGTGTGTTTAGTGGTTGATTGTGCGTTTTTTTGTGTATTGGTTTTTAGGCTTTTTGCCAGGGTTCTTTGCAGTTTTATGTGTAAAGGATATTAGGCTTTATTTACTATGCTTTTCGAAGTTCTATTTATAAATAGTCATATATTTCGATAGAATCTAGATATGGCAAGCAAATATATTTTCTAGTTTCGTATTTTATAACAAAATTATGCTTTAATTTGCTTCAATTTTTAGAATCTGATTTTGATCAAAAATTATATTCTGTATCATTATACAAACAGGTTCGTAGGACAAATAGTGGATATTTTCTGTAGAATTTGACTTGTTTAGATAAAATTCAGTTTGAAATCGTACTTTATTTCGTCTTTAGTACATGTTCCAACTAAAATTAAGGAGCTCCCAAATTTGAGTTGTGGTAAATTTATGAAAAATCTGAGCAAATTTGGAATTGAAGTAGCGTTTTATAGAGGAAGATTTGAAAAGTTAAGCTACAAAACTATATTCAAGCGAACTGCAAAAATTAGGGATCTATACATAGGTACACAAATTCTATAAAATAATAATAATAATAATAATAATAATAATAATAATAATAATAATAATAATGCTACTACTACTAATAATAATAATTATTATTATTATTAAATATTTTGTTTGAATTTCACACAATTCAGCTTAACCGGAACATAGCATAAAACATCGGATGCACATTTTTTAATGTTTTAACTTTGCTAATTCAATTCAAATCGGAAACTTTATGACCTTAAACGTATTTAAAATGACCCTCTTGACAGATGAATTGGAGAAATGTGTCTCCCTTTTTCAATTATTTAGACTGAGTATGGAAACTTGCATAAGCGATTTCTTGTTGAGTACAATTCAATAACAGATTATTTGATTTAAAACTCTCTAGCAAATAACACATCAGCCACCTTTGTTTGTCCTGAATAAGCTGGACAGACGATGCTTTACCAAGATAATATCCTTGGTACAATTTATGCACGAATGTACTGTGGATTTTCTTTACTGACACTACAAGAATGTCTTTTTGGTCCACAAAGTTGTTAATTTGTTTGAACGAAAAGACACGAGTTTCCGGAATAAGTGTTGCTGCGAATTTTTTTTTGTGTTCAGGTCATGATGAATCAAAATTACGAGTCACCATGTGTTTCAATGAACGCGTGCTAAATTCGCGCTTTGGGGTCAGCAATGTGTTTTGATTGCATGTGTGTGCATGTGTGTGCTTGTTTGTATGTGAGAGCATGTTCCGTATTTTGCATTCGGGTGTCTTACTACGAACAACACGAGTATGAGTCAGTGCAATGACATTCGTGCATGACATACATTCATAGTGTTACAGGACTTGCGTTTTAGATGTACAAATTTTAAGGCAAAACACTACACATTCTTATGCCGGATATCAATGAGCCCAACTGGGATTTAGGTTACACGGAGGAGATAAACAGAGGCAGGAAATATGGTGTGCCTATAGTGTGCTAACAATGCTTTAGCCGGAAAAAGTGCGTCAACAATTGTCTCTTCACACGTGACGCAGTTTGGTGTAAGATTTAACTTCAAGTGAAAGAAATATAGGTACGTTGAGTAATCACATTTATCAAAAAAATACTTTGTCAGAATGACCTTAAATAGCAAAATATAGCAAATAATTCCGAAAACAGATGAAATATGGTAGAAATGTTAAAAGCATTTGCCATATTCTACATATGCATATACGTGTATATACAAAATTAATTCTATCTATTAATTTAGAAGTAATAACGTTGAACCGACCACATTCCTGACTATGCACACTATGTATATAAAAATAGAGTTAAGATGGTATATATATATATATATATATATATATATATATATATATATATATATATATATATATATATAGAAAGAGAGAGAAAGGTAATTGAAGCAGTCAAATTTCCTATAAGGAATTAAAACATACTTTTATTATGTGTGCGCGTGTATATCGATCTTTGCTCTCTGACTTATATATCGCGTTAAACCACCGAGGGGTTTTGAATCTCACTTTCGAGAAGTCAAGTTAATGTCATCGCCAAGATGTAAAAAGTGACTGACAACTATCGCAATATGAGGCAGAGGGTAGCAGTTACAGACCACAATAATAGGAACCAATCCTCCGAACAAATGGCCAGCACGAATCTAGATGACAATCAAATAATGCAATTTGCATTATTAATCCTACAGACAAATTGTAATAGCTATAATTATCCATTATTTTGCTGTGATTTGAATTTTTTAAATTTTAATTATATATTTAAATCATTATTCAGAATTAGTATAAAATCGTATTTTGTTGACTGCTAGTCGAAATCTGTTTTTCACTACAAAGGTAAGAGTGAGCTAGAAAGCCAAAGAGGGAAAAACTGCGGAAGCAAATTAAAATATATACAAAATAGAGGGCAAGCGGGAAAATAAAAATTAAACTAAACAGTCGTTGATTTCGCAGCCAGTGGAAATAATTATTAAAATCAAGTTTTCGATCTTTACATAAATGAAAATCCTGTTAAATATAAAAGTATCAATAGATGCCAACATTATAAAATGCTTAGTTTATTCTAAAAATGTATATATATAATGACGTTGGTTCTTATACCAATCTCGCAAGCTTGATGTAATAAATAACTAAAAATAAAAGCAAAACCACCGGACAAAGAGAAATTCATTTATTTAAACATCTAATTATATTAAAGGGATAAAAATATACGTAAATGTAATTTTACGCACTAATATATATTCACACACACACACACATACATACATACATACATATATAAATGAATGCATAAAAATACACGTAAATACACACAAAATAGATACGTATGTAAATACATAGAAAGATACTGGCATACATTCATAGTGACACAGGTACATAAATGAATAAATAAAAACATACATAAGTACAAACACATATAAAAACTTAAATGTTGATGTAAATGGCTTGGGGCTGTCCTTTTTGTTTGAATTCCTACCGCCGTTTTCTTGTGCGGAACATTAGATAGTACTCGTAGGTCGGTAAAATATTGAATCATTTACATTTACAGGTGCACCGATTTTGTCCTCATTTAGAAGCCCTCCATCAGCTGATTGTCTGAAAATGACGTTGGAAAAAGATTTTCACACGCTTTTACAAGTTTTTGAGACATAATTTCCAGTCCCATCTTCAGGGTTGACACCATACTAACAGGATAAACCACGTAAGGTATATGTGGTATCCACATTCAAGACCTATCTATTTATATTTATTTAAATCCCAAAGGTACTCTTTATTGTCTTCCCTAACACCGAGTCTTCATAACTATTCACTTATACTATAATTTATACACAAACGTATCCATAACAATTCTCCCACACACGCACACAACCTATATTCACATAAGTTTACTATTCTAAAATGACATTTATAGAAAAACTATAAACAAACACATTGGATTGACCTACAACCCTATCCGTGATGTCTCGATTTTTAATTTTTGTTCAGGATGCGTAGAAGGATCAACAAATTATTTTCGTTTAATCATATTTCAGTTATGCTCAAATTCCCGGCTTACCGAAGCTCATTCTTTGTGCAGTAGGTTATAGACAGAGAGAGAGAGAGAGAGAGTTTAGTAAAACTGTTGGAAGAATATAGTATTATTCTAGCGTTTGGAAAAGACCGAATACGAAGGCTACAATAATGAATCGTATCTCAATCAAATACAAATTTATACTCATATCCTTTATAAATTTATTGTTTTAATTTAAATTTCTTTGTCCTTACCACATACATATCAATGTATATATAACAAATTACACGTAGGCAACAAGATGGGTTCCGACGAATAACTTTGGGTATATAATATATTAGCAATATTTTTATTTTTTACTTAAATTTTATTATTTTCTTATTTAAATATATTTGTAACCACGATTTATATATAAATATCAATTTTTATATACGTCTAATGAATATATAGAAAATCATATAATCAACCATGAGGGTTCTTCCCATAACTTTTATTAATATCTTTATATATCCATCGTGTATATATATACATATATATACATATAATATATATATATATATATATATATATATATATACGTGTATACACCATCTTTAAAATGAATACCATATAGGCAAAATTATGAGTCTCTCAACAGACGTAAAGTCGATGTTTACATGCATTCATTTTGCAAAGACAACAATGATTCCATACGACTTTTTCTAAGATTAATATTCGGATTATCCGATTTTTGTGAAGGGTATAAAATAACTTAAATTTGTCTGCATAGCAAACATTCATTTTCTATCTAATGGTGACTACTTCTCTCAGTTCAATGGTGTTGTCATAAAAAGGTGAATAACACTACCTCTAGCAGATGCATACATGTATCATCTGGATAAAAAAAATCTACGGAATACAATTCAACACGTATTCAATAGGGATAATAATTGGACTATCTTCTTTTCTTTATTCCAAATTCTGTAAATCATAAAAAGCTCTTCAACAGACTAAGAAAGCTGACCTAGGTAATACCATTACCCTGATGGTAAAGAACAAAAAATGTGATTCGTTTTTCAGACATTCAAATTTTCCAGGAGAACGATAGAAGATTGACAGGGTCAATACCTATGAAATCCACATTCACGGAATAAAAATTTCATTACAGCAGCAGAGTTATAAAATCAAACAAAACGTTCATGGTTAATAGCTACTGAATCAGGAAGTTTTGCAACGACCACAAGATCAAGGTCGATTCATAATATTTGAGGGTCTTGCAAATGAAAAATAATCCGGATAAATTCATTGATGGTAACATGAAACCTCGCCCAATTCTAGCAAATGAAGACAGTAGCAGGGAGGTTTAACTGAACCTACATTTCCGAACAGATATTCCAACATGCCTAATGACTGGAGACAGGTCATCAAATTAACTGGGAAGACTGTAAACGGATTGCACTATGCTACCGAAAAAGATTAACCAGATTGATTAGGGAATCAATTGAAATGAAATCAGAAATGAAAGTCATGAATATGACATCTGTAGAAAGATCATTAGGCACCATATTTAATGAAGCCTTCTCAAATGAAAGGAAACGTAGATTGGAGCAATCAGTGTTAAGAATAAATTCGACTAAGAGACAGCGACTTTAAATTTGAGAAATAAGACAGAACAATTTAGATTGGGTTAGAAAGAGGCAATTTGGCTTTAATTGTAGTGAATCGTGGGATTCAGGGAGACTTACATAGTTACTTATACGCTGACTTACTCCCCCCTATATATATATATATATATATATATATATATTTTATATATATATATATATATACCTATATATATATATATATATATATATATATATATATATATATATATATATTATATGGATTGTAAACGTGTATGCATTTATATACATTTATTGATGAATGGAAATGTAAATATTTAAATAATATATCTAGGAGGACCTCACATGATTTCTTATATGTTTATTTAGATATGCAGATTACATATGGCCTGTATACGTAAATGTGACTAGGTGAATATTTTCGATTTATATAAGATGTGAGAAAAACTTACATGGTGGCTTATATCTTTATCTAAAGATGCATAATAACTATATACATATATATATATATATATATATTGTGAAGAGATATGTATATGAAATATTCTATATATTCATATAAGATGTGAGGCAAATTCAAGTGGTTGCTTAAATGCTTATCTAGATATATGTCATATATACGTGGAAGAATATTTAGATTCATATATAAAATGTGAGGGTAACTCACATGGTTGCTTATATGTTGATTTGGATATACATAATGTATAATGTGTGTAGACAGGTATATGTACGGATATTCATATATTCTAATAAAAGTGGGTAAAAAAAGGGCAAAAAATATATTTACTACGGGTAAATAGTAGGTACTTGAAGTTCAAGGAACCCATTATTTTGCATATAGGTACATATATATATATATATATATATATATATATATATATATATAAATACAAAGACATATATATGTACATGGATATATGAATAGATATTTAAATATTTAAAAATGTGTTTTGACTGATGTAATTCATCCGTTGAAGGACTCATAATGTTGCTATATGGTATTCGTTTTAAAGATAGTGTATACACGTATATATATATATATATATATATATATATATATATATATATATAGATGGACACAGATATTTATAAAAGATGTGGGTAGAACCCACATGGTTGCTTATATGATTATCTATATATGCATAAGATATAGGGTGTATATATACATGGATATTTATATATAAGTTGTTGCTATAAATATATTTAAATAAGTAAAAAAAGTTATTCGTCGCAACCTATTTTGTTGCCTACGTGTAATTTTTTATATATACATTGATATGTATATGGATAGGACACAGATATTTAAATGAAAACAATAAATTTATAAAGGATATGAGTATAAATTTGTATTTGATTGAGATACGATTAATTAGTTTAGCCAATTCAATTAAACAATAATTGATTGCGCGGTTGGTGATAACAATGCTTTTAATCAAGTTTGCGAGCTTGAAGTAAACACCAACCCCATTGTATATAACCAGTCTTGGAACAACATGCTCGTGACTGCATAGAAATTGTGCAGCCGACATAAAGAATTGTTACCACCAGCCGCGCAATCAATTATTTTTTAAATTGTATTGCCTATATATGTTTATGTGGCGAAAGCTACAAACAGTTAATGTTCGTGACTGCATAGAAATTGTGCAGCCGACATTTCCAGTCAAGTTCAATGTATGCGAGACTGCTAGAGGTAAGAGCTGCATATCTAACTTTGATTTCCATATATATTCAACGCGGTTTGATCCTCGATAGTCAGATTGCCGTCGTACTCTGATGATGATTATGGAAGGTCGAAACGCGTCAGTGCGTTTTGGCTGGCGGTAGTTTTGTTATGTTGTTCGAAGACTGGTTAAATACAATGGGGTTGGTGTTTACTTCAAGCTCGCAAACTTGATTTAAAGAATTAGTTTAGCCTTCGTATTCGGTCTTTTCCAAACGCTAGAAAAATTCTATATTCTTTCAACAGTTTTACTAACCTCTCTGTCTCTCTATAACCTATTGCACGAAGAATGAGCTTAGGTAAGCCGGGAATTTGAGCATTACTTAAATATGTTTAAACTAAAAAAATGTTGATCCTTCTACGTATCCTGAACAGCAATTAAAAATCGAGACATCACGGATAGCCTTGTGTGTCAATCCATTGGGTTTGCTTATAGTTATCCTATAAATGTTACTTTAGTAGGGTAAACATGTGTATATAGGTCGTGTGCGTAGTGGGACGGGGAAGGGTTGACTTGGATAAGTTTTTGTAAACATTTGAGTATAAGTGAATAGTTATGAAGACCGGATATTAGGGCAGATAATAAAAATACTTTAGAAATTAAAATAAATACAAATAGATCTGTCTTGAATGAAGATACCACATTTGCCACAAGTTGTTTTTCCTGTTAGTATGGTGTCAACCCTGAAGATGGGATTTGAAGTGAAGTCCCGAAAATTCGGAAAAAATGTGTGGCAAATCTTGTTTCAACGTCAGTTTTAGTCAAGCAGTTGATGGTGGGCTTCAAAATAAAGGGACAAATGAGAGCCCATCAATCAAGGCCAAAAATCGGTGCACCTGGAAATATAATGGATCCAGTATTTCACCGACCTATGAGTACTATCAATTGTCCCGAACAAGAAAACGGCGCCGGTAATCCATACATAGACATATAAATATATAAATATTAAAATACATATATACATACATAAAAACATACATACGTACAAAATTCATACATACAAAATTACATACTCACAAACGTACATACATAAACGTATACATGCTTGTATTTATACATACATACATTAACACATACTGTGGCAATGGCCACCTTTAAGACAAATAATTAACAAAGGGTCTTATCTAGGGCAGACATTATTTCAACAGAAATTCCTCGCAGAAGCGCCCGTATAAGAATGAAGCAGTCAGCCCAATGAGAAAAGCAGACTTCGAGCTGAAGTGAACATAAATTAATTAATGTGTAAATTTGTTTTATTAAATCGATGCTCGTTGTGCGAGCAAAATTCTATATATAATTGAGTAAAAATAAAGCATTTGTGGTACATTTAAAATGTCTTCTGATGGGTTGGAAACGTTGATTCAGGCATTGACTTCTCAAATGAATAATTTAACTGCAGAATTAGGCATAATTAAGGCTCGTCTAGACGATACGCTAATAATAAACACTGACGACATACATGTACGTGGACCATCCAACATAGGTGGACATAACAATGGCGACCGCGCCGAAGAGGAATCAGGAGGAAATATGCCGGCGTTTTCAGCCGAATCGACGAGTTATTTCAGACCGTCATCAGAGTTTAAGCCGATGTTGGCACCACTAGATGTGGAAAGGCCACAGTTGTGGTTCGAAAAATTTGAAGCATCAGTTCGAGCCCAAGAATTTACATTGGAAGCACCTTTTGTGCGTGTGGCTGTCCAGGAATTAGTGGACCGGACAGTAGCAGTCCAATTGGAATTGCCGGTTGACCTCACGTATGAAGAATACAAAAGACGGGTGTTGGATCATTTCCGGACCAGGCCTCAGGAAGTGTTCTTAGAATTATACAGCCTGAAACCATTAATGGGTGAGATGCCCATGGTTACCATGGCACGTATCAAGCGGTGGTTCTCGAAGCTTACCGAGTCTTTATCCGGCTTGCAACCACATGAGGCCATCATGTTCATGCTGCTTGATCCTACCAGATACGGTGAAATATCCAGCGCCCAGGGAGGCCTTGAAGAGAGACTTCAGGCTCTTCAAAGTTCGGCCATAATGACAAACAAAGTGGTTGCTGCATCTCCACGCATGGGTCCAGTTACGACATCTGACTGGAGCGACATACCGTATTGGAATTCTTCGCGGCATAATAAGCAGTTCCGCGACAGAAGGCAACAGCCAGTGGCCTGGAAGCAAAGTCAGTATATAAGGACTCCGTGCTTGATCTTAAACAGGGACTTTGGCAAATAGGCGTGCGGCCCGAAGACCGATGGAAGTTAGCGTTACAAGTACCCCAAGGTCAGTTCAAATTCACCCGGGTACCATTTGGCCTTAAAAACGCACCGAAAGTGTTCCAAAGAATGATGGACTCGTTCGTGTCTGACTTAACTTGTACAACAGCTTACGTAGACGATGTTATTATATGGGCCACTACTGAACACGAATTACGTGTGAGGCTGCAGAAGATGTTGGCCAAAGCTGTAGAATAGCGATTACATTTTAATCCAGAAAAGGTACAGATAGGTCAAGAAGTGCGGTTCTTGGGGCACTTAGTCTCAGCGGTCGGTTGCATGCCGTTAGATTCGAATGTACAACCTATCAGGGATTATCCGGTGCCTACTACTAGAAAACAATTGCGCCGGTTTACTGGTATGGTGAATTTCTATAGACCATACCTCGCAGGGATGGCGGTTACGCAACAGCCCTTATCTCAGTTAACTAGTGCCAAGATATCATTTCGTTGGACGGAGGAGGCTCAATAAGCGTTTGTGCTATGCAAGCAGAAATTAATAGATGCAACTATTTTGACTTTCCCGGTAGGTAATATGTCAATTGTTACAGACGCGTCAGATATTGGGATAGGAGCGGTGTTACAAACTGACGGACGTCCTGCGCAATATATAAGTCGCACACTCACTAAGGCGGAACAGAACTATACAGTCACAGAAAAGGAATTACTTGCCGTACAATGGGCGCTGCGGAAGTTTAGATATTTTGTCATCGGGGGACAAGTGGACGTCTTTACCGACCACAAAGCGCTAGTGCATTGGAGATCACTATATATTGAGAAGAAACGTGTACATCGAGCCATTGAAGAATTAGAAGAGTACGATATATCAATTCATCGTAGAGCAGGAATCGAGAATGCGGCGGCCGATGCGCTCAGCAGAATTTCCGCTTTGCGGTTTCGCCGCTTATAAAAGTCTCTGAAGAACAGGGAAGAGATGCTACATGTCAGGAAATAGTCAATCAATTAAAAAACGGCACAGTGGTGTCTGCACCATATAAAACTTTGAGTCTACAGAACGGCCTGTTGGTGCGGAAAGAAGGACAAACAGTGCAATGGTTTGTTCCAGAATCTATAAGAACAGAATTAATGGCCTTTTGGCATGAAACTTTGGGACATCCCGGCGCTGGGCGGCTCATTGAGACATTGCAGTCACGATTGTATTGGCCTGGCATGTACAAAGAAATTCGTAGCTATTGTCAACAGTGCACTACATGCCAACGTTGTAAACCACAAAAACGAGAAAAAGTCACTCCGATTGCTTTCAATGCCACTGCACGGAACGAGTTTCTGCATATCGACCTGGTAGGTCCACTGCCGGTAGCTCGCGGCGGGGTGTCCTATGTGTTTTCCATGGTCGATAAGTTTACCCGATGGGTCGAGTTTGTACCACTGAAGAAGATCACAACAGAAAAGATTATAACGTGCTTAGAAGAGCGATGGCTCAGTCGATTCGGTGTACCACAATTTATTGGTACCGATCAAGGCGCACAGTTTGAGTCGAAAGAATTTAATCAGTGGTGCAAAGACCTTGACATAAAGCATTCCCGCACATCCACTTATCACCCGCAAACCAATGCGACAGCTGAGCGCGCACATAGGACGATGAAAGAGGTACTACGATGTTGGTGCCACGAGAGCCCGGGAACGTGGAGATTCAAATTACATTTGGTCAAGCGGGCCATGCGCTTTACAGTCTCAACAGCTACAGGATTCGCTCTAACGACCGTGGTCTATAGAGGACACGTAAGACTGCCAGGTGAACCTGTAATCCAAGGATCCCATGAGCGCTGCACCATAGCGGATATTCAGGAACGACTAAAACAGTTAACTGAATATGTAGGCGCCACACAGCGACAAGGCTATGCAAGGCAACCGACACGCACTCGCCTAAAGGTCGGCGACTCTGTCATTGTAGCGAAGGTCGAGCCCATGGCACTGCAGGCTGTCAATGATGGGCCGTATCGCGTGGAGAGTGTGGACGCAGAGCACAATACTGTTTTTGTTAGCCTGCCCGATGGACCACGAGCTGTTGCACTGGATCGTTTAAGCAGAGTGCGAAAGCCGATTCCTGAGGGGGGGAAGATGTGGCAATAGCCACCTTTAAGACAAATAATGAACAAAGGGTCTTATCTAGGGCAGACATTATTTCAACAGAAATTCCTCGCAGAAGCGTCCGTATAAGAATGAAGCAGTCAGCCCAATGAGAAAAGCAGACTTAGAGCTGAAGTGAACATAAATTAATTAATGTGTAAATTTGTTTTATTAAATCGATGCTCGTTGTGCGAGCAAAATTCTATATATAATTTAGTAAAAATAAAGCATTTGTGGTACATTTAAAATGTCTTCTGATGGGTTGGAAACGTTGATTCAGGCATTGACTTCTCAAATGAATAATTTAACTGCAGAATTAGGCATAATTAAGGCTCGTCTAGACGATACGCTAATAATAAACACTGACGACATACATGTACGTGGACCATCCAACATAGGTGGACATAACACGGTCGTCGAACAAAATAACATAACTACTACGCAATAACGCGTTTCTACCTCCCATGCTCATCAACAGAGTTTGATGGCAAACTGACTAGCAAAATTAGATATGCTGCTCTCACCTCTAGTAATCTCGCATACATTGTGAGAGTCGCATATCTAATTTTGCTTTCCATATATATGCAATGCGGTTTGATTCTCGCTAGTCAGTTTGTCATCGTACTCTGATGATGATCATGGAAGATCGAAACGCGCCAGTGCGTGCGACTGGCGGTAGTTTTGTCGTTGTTCAATGACTGGTTAACTCCAATGATATTGGGGCTTATTTCAAGCTCGCAAACTTAATTTAATGAATTATTACTACAAAACGCGCTATCAATTATTGTTTAATTGTATTGACTAGATATGTGTATGTTGCCAAAGCTGCAAACAGTTAATGCTCGTGACAGCATAGAAATTGGGGTTCCGACATTCCCAGTCAAGTTCAATGTATGCGAGACTGCTAGAGGTAAGAGCCGCATATCTTACTTTGATTTCCATATATATTCAATGCGGTTTGATCCTCGATAGTCAGTTTGCCGTCGTTCTCTGATGATGATCATGGAAGGTCGAAACGCGGCAGTGCGTTGCGGCTGGCGGTAGTTTTGTTATGTTGTTCGACGACTGGTCAAATACAATGGGATTGGTGTTTACTTCAAGCTCGCAAACTTGATTTGAAAGAATTGTTACCACCACCTGCGCAATCTATTATTGTTAAATTGTATTGCTTATAATATATAAGTTGATTGGCCTGATATATTGGAAAGAAACATCTTTTTTCAGCAAAAAATGTAGCTCAATTTGTACAAAGGTCACTTAGTGTGAAATTAGTTACAATAGAGGCAACAACAAAGTCAGATGAAGAAGTGAACAAACGCGAAATATTTATGAGCTTGGCCATACTCATGGGCTGTAAAATTACCGCAAAACACTCACAGCTGGACACGGTAGATCCAAAGTAAAAAAGGTAATAACATAAGAAGAATAAATAAATGTACACACTAACCTGAAACAGAAGGTGTGCCTAATTCACTCAGGCAGCTTACCGTCAGATGTCATACACATAGAATGTTTGTGACAGAAAAAGGCAAATGTCATATCTCGCCAATACAAATCTTAAATCATCCTAAAATTTGGTACATATAATACAGCCTCAACAAATTTTAATTTATTCATGTTGAAAACAATGTATGTGCAACATTTATTTGTGTAATTGTGTATTAGGTGTTGTGCGCCTAGCAAAAAATTAGTTGAAATATGACCAGAAATGTGAACCAGTCTGCATAAACTGAAAGTATAATCTCATGTACAAATTCATTTCGTATAATAGTATTGGCATCTTTAACAGGCACAGTGTAAGCTATATATGGAGAATTGGATTTGAAGTCGCATTGTAGAAGACTCTATGAGGCTAGCTACAATATGAATGAAATGCACATTTGTATATAAAATTTTGCAGTCAAATTGTGCCACATTGTACAAAACATTTTTTAAAATCAAGGTTACGAGTTTTATATAAACACCAATTGCATTCGCACCTACACTGCTACCAAGTGCAGAAAAAGAAATTTGGCTACAAGGTGAATCGAAAGACTCCACTCGAAAAGACAACATTCGTACACCCAAAAGCCAACAATGCGAACAGATGGTTAACTCTCAAGCCATCAGCAAATGAATGACAAGATCTCAGACATCCCTATGCAATACATCTAGAGAGACTATTTAAGGCAAACAGGCACACAAAAACACAGACACACACGCAAACACACTTACTAATCAATCAAAACAAGAAATAGAAATAAAACCGAGTCAGATTTGTTTCCACCTTCATAATCAAATGAAAACACAGAATGTATATAAATGAAAGATTGTAAAGTGACGTTTAGAATTCTCGAAATAAATGTCCATCATCCACTTTGGTATTAGTGTATTGCTTCATTAGTTTCGTTTTTTAAACTTGTGAGGCATATAGCAACTGATGAAGGCTAATCGATAAGTTTAGCCGAAATATATTGAAAAAGAAACTACTGAAACATCGAAAGCTGGGTGTTAGTCAAAAACGCAGATCAGGTAATCCCATTATATATTCATTTATCGGGATATAGACTATGCCCTGTTTTGTGTGTAAAAGAAGCTGAGTAATTCAGGCATTGGACCGATTTTGTCCTCATATATATATATATATATATATATATATATATATATATATATATATATATATATATATATATAATGCATTTTTGTTTATATCAAGCTCGGAACCTTCATTTAATAATTAAGTGTTACACGAAGTTTGAGAAGAAAAAAACTGTTTAAATTACAATAACAACTTCCTATAAGTGAACATAATTGCTGATAATTGCGCATAGGTATAACATTTACATTAACATTATTTTATTCATGAACAGATGGCAATGATTGTTGTTTCAGTCTGTTGAAAAATTTTTACGGTCAGTTAATTCTATTCTTTAATTGTATTATTTTGCATGATTTACAATTTCTATTCGATAATGTTTCACCCTGTTAAGCATAAACAAACTTTATTCTATGTGTTCAACTAAACTTTGTTCATTTCCTACAGAGTTCTGCTCGACTACATCTAAGATAATGTGTTGAAATTAATAGTATCATCATCTGAGTTTGTACACAGCTCGAGATAAGCATTTGTTAATGTGTTTAGAAAGTATTTCTAGAATAAATTTAATGTACAAAATCAGCCATTTCGTTCAAAATACCAAATTATTTCAAGAAATAGTCAAATTTAGCAAAATTATACATTTACTCAACAGCATATTAAATGAGGCCTCTAGTGAAAACTGGACATACCTTAAAAAATACATTGATAGTATCATTACTAAATTTTTGACTAAACTGGTGGAGCCGTGCAGTAGTCTCGCATGAAAATTAGGCCAATGAGCTGAGGTAAAACAAACGGTCTCAGGCACAAAGTCATGTAGGAATTTCATGGTTATGTGTCAGTGAAACTTACATTTTTATATATTTACGAATTAAGCATATTCATATAAATATTGACATTAATATGGCATAATAATATTATTTTTTATTATTGGCATTCATAGTAATAATATTCACGTAGTATCAGTAATGGGCTGGGATTAGTAGTTTTGAAACGGTAGTAATAGAAGTATAAATAGTATTATTTGTATTAGTTGCTGTATTAGTATTAATAATATTAGTAGTAGTTGTAGTGGTAGTAGTAACATTGATAGTTGTTATTTTAGAATTAGTAGTAGATTTTGTTTAATAAGTAGTAGTAAATAAGGCTGTGCATGAGATGCAACCGCATCATATATTCTTATTATTTTGAAGGCTGCTATCGGTTTATTAACTTTAATTGAATCGTTTTTTATTTAATTTCTGGATTTTTTTCAATTTAAACAATGAAAATTAATGAAGAGTATTTAATTGGATATTGCCTAACTAGCAACAAATTATTGCAATTTATACCATAAATGTATACTAAAGTCGGCAAAAACATGTGCTTACAAGTGACTCATGAGTGGGTTTGAGCACTACGCCCTACACCTACCACATATTTGTTTAAAAATAATGAGACAGGTCAACGGTACAATCTCCTATACGAATTCGTATTCAAGCAGACATGGCGTAAGCATTGTCTAGTCTTCGACAATGCGTCTTCAATGTCGACTCTCTTTATATTGTATAACAAATAGCATGAAAAGCGCACAAAATCTTTAATTTTGCAGGATGAAGAGACTCTGCCTGGTATCAACACTGCGGTTTCCAAAATACCGTGCTTCTATTTGGTAGGAAATAAATTGTATTCAAGATTTAACAAAAATTGAGCATTAAAACATATTCTTAGCACCTATTATTCCATCAAATACAAGTACTCTTACCTGAGTCGAAATTTGTTGTCAAATTTATTGTAACTAAAAAAAAATTGATTAAGATATATAACTTTGTTATGTTTCTTTGAGAGAACTGATATATACGCAATTTCTATCGCATATTTCGTACCTAGTAACAAACTAGTTCAAATAGGACCTAAGGATAAACCAAAGTCAGCATGAACGGAAAGTATTATCTCATGTGCACATTTGTTTCGTGCTTACTGCCGACTCATCAGCAGGAGCCGTATTTCGCCCTATACAAACCATATATTTTGGTGAGGAATGTGGGACAATTCGACGTACAATCTCTAGTACATAGTTGTATACTAGCGGTAGTGGAGCCAACTTCATATAAAAAATATTCTGACATGAAAATGCATATACATATATATATATATATATATATATATATATATATATATATATATATATATATATTGTACCAGGTAAAACTTGACACTATGATACGATGTGTCTGACGTCTACCAGTGGTTGCACGAATAGGGTGAACTATACCGCAACACTATGTTTGCCGAGTTGATACATGATACCAATCATACTCAAACTTTTACTGGAGCTAGTCTCTGCTTTAGACTCCTACCATTATTTAGTGCTGTTATCAAAAATGAGCCAAGATCAACGTGCGCTTAAGTGTAATTATATTTAACTGAAAATTTCACAGTTCAACAAACGCGGTCATGACGCAGCAGCTCATTTGAGTGAAACGCTCGGTTTCTAAGCTATGAGATCACAGTTATTTCCCTTAGATGAACGCACACGGACAGGTAGTTATGTTCGACTAAAAGCATTTTAGTAATGGACACACACACACACACACACACACACACACACGCATACATGACGTACGCTTATCTAATAAAAAGTCAACAATTGTTTTATTCATTGTACCCTTCCTGTGTGCAAAAACAAAAAGAAATTTTATCAGATACAGATATTCTCCATTGAGCTGGTACTGGATGTGACGCACGCAATTGATTGGTTTCCGTTTTTCACACTCTCTCTATGTTCACATATTGCTATCTTGTTCTGCTTTCCAATTTATATATAAAGTTATGTTCATTAGTAGATATTTGAGGAGAATATGCGAAACAAATGCTTCTTGTATCTGATAAAAAAATTTCTTTTGCACACAGGGAGTGTACAATGAATTTTATTAAAGCTCGCATTTCAAAAGAATTTTTTTATTATCTGGCTGAAAGAGTTCACAAGGCCGTCTAAATTAAATTTGTCACTTGATATATTACTTGTGAATTTTATAACGTCGTGAGCGGAAGGTAGACTAAATTGTCGGAAATCATAATTTTCAATGAAGATCTAAACATCTTTTCTTGCACAACAAGGGTCACGTAAATACTCTTTACTTTTTCGCGCAAAAAGTTTGTTTAAATAAGCGTTTATAATTTTTATTTAAATCAAAGTTGCGTGCTAGAGAGTAAATAAAAATGCCATCAGAAAAATATTTGTCAGTTTAAACTAATGTATGCATAAACTAAACCAAAACACATAATTTGGTATATAATTGAAAATTGCGTGTATTATACAGCTGGATGTGGCGGTGGATAGAGTCACTAACTCCGAAACAAGAGTTCCTCAGTTCCAGCCCTGTCCACGGCAAAATTAGGGACGGAACATGAAGAGTTCCCAATGAGGACGATGTTGCTGATCTTCTGAATGAATTGCTACTGTTACACAATGCAAAGCTTATTAAACAGTCAATGGTTGCGCTGGTGATGTTAACAATCCTTTTGCTATGTTGTCCGACGACTGTGGTTGAGAGACAAAGTGATTGGTTGAGTTAATTTGAAGCCTCGCAAACTTGATTTAAAAGAATACAATGTCTGGTTTGTACTGATATATATATATATATATATGTATATATATATATATATATATATATATATATAAAGTTTAGCGTCTATATCTTGCTAGACGGTTAAATAAAATGGGATTGGTGTTAATTTCAAATTCGCAATCAATGATTGCTCAATCAATGAATGTTTATTACTTAAATCAATGTTTTGATCTATATGTAAATACCAGTCCCATTAAATAGATTCATTTGGCAGTAGAAACTAAGCATTGTATGATGTTGGAAATGCAACACATTTTACAATGATCCGTTTATACAAAAAATGGAATGTATACAATAGGACTGGTGTTTATATCACGATCGCCACCTTGATTTAAATACTTGTTAACACTGTCTGCGCAACCAATGCTCATATAAATATATAAACGAATATTTAAACTTGAATTGTGTATGCTACACCGTAGATAATTCTTTAGGGCTCTTGGATAGGATGGAATGTCTTCTTTGCGAGGAATCCACAGCATCGACTGAGTCATCAGAACATGGTAGTCTGCATCGATAATACGGTTATAAGGAAATTAACCAAACCTCTTTCAAAACACTTTGAAGCAATATCAATTATCATCATTTAAATGATTTTTTGGCCTAACAAAAACAGATAAAAAAAAAAAAAAAAAAAAAAAAAAAAAAAAAAAAAAAAAAAAAAAAAAAAAAAAAAAAAAAAAAAAAAAAAAAAAAAAAAAAAAAAAAAAAAAAAAAAGACAAGTGGCTGTTGTCTAGCAAAAAGCAACTCTAAAAATCTTCAATTGTATAAGAATTAAATATTTCATGGTCTAGATGATGAGGTCTTATGCCAATAATGTATATGAATTGATTTAATTTTCAGCTGAAATTTCTGGAGATTATGGAGAAAAATTTCTTTAAAAGAAAAAAATCAATTACTTACAAGCATATTTATTATAACTTGTGCTCCATTTGCTAAAAACCAATAGTTTGCCTGGAATAACATAATAAATGATTTGATACAATTACGATATTAAATCACAGAATAACGTCATGGATCTTTTTGAATGAATGTCGTGTTGTGCGTTAGTGATTCATATTTGCGATTATTCAGACGACAAAGGTGTAATTATGGATAAAGTTTATTTACGTAGTTGCTGGGTCATATTTTAATAATAATGGGTTGTCGCAAAGTATAGAATTGTGTACCACAAGATGAAATCAGAATGAGAAAACGGGATAAAATTGACTGAATTGATTTTCGTGACAGAGTACTGTAAACTCACACGGCACTTGTACAAATTGAAGTAAATAATAATATTAATGGTATCCAGGTGTCAATTTCCGCTCACTTTCTTCGCGTTTAAGTATTTACTTTCTCACTCTAAATTTTGTCAAATAGAAACCAAATAAATGATACGAAAATTATCTTTATAATATTGGTGTTTATCTCAAGTTTGCTAATTTGATATAAATAAGTGTTATCAACTCATTGCGCAATCAGTGATAGCTTAATTGAGTAACTTATATAAGTATGACGATAGCTACTGAAATTTAATTCCCGTGGTCTTCCAACTTGTATAACCAGCCTTCCACTCAAAATATAATTTATGCGAGACTGCAAGATGTATGGACTAAACTTGTCCTATTCCATAATATATATACGCATGTTTGCTTATCAGTTCGGTGTTTTGTGCCCTGATGTTTATCAAAGAAGGTCAAAGAGCGTCTAATGAGCAACTGATAGAAGGACTTCTCTGTTATGCGATGCTTATCTCAAGGACGTTAAATAGATTTAACTATTTTTCTCTTAACTTGCGCAAGTAACTAATGATGAAGGTGGATTAAAACCGATGTTCACTTTTTGAAATTAAGTTGATTTCTAAGTAGTTAAGGATGTATAAATCCGTGATTTCTTAATGAAATTGAAACACCAAAATAAAACAGAGCAATATTTTGTTGTTTCTTCCCAAATTAACATCTTGGATCATTAATGAAGTTATTTTACAATAAAGATAAATATAGAAACACTTATTAATTTATCTTAATTAGTGAAAATTCTATATAAATGTTTTTTATGACGTGATATTACAAATAACAGTTGTGCTTGGAATAAAGTTTTAGTTATATAGGAAATTTATTTTACCGAAAAAGCAATGCAATTTCAATGATAATGAATATATATATATATATATATATATATATATATATATATATATATATATATATATATATATATAAAACTGTTTATCAGATTATATTTCAATTTAATTCTATTACTAACAAATTTTACATACTTGGTGCGACGGCTCAAAAAATACGTAACTAAAGTCAAACAATTTGTCTTTGTACATATATATATATATATATATATATATATATATATATATATATATATATATATATATATATATATATATATTATAATCACAGACCTATCTTCTTATCTATGAAGCTATCAATCTATATACCATATCTGTCACTCATGCATCTATTTTACTCTCTTTATATATTCCTTTTTGTATATCACACTATAAAAATATGCATTGGTATTTATATATATATATATATATATATATATATATATATATATATATACTATACTATATATATATCAAATATAAAAATATATTTTTGCATTTTTATCCATCTGTTTATCGTTCATTCATTTTATTTAATAACTTAAGTTTATGTCCAATTATCTTTGGTTTAATTGTGTTAATAAATATTTATTATCCGTCTTTCGATTGCAAATCTGTGTTGTGCTTACAAACTAGTATTTTAATTATATGTCTATCAATATTTTAATGTGGTACAATTTTATAAGTTTCTTTATTCTTCTTAGTTTCATGAACTACGTAGCCTAAGCATATTAACAGATTCAGATATCTAGAAATGCCTTATTAAAATAACGTATGCGAGCTTGGAGTAAACACATCTCCCGTTGTATTTAACCTACCGTGATCATCATCAGAGCACGACTTCAAACTTACTAAGATGAAGCGAATTGCCATTACATCAAAGTTGAATCTTTTTGCTCAGTGCTGCCCTTCTTGTTGTGGATTTGTACATGGTTTTGACACAGATATTTAAATGGAAAAATAAATCTATACAAGACATAAATTTAAACGTGTATTTGATAGAGATACGAATCGTTAATGTAGGCTCCGTATTCGGTCTCTTTCTATAACCTTTTGCAAACAGGATGGGATTAGGTAAACGGGGGTGTTTGAGGATTACTGCAATATTGAAATAAAAAATTTTATTGATCCTTATACGCGTCCGGTACAGCAATTAAAAATAGAGACATCATGGATAGGCGAGTGTGTTAATCCATAAGGTTTGCTTATAGTTATTCTAGAAATGTCACTTTAGGGGAATGCACTTATGTGTTTATAGGTTAAATACTGTTTGTTGCGAAGAGCTAATATATATGCAAGTATGTATTAGGTTTTGCGAACCTAGTAACAAATTAGTTCAGTTGTGACCAGAAGGATAAACCAAAGGCAGCATGAACGGAAAGTATAATCTCATGCACATTCGTTTCGTGCTTACTGGCGACTCATCAGTAGGAGCCGGTATTACGCCCTTTAACCACTATATATTTGGTAGAAGAATGTGGAATAATAGGACGGTACAATCTCCTAGACGAATGTGTAAACCTGTAATAGTGAAGCTAACATAATCTGAAGTCAACGACAATGCGACTTCAATGCTAACTCACACTATATAATATATATACCGAGTCTGTAAAGGATACTAACACTATGGCCATTGTGTTAGTAACTGATACCTTTTTTTTGAAATCGATGAGTACCGGATACTAACACTATGGTTTCCGAGTCGGTACATGATACCAACCTGATGGATATAAATTTATGCTAAAGTTCACCCAAATTGAGAATTACAACAATTTCCGAACACCTGTTACTCCAGTTAAACCATACACTCTGGCCTTCATCGATATCACTTATCACATTTCGCGGTAAGCATGACATCATTCAATTCAATATATTACAGTTAAATACTGTTTGTTGCGAAGAACTAATATATATGCAAGTATGTATTAGGTTTTGCGAACCTAGTAACAAATTAGTTCAGTTGTGACCAGAAGGATAAACCAAAGGCAGCATGAACGGAAAGTATAATCTCATGCACATTCGTTTCGTGCTTACTGGCGACTCATCAGTAGGAGCCGGTATTACGCCCTTTAACCACTATATATTTGGTAGAAGAATGTGGAATAATAGGACGCTACAATCTCCTAGACGAATGTGTAAACCTGTAATAGTGAAGCTAACATAATCTAAAGTCAACGACAATACGACTTCAATGCTAACTCACGCTATATAATATATATACCGAGTCTGTAAAGGATACTAACACTATGGCTATTGTGTTAGTAACAGATACCGTTGAGTCGCCAGTAAGCACGAAACGAATGTGCATGAGATTATACTTTCCGTTCATGCTGTCTTTGGTTTATTCTTTTGGTCACAACTGAACTAATTTGTTACTAGGTTCGCAACACCTAATACATACGTGCTTATAGGTTGTTGTGTCCTGGGAGGATAAGTTTGTGTACACATTTGAGTATTAGAGATTAGGCATGAACACCGAATATTAGGGCAGGCAATTAAAAAAATACTTTAGGAATTAAAATAAATATAAATAGATCTGTCTTGAATGAGGACACCAAATTTGCAACAATTTGTTTCTCTCTGTGCGTATTGTCTCAACCCTGAAGATAAGACTAGAAATAAACTCTCGAAATATTGGAACAGAAAGAGTGGTAATTCTTGCTCCAACGTCATTTTCTGACTAGCAGCTGATGCTGGACTGAAAAATGAAGGAACAAGTGAGAACCCATCAATCAGGGCCAATAATCTGTGAACCTGAAAATGGTCAGAATTCAAGATTTTACCGACCTACGAATGCTATCAATTGTCCCGCACAAGAAAAATGCTGTCAAATCCACAGCAATAATATTACATGTTTGCAATTTTAACCACAAATGTGTAATTTATATAATTAGACGAGCATTGATTGCTCAGGTTGTGACAACAATTTTCAAATGACGTTGGCGAGCCTGTAATATGAACCAATCCCATTATATTGAACCAGTCGCAGAACATTGCAAAACTACAGTCACTCACACGTACTGACGCGTTTCGATTTTCCCGGACCATCAGCTGAGTACGTTCACAATCTGAATAGCGAGGAGCAAACCGCAATGCGTTTATATATATAAATCAATATTAGATGTGCAGATATATTTTTGAATACATTGTACCTGAATAGAAATGTTGGCTGCACCATTTCTATGCAGTCAAAAGAATTAGCTTTCCTCAGTTTTTGTCATATGAATAAAAGATTAAAAATTTCAATTGTGGATTGCACGGTTGGCGATAAAAATTCTTTAAATAATTTTTGCGAGCTTCATAAAAGCACAAATCTTAATGTATTTAACCAGACGAATAACATAGTCAAATAAATCAGAATAAGACTTCATCGTAAGATTACAAATTTTGTTTAACGAATAAATATAACAAATCACGCAATACATTATTTTTTACTTCGTATGTATTTCACTTTCTTATGTATCTGAACATGATATTATTATCCCCAAAATGTCAACCTTGTTACAATTGTAACTTAGTACCATTCCAAAATTATTGGCATTCAAACAATTTCTCGCATGGCTACTAACAAAATCGCTGATTTCACTCTGGACATAAGACGTTTATATACCTTCCTACAATTTACCTATATAAATATATATATAGAGAGAGATATATATATATATATATATATATATATATATATATATATATATATATATATAGTTAAGCTACAAGTGTCGAATATTTTATATAAAGTTGGCTCCACTACTGCTAGTATAATAAATATGTACTATATATATATATATATATATATATATATGCTTTTCTATATTTCCATCATTTTTAACTCCTAGAATTTGTTCAGGAAAAAATCTTGCAATATATAAATCTATCTTTCTGTGTAGTTTTAAATATTTTATATATTTATATATAAAATCTTTTAATATAATGCCATCTGATTTAGTGGTTTAAACGAGAATTTATAGTTATACAAATTTAGCAAATAACGGTTATTGCGTTAATTTTACTTACAGGTAAAACCCAAACCATAGTAGATGAATAATTTTATGCAAGATTTTCGGATGAGCAATAAGACAAACCTGATTCGTCAATTTTGAAATTTTTGATGCGCCATCGTATGTGAAAATCAATTAAATCTTAAGATAGCAAATTCTTTTAGAAGATCACTAGAACGAAGTCAATGAATATTAATTAATAAAATTGAGGTGGCATATGTTAATTAAAATTTAATAGAAATATTAAACATTGTTGTTAGTCCCTGTTGAAAATTTACTCCAAAATTGAAGTTGATCTCAATGTTATGGCCGTTTGCCCCCATGCATTCTCTAAGCAAAACTATAACTGTTGTATAATCTTAATATCTTAGATTTAATATATAGACAGTAATGTATTGGATATGGCGTACCTAGTTACAAATCAGTTTAAATAGTACTAGAAATATGTGCCTAATTCAGCATGAACACGCGGTATTACCTCATGTACTGAAACACTTTATGCTCACTTGCGACTCATCAGTTCGAGCTGACACTGCTTACCAAATCCGCCTTATATATTTGATCAATAAATGTGGGAGGAATTGATGGTGCATTCAAGCAATGGCAGAGTATGCTTCATTTAAAATCTGGCAATATGGCTTCAAAATCAACCCATTATATATCATCTGTATCATAACTACAAAGGTTATCAAAACCATGGATTTTAACAGTTGACGAAATTTGGCCAAATTAGGAATACCGACTTTATTAACATCTGATAATCCAGCGTAGTTGCATATTTTGGCATTATACGACCACTATTTTCACAGTTTCGTGGTTTGTCATGACATCTTCTACTGAAAAATGTATGTTTAGGTATTTTTGCTTGGCCAAGTATATAGATGGTTTGTGTGCGTAGTGCCGTATCCTACTGATGGGTCGCCAGTAAGCATGAAACGCATGTGCCCATGAAATAATTGGTTAAAAAGTGCGTAATAGTAAGCGATACTATGTCGCTCTGACAAGATTAGCAAAGCTTTATATGATCTTTTCCTACAATTATTTCATTTCTTTAAATCAAGTTTGCGAGCTTGAAGTAAACACCAATCCCATTGTATTTAACCAGTCGTCGAACAACATAACAAAACTACCGCCAGCCGCAACGCACTGACGCGTTTCGACCTTCCTTGATCATCATCAGAGTACGACGGCAAACTGACTATCGAGGATCAAACCGCATTGAATATATATGGAAATCAAATTTAGATATGCGGCTCTCACCTCTAGCAGTCTCGCATACATTGAACTTGACTGGAAATGTCGGCTGCACAATTTCTATGCAGTCACGAACATTAACTGTTTGTAGCTTTCGCCACATATACATATATAGGCAATACAATTTAACAATAATTGTTTGCGCGGGTGGTGGTAACAATTCTTTAAATCAAGTTTGCGAGCTTGAGGTAAACACCAATCCTATTTTACTTTACCAGACGTTGAAAAACATAGAAAATCAACCACCAGTCGCACGCACTGACACATTTCAACCTGCCATGATCATCATCATCAGATTACGACGGCAAACTGACTAGCGAGGTTTAAATCGCATTGCATGTATATGGAAAGCAAAATTAGATATGCAGCTCTCACCTCTAGTAGTCTGACATATATTGTACGTGACTATAAATGTCAGGTGCACAATTTCTACGGATAAAGTATATTAATTTTTTAAAGCTTTCATCACATATTTATATATAGTTAATAAATTACACATAATGTTGCAGTCGACATTCTAAAAATTCTGCAGCTCGAATTTAACACCAATCCAATTACATTTAACGAGAGGTGAGAGCCGCGAATCTAATTTTGTTTTCCATATATATTCATTGCGGTTTGTTCCTCGATAGTCAATTTTGCGTCGTAATCTGATGACCATGGAAGGTCGAAACGTGTCAGTACGTGTGACTGATGGTAGTTTTGTTATGTTGTTCGACGACTGGTTAAATACAATAGGATTGATGCTTACTTCAAGCTCGCAAACTTGATTCAAAGAATTGTTACCACCACCCGCGCAAACAATTAAATTACTTCATTTGTTTATTCAATAAATACACGGAGCTTGATCTGTACTATGTATAAATAACGGTTATATTCGTTGTATGCGTAGAATTTGGTACAGATATGCACAAATAGACGACTAATGAAACAACTATAGTTGGCAGTGATGGAGTGAAATCTGAATAAATATAAATTTATACACGAGTTATGATTTGTAATTCTGTATCAAGTAGTTTTTGTGTCTAAGCTTTTCTGTGAGTAAAATTAGCGCGTTTCACGGAGGACTGTTGGTGGGGTGTATCAAAATATCAACAAATATGTAAATTTGTATTTTGTCAACATGTAATATACTGGAAAAGATTCGCAATGAAAAGCGATGAACCATCAACATCCACTGCAACTATCGTTCAAAAATTAATTAATAAATTAATCTTATTTGGTTAGCCCTTTTAGCATAAACACATAGCCTTTTCTTCATGCTATTCGCTAAACACTAAGCAAAATGACATTTGTTTGATTGATGTGTCTTGCTTAATTTGTAGAAAAAAATAAACTTTCTTTACCGTGCTTCTTGCTTCAGACTAGGGCATTAAACATTTTGCCCTCTTGCACAGATTGCATTTAACATTTTGATCGGACAGATATCCAAAATATCAGTGGAACTGCTTATCTATATCTCCAAATATTTATCAATTGCAAATAGCATAGAAAAAATTTACGAAATAAATTATGCATTTTCTGTGGCTAATCGAGGTTAATAGATATGTGTAGAAAATTTAACACGCCAGTCATGCTAATATTATTAATGGCAAATGATTCATTTTATTTGGTATCGATAATTTGATTAGTAAAGTTTTTATGCAGTATGATTTGTGTGCCAAAACTAAAGCTCGTTTGATATGGACCAAAAGGTAAAAGGTAAAGTCCGAAAACAAATGGCGTTCGTTAGATCATTGCGAACAATTTCTGCTTTAGCTGGTATCCATAGCAATTCATCCCCTTGTTAATCCGAAAATGCTACACTACATTTATTTAAATCAAGGTTGCGGGCTTGATATGAACAGCAATCCTCTTATGTACAAACTTTTCAGTATAGACTAAGCATTGTATCGTTTATAAAAGGCAAGTTATCCAGTAGACCGGTTGAATAAAACGGCTACGAAAGAAATTGTTCTTTATAATTCCTGAAACACGTATACGTCTTCGAAATTCAGACGCTTGTTTAAGAATTTACTATAATCAATGTTGCGATCTTGGTACGAAAATCTGAACCTTAAGTAAATACATTTGTAAGTATAAACTAAGGATTGTATAGTGTAGAAAATGCATTTAATCCAGTGGACCGGCCTCGTCCTTGTTAGGAAGTCATCACATAAAGGCCAGAATTTGCCGCGGACAGGACTCGCACTTGGGCACATCTGCTTCGAAATCTGGTGTTCTAACCACTGAGCCAACCTGTCTCACACTTCACACAATTTTCAGTTATATATTAACTAATGCATCTCGGTTAGTCTTTTTTTCTATTAGGTGGAGCTCATATAGCATAAATTTAGACCAAACGTTTCAACTAACCATTCACAATCTGACATTATTTAGCAAAAACCACACTACACGGTGAATTGGAATTGAAATGAACATTTATATAATTAAACGAACATTGGTTGTGCGGCGGTGATAACAATTACTATAATCAAGAATGCGATCTTCATATAATTGCCTGAACCATTATGTACATATATCTGTCAGTATAAACTAAGAAATGTATAGTGCAGACAAGGTAGTTCATGCAGTAAATTGGTTTCGACCTTATTGGGAACTCATCACCTACTGGCCAGAATTGTTTATGCTAGCTGCAGGAAAATTTAAAAAACTGTTCTGCTCATAGTTTGCATGCTTGTGTATGAAATTATTGGTTCTGTATTGACCTACTACCACAATTATTCACCTAATGTTATTTTCGCTAACAATTATTTATAACGCAATTGCGTTTAAGAGATAGTTGCTGAATTTGATCCATGTTGATTAACCACATGTATTGCAGAGCAAAGAAATAATCCATGATAATCCTAAACTCATGATATAATTAAACGATAACTGATTGCATAGACATTGATGTCAATTTTTTTAAAACAAGTTTGCGAGCTTGAAGTACACACCAATCCCATTGTATTTAACCATTCATCGAACAACATAACAAAACTACCGCCAGTCGCATTGGGATTGGTGTTTACTTCAAGCTCGCAAACCTGTTTAAAGAATTGTTACCACCACCCGCGAAATCAATTATTGTTTAATTGTATTGATAACAAATATTTAAACTAAGTTTGCGATCTTGATACAATAATCAATCCTTTGATTTAAATACATTTGTTGTAACCGCCTGCGCAAACAATGTTTGATTAATCTTATAAATGTTCAATTCAATAACTCTTCCCTTGGTAGTGTGATTTCTGTTATATAGTGACAGATTTAGGGTGGCTATTTAGAACTCGGGATCTAAGGGAATGCCATATAGGCCCAACCTGAAGGAAAACTAAACCAAAATACATTAGTTATAATAAAACTGTGTGTATCGTGCGGCAAGGTCGCTCAGTAAGCAATGTCAATTACTCCGATGCAGACGTGTCCAAGTCCGAGACCTGTCCGCGGCGCATTTTGGACAGTACTTGAAGGTTGTTAAATAAAGACCAAGTCAGTCTACCGGATTTGTTGCCCTTTCTACATTTCACAATGCTTAGTTTATACTGTCGAAAGTATATTTAATGTGATTGGTGTTCAGATCAAGCTCGATACTTGATTTACTGGGTAGTTATCAACACCCGCGCAAATAATGATCATTTAGTTGTATAACGGATATAAATGTGGCGAATGTTGCGTAACTTTAATGTTTGTGATTGCACAGAAGTTGTGCAGCTGCCATTTCCTGTCAAGTACGATATATTTGACACTAATATATCTGAGAGCCAATACATAATGTAGCTTTCCTTGTATATGTATTGCGGTTTATCCTCGTCAGTCATTAAATTTGACTGACGGTAGATTTGCAATTTTGTGCGACTGATTATATATAAGTATATATATATATATATATATATATATATATATATATATAGTGGGATTGCTTTTTATCCCATATTCGCAAATTTGATTTAATTAATTTATACACCGTAACTAAACATTTCTGCAAAAATGGGACTTTATGTTGTCAAATTTGGAATTCAACTGTAATCCGGTTCGAGTATGCACAGATGATACAAAGGCAGGTACAGGAAATTCACCTGCCAAATCACGTGAACAACGACGATGTCAAATAGTTGTGCTTGCCACACGTTTGAGTGTTTACCCAAATTATATTAAGTCAGTTTATAATAAAATATATAAATGCAATATGTGCGAGTGTTAGCAAATGTCTGCTTATTTTGTTGCTATATCTGATTTATTTATGTGTTGCTTAGGTTAAATCAGCATGTCATCTATGCGTATGATGTATGTAGGCCTGCTTTTTATGCCAATATTTGGTTGGTTTATCAGCTTAATCTATTTGAATGTATCAACTGAAGCAAATTTGTTCGGCCGCTGATATGCGCCAGAAGACGTTTAAAATACTTTTCGTCAACTTTTCTTCAATTTGCATCCGTTTCAGCGTACAATAGACAATTTTTTAGAAATATTATCGCATTAATGGTTAAATTTGTTACCCTATTTACCACTTCCTCATTACATTTGTTACATTTGAGCTACTATTACTTCTAGATACGAACTTTGAAATCCATATTTGCGTTGGTTTGGATTAAAGTCGGCGAAAGTAGACTTTTTACGTGTAGTTTTGTAGGAGTTTGCTTTATTCTGATGCTTGAAAAAATTGACAACAACACGTTTTTGCAAAGTCATTTAAAAGCTACGCTTTTAAAAATAACGAACCCCGTTGAATTTTATTTGTCTGTTAGATGCGATTCGAAATTTGTGTAATGAAGTGTTAAAATGTCTTCATTTATTTAAACAGTAAACATACGCTTATTCTTTTCATCGCAATATTTATTGCGATCCGCAATCTGTTAAAAATTAAGCTTTACGACTTTTAAGAATGTCATATTATGTTTATCGTCTTGAAATAGAGAGCAATTCCATTTTTCACACCGGTCACTCAACAAAGCATAGATGTCGTCTACGACAAATCCTGGCATGTCTCCAGTTTCATCGCTGATCATCAAAAGAAGATGGATAATTAACTAACGTTTACCAAACAACAGGGAATTTATTAACGTGAACAGCTGAAGTGTGCCTTTAACCACCATAATCTAATGAGCATCGCATTGACAGGAATATCGGCTGCATGGCTTTTGTGTAGTCAGGAAAACTTTTTCAGGTTTCCGTTCTATCCTGACGACGACCCAAAGAGAAATGAAAAACACTAATACCAGTAAATAAAATAGTTTGGTTATATTTCGTGACAGGTCTTATAAAACTATATTGGTGTTTATTTCAGTTCAACAAAATTGATCGAAATAAATGTTGTCACATTTAGTTCATTTAATTCTTAATAAAAATTTATATTATATATATATATATATATATATATATATATATCAATTTGAAAATCAAAAATATTTTTAGAATTGTGTCGTCTATTTTGCACTGTCTTAAATTCAGAACTGGTTGACGTTGAAATTTAACTTGATTTACTGTTTTATTAATTAGGCTTGTATCTTTGTATTTGCTGACTTTATCCTTGTATGTGTATTTTCTATTGTTAAGGCAAGACAAGTAAATTAATACAGATCTTAAACAATGTTATCACATAAAAACACTGTTGATATACCCAGGCGTATTATATGAATACAAAACGGTTCATTGTTTATAAGTCCAAAATTATCTGGTCAATGTCTGGACCGTTGCTAAACCGGTAAAAACAATTGATATTTAAAACCAATGTTCTAGACACAAAATACCCTGCTTTAACAATTAATTACGCATTATAATTAAACCAAATTTTGCCTAAGGAAAAATTTAAAAGGTCGAACACGCCGGTATCAAAGTAAATTAACATGGTGCATACTCTGCTTATTATGTCAATTGATTAGTAATTAACGTTATTTGTGGAACTTGAGCTATAAAGGATCCTAGCGCAAGTAATACGCAGGCAAATGGAAGTGAGATATTACAAGCAACACACCGTCTGTTATGTGCCTGCTTTAGCCAATGTGTATTTTGGCTCATTTTCTCATCAACAATGCATCATCCGTTAAAGCTAGAAAAGCGAAATTAAGGTTAAATTGATTAACTGACATGTGGCATATACCTAACATGATGTCCAATATCAGGTCCAAACAGAATAAAATAATGTGTACATTGTGGGTTAAACCTAATTTGCGTACATTTACTGTCTTGAAACATAAATTTTTCCAAGAACATTCAAAATGTATTTTCTATATTTAATGAAACCCTACTTTATAATATACATTTAGGCGTTTTCAAATTTAATTATTTATTATACACCGTGAATTTACGTAGATTCTAAATCGAAATTTTTAATTAAATACTTTGTCCGAAAAGGTCGACGCTTGCAAATGAAACGTGCAGGCCAATTATAAATTAGGTGTTGCCCACTTAGTAACAGATTATCTATCCACTACGCCAAACTTGTGCATAACACAAAATCTGTGTTCAAATACAAAAATGTGTTTTTGATTGCCCTCTCTTTCAATATTAGCCTATTTAGCATGTCTTTCGACCTTAGATTCTAATTAGCTACCACATATCTGTTATTACAGAGCAGAAACTACGTCACTTGCGAAAGATGTTGAATTAAATTTTAAAGTATAAGTCGCGAAGAAGTTGTATTTGGTTTTAGAAATAAAAATGTTTTTTAGTTTCCAGTTATCAGAGTTAAGTTTACGTAACTGCTTAACATCATGAAACATAACTCAAGCGAAAATTTCCAATTAAAGCAATGAAAATGCCATTTTTTAATAATTAAACAAAGTTGAATATCAAGAAATTAATAATTATTTGATGAGCTTTGCTTTTATAGGTGTTTATGGTCACACTTGTCATATGGTAATCTTAGCGTAATATTATCACTGTAGAAATTGTGGAATTTTGCAAGTCTGCGATCTTCTTGGATCGCACATTTAATAAAACTTAAAATATTTTTTCTTTATTATCAAATGATCAATCATTTGTTTATCCTACTGGAAAATGTGAAATTAAGCATTGTCAAAGTATATTCTAAATGCTTTTATATCCGTCTTTCATATAAACTAGAAATTATTATAGTTTTATTCATACTTATGCATCTTTATATATGGCGTGTTTTTTATACAAATGTTTAATTTTTCCAAAATTTTACACTGACATAAATTTAAATCTAGTGGCATAATATATTTGAAATATGCATTGAATAATTTTCTTTTCTAATTTTAAAGTACTTGGTATATATACTTTATTCGGCAGATCACATTGTGATTTAAACAGCAATGGTCTTTCAAATTGTAAACAAAGTTTGAAATTCCGGAACTATTGGTATCAACTATGTATGTTTCCAAACGTTAAAATTTATATGGATAATTCTTAAATAGAATAAGTTATGTTTTAAATCGAAATCGCACACTAAATTTCATAAGGAATATTTTATTCACGCCAAACTAGAAACGGGAAATTCTGGATTTTATATTTCTTACAGAAAATATTTAAATTTTTTTATGTCAATTTTTTCCGTTTTAATCGCCAATTGGGGCTTTCTTATCTGATGGACAAAGAAGTTGAAAGATTTATAACACTACCAAAATTATTTTAATTTATTGATGGGAAATGGCTAAACTGAAATTCAAAGTTTTTCAATAGTGTTATGAGAATTACGTTTTTTATACCACTTCATTGGTCTGTTTATATATTCGGGATTTTTTATTATAGAAGACGAAATTGCATTAAAAATTCGAATAGAAGATAACAAACAAGCAGATGATAAGGAAAAATTAGCTATGAAAGTTTTGCTGAAGAACCGGCGATTACAGACGAGAAAATTCGATAGAATAACTGATACCAAGTAAGACGCGGAAAGAGCGGCATTAATTGGTACATACAATGTTAAGTACAATGGATTCACGAACAATATGGCGCTATAAAAGAGCGGTCGAGAAAAAATGAAATAATGAGAAAAAAATAAACGCAAATATGACAGATAACCCTGAAGTCATGATTTAAATCGCACGTTTAGAAAATCGTAGTGGAAATTTTTTTCAGAATATAATTTTGTGTGGATATAAAATAGGACAGGAAATAAAGCGGGTTCTTGCTACAGTTTGTTTTTAATTATATATATATATATATATATATATATATATATATATATATATATATATATATATATATATATATACGTGTGTGCGCACGCATATTGTGCTATTATATACTTAACATTTTATCACGTAGCAAAGGAAATTCTCCAAGTATGTCGGATTTGTCCTTATTGTTAACTCTTTAATCACCTTCCAGAAACTGCCGCGGGCGAAACTCGAACTGGAGTCGTTAGGTGTTAACCAAATAAAACTTATCTAAGTAGCATGGTGTTTATATATAGTTTGTTGCGGTGAATTAATATAAAAACCATTGCATATTAGGTGTTGCAAATCTAGAACTAAATTAATTCAAATAGCACTCGACGGATAAATTACAGTCATCCTGAATAAAAGATTTAATTTCATGTGCGTATTCGTACTGTGAATACTGTTAACTCATCAGTAGGAGCCGGTATTAAGCCCTATACCCACTATATATTTAGTAAAGCGATGTGGGACAATTGGACGGTGCAACCTCCCATACGAATGTGTATAGTGACAGTAGTGGAGTTAACTTCACATAAAGTCTTTGACAATACGAGTTCAAAGCCAACACAATATACACAATAAATATCGAGCACATAAATGGTACCAACGCTAGGATTGCCGAGTCGGTGCATTACACTTACGCTGTGTATTTCAAGAAATGCAAAATTTCATCAATATTAAGATTTAGAACTACTTCAGAACACCTGTTAGTCCAAAAATTCCATACACTCTGAACTTGGTTGATAGCGGTTATCATATTTCGCGGTAATCATGATATCAATTCAATAAAATATATAAAAATTATACTCTGTTCGATGCTGTGAACTAATATAGTGTTTTCAACATGTAACGACTCGGGAAGCATAGTTTTTGGGCACCATGCGCATAAAAGTCAACCATTGTGTTGATATCCCTTGCAGGTTGGATATATATTATATATAATGAGTTGGCTTTGAAGTCGCATTGTCGAAGGCTTTATAGGAAAATATGGCAGTACGATCTAATGGGATTAGGGCGTATTACCAGCTCCTACTGATGAGTCGCCAGTAAGGGCAGAGAGTTTCTTGTATACGAAAATATTATGATGGCTATTTAGAACCTGAAATCTTAATAGATTTAAGATTAAATTCACCCTGAAAAAAGGTTAACCAGAAACTTAGTTCGTAAGTTGACATTTAATTGCATTTCCTGTGCGACACGAATAGCGCCGTCGATATTGTCTCAAACTCAAAAGCATACCTGACGCGGATCAAAGTGTTTTGACCTTTATAAGAGTTCCAAATAAGAACGGTTCGTCCAACGGACAAATGTCATTACAACCGGATGCAATATTTAGTTTAAACTAATATATATATATATATATATATATATATATATATATATATATATATATATATATATCATAAATTGGGCAGTTACAAAATGTTCTATCTGTGTGTTCAGTTGATTTTAAAGATGCTTTAATACGTTATCATCTGGGAATCGAGACTTCCTTTTACCGAGCTATAGTTTTCCAAGTGCAAAATTTGGCTCTATCTTAATGCTGCCACCTAACAAAGAATAGCGATAAAACATATTAAGGCATATTTAGTTCATGCTGATTTAAAAAAATCCTTGAGATCCTCTATATTCTGCAATATGTCCGAGACTTCTAGCACTTAGAGCTGCATTAATTATACATTTGTTGCAGTTTACTTTTTGTTACTCAGTTTTTCGTCGTGCTCTGATAATGGAAACACGTCAGTAAGCGTGGCATACGTCATATTTTATGTTTCGCGGATAGTTAAATAAATAGATTTTTAGTGTTTATTTCAAAACCACAAACGAGATATGAATAATTGCTAGTAAAATACCCGGGAACATAGATTGCTTAATCTTGATCGAACATTGTTTGCGCGGACGTTGAGGACAATTACGTAAATCGAGGTTGCCACCTGACCCATTATGTACATGCATTTGTCAGTATAAACTAAGCATTGTATAATGTAAAAACTATTTACGTATTGTCCAGAATTTGCCACGGATATAAATAAATAAATAAATAAATAAATAAATAAATATATATATATATATATATATCCGTGGCAAATTCTGGACAATACAAACAAACTAGTAGTATGATATAATGGGACAGGTGTTTATAACCTAATCACAACCATGATTTAAATAATTGTTATCATTGCCCATGCAACCGAGGTCCATTTTATTATATGCATTTTCATTTCAATACACCGTTCACAGGTTGCATGCTGTCTGTTCTGTAATGAAAGGTTGGTGGTGATTAGATGGAATGTTAGGCCTAAAGGTATGCTATATAGGCTCCACGTAAATGAAAGGCAAATCGGGAAAATTAGTTATTATATAAGTGAAAATTGTGTGGTATGCGGCGTGGTAGCACAATGGTTAGAGCAACAGATTTCGAAGCACAAATGTCCAGGTTCAAGCCCTGTCCGCAGCAAATTCTGGACAGTACGTGATAAGTTACCAATAAGGACGAAACCGATCTACTTGACGCATATCCTTTTCAACATAAAGCAATGCTCAGTTAATACTTACAAATATATTTATATAACAGAATTTGTGTTTATATCAGGAACTTTAACTTAATTTAAATGATCAGAATAATTTCCTTCCCCTTAATCAAGTAAAAATTCAGAATGCGAATGAATTAAACACTGTAATGAGTAGTTGAAAATTCTGAAAATAATTATCAAATGTGTTTTCTCATCCTAACAAATAATGAAACGTGTAATATTCAAGGGCGTTGAATTTAATAAGCATATGTGTGTATAAAAATATTGAAAATTGTAGCGGAACTATATTTTCACATATTTATTGTGATTTGACCTGGATTTCAGTATCGAAATATTTATAATCACGAAAACATGGAAAGGGAAATCGAAGTCAAGGACAGGGTAATGTTTTAGCAATCCATTACGCAAAGTATTTATTCTAAATTATTCCAAGAATTTACCGTTGCACAAACAAAATAAATGTGAATAATAGCTATGGAAATCTGTCTAACATACAACAGAACTGTCCGCATTAGTGGTAAGATTGGCCGGGCGGTGAGTGTCGAACATAAGATTACATTGTTTTATTAAGACTCACTGATTCCAATGCGCCGTAACGTTTACGTATTTTTTACTTACCTTTGAATCAAATTCAAACATATCTAACTAATTATGTATTAGGCGTTGCGAACCTAGTAACAAATTAGTTCAGTTGTGACCAGAAGGGTAAACCAAAGACAGCATGAACAGAAGGTATATCCTCACGCACACTCGTTTGGTGCTTACTGACGACTCATCAGCAGGAGCCGTTATTACGCCCTTTACCCGCTATAAATTTGGATGACGAATGTGGAAAATAGGACGGTACAATCTCCTAATCGAATGTGTCAACCTGCAGTAGTGAAGCTAACATCATATAAAGTCTTCGACAATGCGACTTCAACGCAAACTCACACTACATAATATATATACCGGGTCTGTATAGGATACTTACACTATGGCTATTGTGTTAGTAAGCCATACCAACATTAATGTACCGAAAAGGTACATGGTACTAAGACTATGGTTTCCGAGTCGGTACATGCTACCAACACGATGAATATCCATGTATGCTATAGTTCACTGAAATTGAGAATTACAATTATTTCTGAACACCTGTTACTCCAGTAAATCCATACACTCTGGCCTTGATCGATATCAGTTATCACATTTCGCGGTATTCATTACAATAAATAGCAGATAAATACTGTTTGTTGCGGAGAGCTAATATATATGCAAGTATGTATTAGGTGTTGCGGACCTAGTAACAAATTAGTTCAGTTGTGACCAGAAGGATAAACCAAAGACAACATGAACAGAAGGTATAATCTCATGCACATTCGTTTCGTGCTTACTGGCGACTCATCAGTAGGAGCCGGTATTACGCCCTTTACCCGATATATATTTGGATAACGAATGTGGAAAATAGGACGGTACTATGATGTTGGTATCAGTTACTGACACAATAGACATAATGTTAGTATCCTTTACAGAATCGGTATATTTATATATTACATAATGTCGCATTGTCGAGACTTTATTTGATGTTATCTCCACTACTACAGGTTTACACATTCATCTAGAAGATTGTACCGTCCTAGTTTCCCACATTCCTCAGCCAAATATAGTGGTTAATGGGCGGATTGATTCTCGCTAGTCAGTTTGCCGTCGTACTCTGTAGATTACCCTGGAAGGTTGAAAACCTTTCAGTGCGCGCGATTGGGGGTAATTTTGCTATTTTGTTCGAAGACTGATTTAATAAAATGTGATTGGTTTTTTCATCAAGCTCGCAAACTTGATTTAAAGAATTGTTACCACCACCCGCGCAATCAATAAATGTTTAATTGTATTGTGTATATATATGTGTGTGGTGAAAGCTGAAGAAGAATTAATGTTCGTGACTGCAAAGAAATTGTGCAGCCGACATTTCCAATCAAGTACAATGTATTCGAGACTACAAGAGGTGAGAGCCTTATAACTAATTTTTCTTTCCATATATATGAAATGCGGTTTGATCCTTGATAGTCAATTTGCTGTCGTACTCTGTTGATGAACATGGAAGATCGAAACTTGTCAGTACGTGCGACTGGTGGTAGTTTTGCTATGTTGTTCGAAGACTGGTTAAATACAATAGGATTGGTGTTTACTTGAAGCTCGCAAACTTGATTTAAAGAATCAATCCCTATTGTCCAACTTAGCAAATTTGCCATCAGACGCATGCAATTGGACTGGTGTTTATATTATACTAATAGACTTCATTTAAATAATTGTTATCACCATCCGCACAATTAATGATTGTCTATTGCGATTTGATCCTGGCTAGTCAGTTTGTCGTCACGCTCATATGATGATCATTGAAGATAGAACCCCGTTAGTACATGTGACTGGCGGCAGTTTTGCTATGCTGCTCAACTGGTTAAATAAAATGTGATTGGTATATATGTAGCAATAGCCATCTTAAAGACAAAGAACGAACAAAGGGTCTTATCTTGGGCGGGCATTAATTCAAAAGAAATTCCTCGCAGAAGCGTCCGTATAAAGATGAATCAGTCAGCCCAATGATGAAAGCAGACGTCGAGCAGAAGTGAACATAAATTAATTATTATTTGTAAATTTAATTTATTAAATCGATGCTCGTTATGCGAGCAAAATACTATGTATAATTGAGTAAAAATAAAGCATGTCGTAAATTTAAAAAGGTTTCGGAATGGTTAGAAACGTTGATTCAAGGACTGACTACTCAAATTAATAATTTAACTGCACAACTAGGCATAAATTAGTATCAACTGGAAGATACACTGATAATAAACACAGACGATATCCGAGTGCATGGCCCATCCATTAGAGGTGGACACAGAAATGGCGACCGCGCCGAAGAGGAATCGGGAAGATATATGCTGGCGTTTTCAGCCGAATAAACTATTTTTTCAGACCGTCATCAGAATTTAAGCCAATGCTGGAACTCCTGGATGTGGAAAGGCCACAGTTGTGGTTCGAAAAATTTGAAGCATCAGTTCGAGCCCAAGAATTTACATTAGAAGCACCTTTTGTGCGCATGGCTGTCCAGGAGTTAGTGGACCGGAGAGTAGCAGCCCAGACGTGTGTTGGATCACTTCCGGGCCAGGCCTCAGGAGTTGTTTTCAGAATTGTACAGCCTCAAACCACTACTGGGTGAGATGCCTGTGGATACTATGGCACGCATCAAGAAGTGGTTCTCCAAACTAACTGAGTCTTTACCCTGGTTACAACCGCATGAGGCCATCATGTTTATGCTGCTGGATCCCACCAGATACGGTGCAATATCCAGCGCCCAGGGAGTCCTGGAAGAGAGACTTCAGGCTCTTCAAAGTTTGGCCATGACGACAAACAAAGTGGCAGCTGCAACTCCACGCATGGGTCCAGTTACAACATCTGGCAGGAGCGACATACCGTACTGGAATTCTTCGCAGCATAATAATCCATTTCGCGACAGACTGCAACAGCCAGTGGCCTGGAAGCAAAGTCAATATATAAGTACACCAGCTTCGACGAATATGCCATCTAAGCATCAGTAAAACCAGTATGCTGCTCCCAGAGAACGGCCAGTTCAGTGTGGAAACAGGGTCCACAATCTCACACATAAAGGTGGTCGAGATCAGGGCACAAATATTAATCCTTCGGAGGCTCCGAGGGGTATATCGAGTGAACACCAGTAGAAAAACCTAAAAAGTGTTCTGAATCAGATAGCCTTCAAAGAAAGAGAAGTATGGGAAACTTGCCATATTTTTATTAAAGTTAAATTTTTAGAACTCTTTAACGGACAACCAGTAATAATGCAATTGGATACTGGAGCTAATGTGTCTGTATTACCAATTACTTGTTCGTTAAACAACGTAAAACCTACGAGAGAAAGTTTATGTCAGGCATCGGGAACATCGATGGTGGCTGCGGGCGAGTGGGACACGAAATTGTTAATAAATACAAATATCTTTTGTTGTAGCGAATACGCAAACGCCCTTATTGGGACTTGATTACATTAGAAAATGGGCTAAGACGATAGACTGTCAAAATAAGCGTATATGAATATCGAGACCTGAAAGCATAAATTCCATAAAGTGTATATATAGTCCTAAGGTGCAGGAGGACACCAGTTATCTGCCTTGGTGGTGGAAGAATCTTCAAACCCAATATAACATTATATTCCAACTGCCTGATTGCAGCGAACGTCCAGGGCCGACGGTCGACTAGTTTAAACTATGGATAGGACTAAATGAAAGTTACGAACCTACAAAAGTATATGGTGCTCCACCAAAGAAATTATCGTCCATGTGGAATTGACATTTCCAGTCCGTACAAAAAATGTGAAGTTACTATAAGTGAAAACCCAATATCTTATTATGCTTTTCTATAATATGCATTGCAATTTGATCCTTGCTAGTCACTTTTTAATCGTGCTCATATGACGATCATAGAAGGTCGAACCCCGTCAGTACATGTGACTGGCGGCAGTTTTGCTATGTTGATGAATTGGTTAAATAAAATGTTATTGATGTATATATATCAAGCTCGCAAACTTGAATATGAAACTTTTTATCACTAACCGCTCAATCAATGATTGTTTAATTGAATCGAAGTTAATTTTATTCAAAGAAATTATGAGCATTCATTGCAAAACATACTTTTGCAAGATCTTTATTGACCTCGACTGGATGTTACACAGTTACCTGGTTTCTGTTTTGCTAAACAATTTTGATGTACTGTCTCTTTAGATTTTCTCTCGAGATTTTTCGATAATCATTTAAAAATATCCTTTAACATCAACTTCTCATCACACAAAATGTCTAAATGAATGACTCCTTGGTTAATTGTAATTTATTTATACAATATCAGCCAGTCACATGCACAAGACTTGTTTCGCTTCTTCTATTTCTTTAACACTTGTTGCGATTTTTAAAGATGGACGTAAATTTGTATAAAAATATCTCGAGCGAATATATAACGAAGAGATCTAAACACCTAACAAACGTATCTACTAATTGCTTTCTCTCAATTTCTGAGGATATATATGCTAGCGGTTTGCATAAATTCTGTCAGGCACGGAGTAGTGGCGGATAAAATAGCCTTTTTGTTAAAATTAATAATTACTCTTTTTGCATCTAGAACACCAAACTTCAAAATGAGCACCTCAAATTCCCCCGTCCATCTATAGAGAATGACTGCAATTAAATTACTTTCATTTAAATGTTGGTGCACCTGAAAAACCATAAACCCTGCAGTTACGGCCGTACCAACTTAACATTGCGTAGCTCTGATTGTTTAAAAAGCTGGTTCGCTCAGATGATAGATTACTCTCAAGGTATGAATCACACACGGAAAACGATGATGCTATTGATCTAGCGAATGCACACACTCAGAGTGTATAGATATGCTGGAGTACCAGGTGTTCAGAAATAGTTGTAATTCTCAATTTTGGTAAACTTTAACATAGAGTATGGATGATCCTATTTTTTTAATTGATGCAACCTTTCATCTCTGCTTCATCCAGTTTTACTTATCGTGTTCCACACTTCAAGAAGTACACATATGTTAACATAACACTCGATGCTAGTTGACTTTAACTGATTTAATTATGTCACCTATGTGTGCGTAGTACGCTTCTGTGGTCAAAATTAATATTCTTAATATTTTTATTATTCCTGTGTGCAATGTGTAAGTCTGAGAATAATGTCCATAAAACTTACAACGTCACTTCTCATGGAGAAAATATCTTCAAATTGAACACTGGAAATCGTGATCACATTTTACATTCTTATCATATTAACTTTATTTCTATCGCACTTATTTTCATAGTCACTCCAATTGGAATAATACTTTCTTGATTTAAGCTTTACACACACACACAATACTCTATATATATATATATATATATATATATATATATATATATATATATATGTATATGATTATTTTACTTTTCAAATAAATCAAAGAAAATTTACATTTGTTTACTAAAATTAAAATTTCATTTACATACAATTTAAAAACGCTTTTGCTTGGCTCGCAAATTTATAAAAGGTCAAATTTCTTCGATCGATTTTTTGTCGTCTAATCCGTTATTTGTACTTAAACTATCCTGAGGGTTTCTGGCAAATATAAGATTTTTTCGATTTATATTAATTATTTCTTAATTAACGAAGTAGCGTTATGTCTTTCTTCACATGGAATATGAATATTTACAATTAATAAAAGAAAAATCGTTTGCATTGTAAAAACTCAAACTGAACAGCGCTATAATATTCAATTATATTCCTACAGGGCTGCATAAATATGCACAATTAGGAATCATTCGAGTTATCGCTTTGTTTCGAAAGAAAATTGAAATTTTCGACCTCCTAATTAGTTAGTTCGATAAATATAAAATGTAATATTGAGTTTTGTCGAATGGATAGACACAATTTGACTTCAACTGATCGCATCTTGGATTTATACATTTGACTGACAACTATTCTACGTAGTCGAAGTTTCAGTGATATCCAATAATTGTCGCATGCCTTAAAATTCGACACATTTGTCATAGGGAAACAATCTATGTTTGTGCGGGTGATGGTAACATGTCTTTAAATCAACTTTGCGAGCTTGCAGTAAACACCAGTCCCATTGTATTTAACCAGTCGTCGAACTGACGGTAATTTTTATATTTTGTTCGAAGACTGGTTAAATATGATGGGATTGGTGTTTACTTCAAACTCGCAAATTTGATTTCAAGAATTGTCAAAGATGCCACGTTTAACCACTGTCACGCCATATTTATTAAGTAAATATGCTTGCACAGTATTTAGCAAAATAGAAAATGATAACGAAAAGTACGTACCGGTTGGAAGGACACGAACTTCGCTGTTGTATTAGTTTTGGTTATTAGAGATTTTATGCGATTGATGCCCTAGATTTTGAACGATTCTTCATGCAGCATAATGCAATATGCTAGCTACTTGAACTTGACGCCTGATGCTGTGATTCGAAAATTTGCACACGTGTATTTTAAATTTGTTAATTAAAATATCTTTTGCATTCATTCGGCAGTATACTCCGGTAATTGACTAATGATTCAGAACACCAACCACGAATCCTAGAAAACACTTTTTAATAATGACAGCGGATATCCTCCGATGTGTTAATTAAACAATAGAAATTGAACTGAAAATTTGCTTAACCGCATATATCAATTTAAAAATTAAAAAAATATTATTCCCTTAGTGAAACTTTAATGGTTTCCACTGCCAGTTTTTTCCTTGAAGTAAATAAATTGAAAACTTATTAATGAAATATTTTACCTCAAGACAAGTTAGATAATTTTGCTTTAACCGAAAACATACGTATTTATCTTCTTTCTGACACTTGGTTTCTTATTCTTTGTTATCCATACATTCTTGATTGCAACATTCTAACACATATGCTTTTACGTATTAGGAATTGCATGATTAATGATAAGTTATTTCTTGTGACAAAGAGAATATGTCACATTTACTATAATGAATTTTTCAATCCTGGAATATACACTGGACCCTTTGTGTGCATAAAATTTTCAGTATAACTTAAGCATTTTATAGTGTCAAAAAGGCAATTCATCTAGAAGACTGGTTTCATCCATATGGCGAACTAATAACGTACTGTCCAGAATGTGCTGCGGAAAACGCTAGAACCTAGCCACGTCTGCTTCGGAATCTGGTGCTTCAACCACTGAGCTTCTCTGTCGCACACTACACACAATTTTCAGTTTTATACTAACTATCGTCTCTTGGTTAGCTTTCATTTAGGTGCAGCTTATATAGAGTTCCTTAAGACCAAAGTTTCCAAAAAGCCATCTCCAATCTGTCATTATAGAAAAAAACAACATTCTACATGGCGAAAAGTTATTGAATTGAACATTAATATTATTAGACGACCATTGGTTGAGTTCCCAATAAGGACGAAACCGATCTACTAGATGAATTGCATTTTCAGCACAATACAACGCTTCATTTACACAAACATAAAGGGTCAGGCTTTTATATCTAGAGTGTAACCATGAGTATAGCAATTGTTATCATCGTCCGTGCAACCAATCTTCGTTTAAAAATTGTCAACAATCAGAATGTCTAAATATCGAATCTTATGTACACAACGAGCGTTCTGTATTTACTGGTGAGTCATCGGTAGGAGCTGACACCTCGCTCACATGCCCACTATAAACTAGATCAAGAAATGTAACGCAGTTGGATCGTACTTGCTTCTGTTTATATGATTAATGAATCAACTTTTAATGAAGTTATTTTCAATGCAATTTTGATCTCTACCCATAGGCTGATGAAATATTTATTCTATTTTTAATGAATTTGATCGAATTTCCACCTAAATTATACAATGCTCAGTTTTTACTGACAAATGTAATTATATAATGGGATTGGTGCTTGCATCAATATAGCAACTTTTATTTAAGCAATTTACTAATCTAAAATATACGCCTTAAACTTCGTGACTGAGATCTCGTTTTTGAGCCACCTTTAATAATTAGCTAAAAAACACCTTGATAACTTCAAATAACTGGAGTTTCGCATTCACATTAACGCCAGCAGTGGCCAGAAAATAACTTACTTAAAAAAATTTGCCAATTATTACTTCGTTTTTAGTGTAAAGCAAAAATGTGATATGTAAATCATCTTTCAAATAAACCTTTCGCTTGCTACCGTACCTTCTAGCACGTAGATTGACATAATACTGATGGCGTAGTATTTCTCTGCGTTCCCACTGATTTCATCTTAATTACCAATGTTTTGCATTCTTTCGACCGCATAGCTTTCAAATTCGCGTACAAATGTTCCAAATAAATTTTATAGACATTTTAACGTAAATAGGTCGCGTTAGATCTAAGTTAATTTCCATTTGCAATTTTATGATGAATACTCACTTCAACCTTGTAATAAAATTCTCATCTTCTTGTCTGTTTTACTTAGCACTTGCATACATCTTACTGAATAAAATGTGTTAAACAAAGACTAGCTTAAAATCAATTCCCCCCGATATTTGCCTAGCATTTGTCTGCAGGATGAGACGTTTAAGCCGTCGGCCATTGTGTAATCGTGGAAAATGACCAACTTTAGTTTGAAATCTTAGTCAGAACTGACTTTTTTCAATGTGGTATTTACGGTCATTATAGACAGTTGTCTTTTGACGAGCTCTCTGATTCGATAATTAATATCATTTATGGTAAACCGCTCAAAATAGTTATTCTGTCATCAAACGCAAAGATTTACTTGATGAAATTCTATAAATTTGCATGCTATTGTAGATGCCAAATGTTAGTTAGTAAGTTCCAAGGTTGCACTAGTAACTGTGGTTTTCGTCGATGTTGGAGTAAGTTCAACATTACTTACTCCCTCGCCTTCATCAAGGCCGTTTAAAAACAATAAATCTGCGTTGAAAATATATCATGAAAAATCTTAATTATCTATAGATACTTAAAATTAGTTAAAATAGAATTATGCTTCACGTACTATCGAGAATTTTCCGCGAAAGGGGCTCGAACGTGGGCACATTTGCTTTGAAAACTGGGACTCGATATATTGCGTCACAATGTCTCACCCTACGCAAAATTTGCGATTATGTATTAGTGTATTTAATTCAGTTAGCATTTTCTTTAGGCGCAGCCTGTACCACATCTTTTCATCTGAAGTCCCAACTTGCCAGCCCAGAATAGAGCCCTGTACGCGGAAAATTCCTGACAGTACATGAAGAGTGCTCAAATAAGGACGAAAGATGTCTACTGGATGTAATGTTATTTCTACAGTAAACAATGTTCAGTTGGTACTGACAAATGAATGTATATAATGGGACATGTGTTTACATCAAAATCGCAATTTTGATTTAAATGAATAAGGATTATGAGATCAGTTTAGATCTAATCATTGGCGACGTGAGGCTCGTGTATTTAATGAAAATTTTAGCTGACTGATATTCATACCAATTTAAGTAACTACTCGTTGGTGTCTAAAGAAATCATACCTTGGTAAGCCGTCTGATTACCTGTTTGCAGAAGTTTTTTGAGAATGTAAGTGATTTCTATTTTATAGTAGAAATATGGTCAAATGATGGTTGATTGTTCTGGACGCTGTAATTTTAAGTGTCTTTATTCAGTTCATTAAATCAAGTTTGCGAGCTTGAAGAAACCACCAATCCCATTGTATTTAACCAGTCGTCAGATAACAGCAAAACTACCGCCCGTCGCATGCACTGACGCGTTTCGACCTTCCATGATCATCATCAGAGTACGATGGCAAACTGACCATCGAGGATCAAACCAAGGATCAAAATTGTGCAGCCAACATTTCCAGTTAAGTTCAATGTGTGCAAGACTGCTAGAGGTGAGAGCCGTATATATAATTTTGCTTTCCATATATATGCAATGCGGTTTGATCCTAGATAGTCAGTTTGCCGTCGTACTCTGATGATGATCATGGAAGGTCGAAACGCGTCAGTGCGTGCGGCTGGCGGTAGTTTTGCTATGTTGTCAGACAATTGGATAAATACAATTGGATTGATGATTAGTTCAAGCTCGCAAACTTGATTTAAATAATTCTTACCACCAACCGCGCAATCAGTTATTGTTAAATTGTATTGTATTTATCCATTTAACCGTTCAATCCCAATTATAGTGATTGGGACATTTTTTGTTTTATACCATTTTTAATATGCGCTTACCTTCGTACTACTTATTGTAGAGCAATACGTAACTGAAC